>PVLA01000234.1:0-150000 GCA_004027455.1 Hydrochoerus hydrochaeris
AAGGAAAGGAAAGGAAAGGAAAGGAAAGGAAAGGAAAGGAAAGGAAAGGAAAGGAAAGGAAAGGAAAGGAAAGGAAAGGAAACTAAGGGAAGGGAAGGATTCAGTTGAGATCTGATACTATTCCAATTTCACCTCTATTCTAATCTCTATCTGTTGAATTCTCATCTTTGGCCATTTTCCCCCTTTCATTTTTCAGTGTCTTTTACACAGTTTCTCCTTTGCCCAAGGTGACATCTATAAAACACCCTTTTATTACACTCCTGGTCTCCTTAGCCACACTCCTACCTATAAGGAAAGACCCACAATGGATACAGATCTTCATCTAGTAAGCCTTTTCTAAAACTCTGCATTCATAATTAAGTACTTCTTCCTATGTCTTTCCATAACACCCTACATATATCTGTGCCATAACATATATGCATTGTACTAAGATTTTCTGTTTGTCTCTTGGTACACCGTAAAGGTTTTGAAGTTATTTTGCCAAGTGTATTAACATATTCTATCATATAATTAATAACAGATACCTGTATTCCATGCTTTATGACATCATAATTCACCTCAATTATTGACAAACTCAGCCCTACCCAGACTCTAAACTAATGAGACAGACCTAGTGGTATAATAAGAACTGCTCACAGCCAACTCTTTCCTTCTATGGGCAGACTGCCCAGTATCTGTTCTCCCCACACAGATTCCCATTTGCCTTGATTTCCTAGCATCTTTGCTTCAAAAAGAAATCTTTAGCTGACTAGAGACAGACTCTCTAGAAGAGTAACTACTTTTGGTTTTCTATATCTCATCCAAGTTCCAGATTCCTTGGCATTAAAATCTCCAGTGTTATATCTTTTCTCAAGACTGCTCATCATCAAGACGGAAGACACCTGATATGCCATCACTACCAACTCCTTTGGACTATCCAGATACTCCAAGTTTGAACTATAGCTTTTTGCCCTAGGTGTCTGAATTTGGACTCTGTCTGTTGAAACAGACTTCCAAACGGGGATTGGATTTTTTACTGTACTATGTTATCCACTCTGGAAGACATTTTTCATTTTTCTCCACCAAGAATTTCCAAATCCTATTCTTGACATTATTGAATCACTGAGGGCATATTTTTAAATGTCTTTATGCATTAATAAAAGATAGTGAAATATATTTTCTCTGTATGCAAGATTGATTTTGCATGTTTTCATCTCTGAGGTGCCATGACTTTTTTGTAGCAAGAATTTAATTAGCTGAAGCTGTAGTCCTTTTTGACTATATGTCTGTTTTTTATAATTTATTTATAAACTTAAATCTTAATGGACCTCTATTAAAATATATAAGTACCTGATATACCATTTGATAGTTATTTTTACTTAATAAAATACTTGCTATTTACCATAATAATTTACAAACTTATATTACTCAGGGAAATACTGAAAATTAGGATCAGCTGCTTCAGTTCACTACCAAGTCACTTGGATTTGACAAGATGGCCTTTTCATCATTTATTTAAACGTGTTCTGATTCTGTCTGAATTATTGGTGAGTATCTCCAGACAGTATAGCTTGGTTTCCATAATGTACATTTGCTGAGTGTATAACCCAGGTAGAGGAAGGCAAACAACATTAGGATAACCAAGAAAAGAGTCACATAGTTTTAGGTGGCTACTATCCTAGATAATTCTTTCTTCCTATTGGAAAACAAATTAGGTGCATAAATAACCACTCACAGAATACAAAAAGAGAGGAGAAATTAGTGGGGAAAAATGTGTTAAAAATTGTGTCTGCACACAGCAGTAAAGAAAAGGTGACACTAAGAAGAAATGATTGCATGAAGAACCCTGAAGGTTGGAGAATGAACTGGGGGTGATTAATGGATGACTACTGAAGGCACCTCCTGGAAATGGCTAAGAATTTCCTAAGAAAAAACAAAAGTTTCTCAAGAAGAAGCATCTAGCAATAACTTCCCTCTTCTATCCAGACTAAAGAGTTAGGAAATGACACATTTAGCTTTGACAGGCAAACTGCTCACTTAATATGCTAATGTATTTCTCAGTGAATAAGCACTATATAATGAGTGCTTACACTAGGAAAATATTACCATGACCCCTGTATTTTCCATATGGCAGGTATTGCCAAGAATAACGGAAGGAACAATATGATATATGTACACATAAAATAGGAAACACATGAGAGTCTCCTTGGTATAAGAGTTACATATGTGCATGGGACATCTTCATGCTCTTTGAACATTAAACTACATTACTCTCACCATTGAACTACTTAGATTTCTTTTGTTACCCAAAGATTTTATAGCATTAATTAACAGCATCTATATTTTAATTAGGTATTTTGAATTATACTCATTTCTATTATTGGAATTATAAGGAATAACAGATTTCAGGGAGATGTTTTGTTGGGCTTTGAAATGTAAGAGAATGTCAGTAGTGTCCCACAAATCACAGCTGTCCAGAAGCTTCCCAGAACTTCAGAAACACCAAGCCTTGCAGCAAAAACACTTAACCATTCTATCTATGATGTAAGAAGTTTATTAGTCTTACTGGACCATATTTTGTCCATTTTATTGCCTTACTGTCTATATACTATAATTTAAATCTATAAATTTGTTTTTAAAATCAGAAACTACATAAAACTTAGCTGGACTGCTATTATTTAATCACTTTGAGTTTTTTTTTTTTAAATATGACAGACATCCTGCCTCAAAATTGAAACTGAGAACTGGGTAATGGAGCACATGCATATAACCCCAGCATCCTGACAGGTAAAGGCAGGAGAACTGAAAGTTCAAGCCCAGTTTGTGCAACCCATCGAAATTCCCTCTCTCTCAAAAAAACAAAAAAAGAGGGACTGGAAATGCAGTCCCTCTTGATTCAGTACAGAAAAAGGCAAAAAACAAAACAAAAACATTGATTACAAGAAATGGTAAAAGAAAAGGAATGGAGGTTTGATACAGGGTTGAACATAGCATTCCATTCCAACTCAGGTCCTGATGCTAACAAAGGTTTTCCAGGAAATGAAGCTGTACCTTATGTTTACACTTGAGAATGAGACCAAAAATGGTAAGCAAAAGAGCCTATAGAGTGAAATAGAACAATCATGATACCCATGGGACACACTAAGATAAATGTAACAGGAAAAAATGTCCTCGTTTAATCCATGTGCACCTCTGCTGAATTCTACTTCTCTCCCTGTTTCCTTGAAATTAAATTAACTACTTGGCTGAATAGCTAACTCTCAACCTTTGTTTTCTGGACATTGACTAGTTTCTTTCTTTTTTTTTTCTTTGACAAGCTTTTTCATAAATAGACAAGTCTTTCTCTTGGCAAAAAGTCTGAAGCTAAAGTGTTTAAAATGTGTAAGAAGCTTGTGGCCTACATTTTAAATTCTGATGTTAGCCCTAGAAGGTTGCAGAATATATGAAAGTGGTTATATTGCAGGGGGAGCAGACACCAGAAAAAGGACATGGATAACTTTTTGAATTACTTTCTGTCTGAAATTTATGTCACTGTAACAAGATCCTGAACACATCAACTGAAAGCATTAAAGGGACATCAAGGGATAGAAAGCAATTATTAGCCACTTAAGATCAATGAAAATTTATCAGCACATCAAAATCTAGTGTAAGCAATCACTTGAAAAGTTAAAATCTTTCAACTTTTCCCTTTCCAAAAAGTAGATAATAGACTCTTACTACAGAACCATACATTAAAAATGTTTTTTTTCAATTTTGATTTCTTGTTGGAGTGCAAAACAAGGTCTTGTAAATTCTAGGCAAGTGTACGATCACTGAGCTATGATCCAGAGCACATTTATTTTCTTTTATTGTTTTTGATATCTTTAAATTTTGTTGACGAATGCAAAATTTTGCTTAAAATATAGGTATATACAATTTTATTTTTTATTTAATTTTTTTTTATTTTAAAGAGAATAAAACAAAACAGGACAGATCTAAGCAGATTAGAACAGAACAATGTAAGCAACACAGCACTTCACAACAAGACAATTGGATATTAATAGTAGCTATCATAAAGTCTCTTTCTTTGAAAGAGTTAGCTTAGCTTTACACACAATAATGTCAAACATAGCAAAATAGAATAAAACCACTCAAGAGAATGAAAGTATTGCAAGGCATTCTGAACAAAAGATGAACAATGGTTACTATATTATCACATTTTTCATAAAAAATTTGTTTACACTATCACACATATTAGAATCCAATAAGACACAACATGATAGAACCAATGGTAATAGAACAACAAAAGCATGGTAGGACTTCAGAGCAAGATGATATTAAATCAACAATAGCTGCCATATTGTCTTTTCTTCAAAGTAACTATTCATACAATCACATATATTAAGAACAAACAAAACAGAATAAAACCATTCCAATCAATGAATGAAAACATAAGACTTCAAAGCAATATAACGGTGAACGATGATTACCATAAAATCTTCTGTACTCTTACCATTTTTTACACTAGGGATACTATACAGTATTTATACATAAGAATTTGATTTATTTCACTTATGAGTATGGGTTCAAGTTGCATCCATTTATTTATACATATCTCAATGTGATCATTCTTTATAGCTGAGTAGTACACCATTGTATAAAAGTACAACAATTTTTTTTATCCATTCCTCAGTTTGATACACACTTAGGTTGTTTCCAAGATCTGGCTATTAAAAATTGTGCTGCTATAAACATGGGTGCACATATATCACTGTGGTAAGATGTTTTCAGTTCTTCTGGGAATATGCCAAAGAGTGGAATAGCTGGATCAAACGGGACCTCCAACCCCAGTTTTTTGAGGAATCTCCACATTGACCTCCACAGTGGTTGCACCAGTCTACACTCCTACGAACAGTGCAGAAGAGTTCTTTTTTCCCCTCAGCCTCTCCAGCATTTGTTGTTGGTAGTTTTGTTGATCCTGGCCATTGTTTCTAGAGTGAGATGGAATCTCAGTGTTGTTTTAATTTGCATTTCTCTAATGACCAATGCTGATGAACATTTTTTCATGTATTTATTTGCCATTCATATTTCTTCATCTGAACACTGTGCGTTCATCTCAGATGCCCATTTTTGGATTGGGTCTTTGAATTTTGGGGGTCTGATTTTTTAAAATTCATTGTAAGTTCTAGACAGGAGTCCTTTGAGGAATGGTTCACTAAGATTTTTTTCCCAGTTTGTGGGTTTTCTTTTCACTCTGCTGGAGATTTCTTTTCGCATGCAGAAACTCTTTAATAAGACGTGATCCCAGTTATTGATTCTGGGTAGTATTTCCTGTGCAGTTTGGTTCTTGTTCATGAATTCTCTACCAACCCCTATGCCTTCAAGATTTTTACTTACTTTGTCTTCCAACAGATTTAGTGTTTCTGTTTTAATATTTAGATCTTTGATCCATTTGGATTTTAGTTTAGTACATGGTGACAGGCATGCATCTAATTTTAGTTTTTGGCATATGGAAACCAGTTTTTCCAGCACCATTTATTAAAGAGACTATCATTCTTCCAGTGAACATGTTTGGCCCCTTTATTAAAGATAAGGTGGTTGAGTGTGTTTGCAGTTGTATCTTCTAGTCTATTCCCTTGATCTTCAGGTCTGTTTTTATTCCAATACCATGTTGATTTTATTACAGTACCTTTGTAGTATAACTTCAAGTCAGGAATTGTGATGCCTCCTGCCTTGGCTTTGCTGCTTAGAATTGCCTTTGCTAATCTAGGTCTCTTCTGGTTCCAGACGAATTTTAGGAGTGATTTCTCTAGATCTATGAGGTATGTTAGTGGTATATATAGTTTTAATATTGCATCTTGGAAGTAATTATTTCTTAAGGATTTTCATTTTTATTTCAATAACTTTGTGGGAAATGAAAGTATATTATTCTTAGATTGAGGACTCTATCTATTTAATAACATTTAGTTGCTAGTGCAGCATTGTATGGCCCCCAATACATTCTACTAGAGTGGAATCAATGAGGACTTTTAAATTAGACAAACCTGAGATTGAGACAAGATCATCTACTTAGGTATCACTATTTCTATGAAGTCTTTCCTGAAACTCCCACATGAGTAACTTTTCCTTTTATGATCATAAGAAAATGCTATAGATCTGTCCTAACAGTTATGCCACCTTGCTTTAAAATGATCAGCTACTGTGTTACTTTCCTCCATTGAAACTCCAAAAGACAAAAGAACCATTTTTTAACCCTTATCCCTCTAGCATCCAATTCATTTTAGGTTCTCTTTACTATCTGATAGGACAAATGAATGGATAATATTTAAGTGTATTGATCTTTTTGTTAAAGAATGAAAGCAAAGCTTTTATAAGGATGTGGATAAAAAGAACCTAAGCATTTTGTGCAGTAAAGTAAGACTAAAAAATGGAAAATCATGAGGGGTTCCTGGTCAAAATGTTCATTGTCATCATAGACTATAAAATAGTTTTGGGTTTGGATAGGTAGGGGAGTTTCTAGCAATTACTTTGACTTCTTGGAGATACTGTAACATATTTCGGAGAAAAAAAATCTGAGTTGCAAAACTTCATGGAACATTCTAAGATACTTTCTTTTTGGGCACTTAGTTCATATTACTAATACAGGTTAAGAAACAGCACAAGAGCTTGGTACAAAAGCTCTGGAGCTCACTCAACAATTTTCTGTCATGATGTCTTTCAGTGTCATTGGATCAGATTTTGAAACTAGAGTCCATCGAGTCCATAGAACCCTATTTGCTCAAGATTAAGTGATATTCAGGAAGTTCATTATTATGTATGACTTGCCAGAAATATAGCACAAATGTCAAAGAAGTAAATGCTAATACTTAAATTTATCATCAATCTCAATCCATCAGAAGTGTGGGCATAGTCAGTCTCGTACGAGTTATTTCCAGAGTGTAAAAGTCCTCAGGATAGAACAATGATTTGTGAAGATCTGAGAAAGTCAATAAATAATGGATATGCATAAAAGATCAGTGCTTCGAATCTTCCCTTACTTGAATCCAGTAATCCTACAAAATTTGTTTTTCTAAGGTAAAAATCATATTCCTTCACTTACAGATTCAAAAAATTGTAGTGGGAAAAAGGCAGTATTCTATTGTCCAAACTATGAACAAAAAATAAAGACCCATCATATTCATAATTTAATATCTGTCTAACTTTTTAGATTCCTGACACACTAAGTCAAAGGGCTAATTTCCTTGATTCTACCATTCATTACAATTCTTACAATTTATTTGTTTGTTTTGTTTTTGGTACTGGGAATCAAACTCACAACCTCGCACTTGCAAGACGGATGCTTTGCCACTAAGCTGTATCCCCGGCTCCCAGTCATATTTTAAGACCCTATTCAAAAGCCATTTCTTTAGGAGGCAACTAGAATAGCTTCTTACTTTTAGTAAAGTTAAATAAATATTTCAATGAATAAAAGAATTAATAAGTGAATGAGACTTCTGAGTTAACATGTCTTTCCCAAAAATTTGTATTTGTCTCTACTTTGGCATTTATCAAACATTATCATAAAGGAGCATATAAATACACAATGCACAATATCACATTTCTTTTTATGCTACATATTGTTTGTTTGTAGCATCAGTCAGTTGCCTTAAACTAGCCTGTTGTTCATACCTCCATTAAAAAACAATCATTATATGGTCTTGAATGCTACAGTCACTGGAGTCCCAGAAAGTCAAGAATTAGGTGTTTTCCAACATTAAACACTGAGCACTGTCTATTTGCCAGGTTTATAAGTTCCTGGCAAAACTAAGTTCAAATATATTTGGGAAGCCCTAAGCTTCTTGGTCTCTCTTGATTTTAAAGGAATGCAGTGTGCTTCAGTGGCCAGATCCTGGATATTAACTTTCCTCCTGGATCTCATATTAATTAACTCCACATTGTTAATCAATCCAAGTCATTGAGCCTACATTTTCCTACCCATAAAATGAGGGAAATAAGCAATTTGAATTTTACAGTCTTTTCTAGTTTTCAGACTCTGGGTATTGTAATTATCTTAATTATTTGAAAGATACATGTCCTAATCATTCTTACAATCTCATGAAGGTACATTAACTATGTAATTCTAATACGAATGTTATTAATCTGTAGAAAAAGTTATATTTAGACCAGTTTAAAACCACATGAAAGAAGCAAATATCCTAACAGAATTTGGTTAAGCATATCAAATATATAACTTCCAGAGTCCTATTCTAGTACAGGCACACCTTACTATGTGGTATACGTGACAAGTGCAAAATGAAATTTACTATTGTGTCCTTAAAGGACATTGCCTGTTCTTGTTCTCTAACTACTGGTAGATCAGCTCTCGTATCCCAGGAATTGTCTGTTTCCATTTACACTGTTCTATGAGAACAGACCTTATCCCAGTCTGAGTAGTGGCACTGTGGTCACACACTGTCTGCCTTGGCAACATTTTCTTTAGCTTGATTAAATACTGGTTGTCAACTTCACAAGCAAGAAGATTGATGGAACAATATGCTCTTTCAAAACCACTAACTCTATTTAACCTTCATTGTACAACAATTAATTTATTGTTTAATTAATTTAAGGCCAAGAAACACAATCTGAGGGCATTTTTATTCTCATGAATGTTTAATTTATACACTCTCTAGCTTAGGTTAAAAACTTAAGACGTAGTGTTGCCCTATCAATGATTCTAAAAATAGTAATTCCTTTTGGCATAATTTACTTCAGGCCAAAGAGAGGTGGGTTGGAGTTTCTTTGCAGAAAGAATGTCTCTAGAGCTGTGCCACTGAGCTATATCCTTATATGTTGAATGGCTTTAAACTGACAACACATCAATCCTATCTGACAGACTATATATATATATATATATATATACATATATAATTTTTTGTAATAAAAATCTATATTTTATTAGAACAAATTATGTAGCCAGGAATAACATGATAAAGGGAGATAAGCTAAAGGAAGCTAAACTAACTTTGGTTTTTGCATCAATAAGACAATCTTCCTTCAAGATGGTTTGCTTCATAACAACTTTTTCTTGGCTGTAGGTTTATAAAAACAGGTATCTGCAGCCACATTCAATGAAGCCAAGCTTACTAGCATAAATTTTTTTAGGGACATTTCACATATATCAAAAAAGCATTTCTCATTTCAATAAGGTCATTCTCCTAAGCAATTTGATATGTGATTCTTACCAGGCAAGAATCATATTTTGTTGGAATATTTATCCAAGTCACCAGTGAAAACTAACAGAAGACTTAATCCCAGTGAGATGAAGAGGACATTCCATCTTCAGATTACAGTAGTTTTTACCCTTGGGTGGCAAGATAGGAGATACAGAAGGAAAATAGTTAAAAAATAAAATCCTAGGAAGGTAGACAGTGGAAAATTAATTGATTGAGTGGAAGTCCTTGCAGCATCACAAGGAGCCAAAGGAAAACAACAATTTTAATAATATCTTAGGAATTTGTGACATGGTATCCTTATGTTGAGCACGTAGTACTTGATAACGATAACTAAATGTGGGCTGTCTTTTCTGCATTTTATACATTTTTTTAAAAAATAAGGTTCAGAGAGTTTATTGATTTATTTATTTGGTTGTGCTGGAGGTGGAATCCAGGGCCTTATTCATGCTAGGTAAGTGCTCTACCACTAAGCTATGACCCCCCCCACACACACCAAGCTCCTTAAAGTGATATAACTAAGCAGCAAAAATTAGGATTAGAATTTGAATGCAAGGAGCTGGGGATTTAGCTCCGTGGCATAACTGCCTGCCTTACAAGCGCATGGTCATGAGTTTGATCCCCAGTACAAAAAAAAAAAAAAAAAAAAAGAATTTGAATACAGGCATATCCACCTCAGCTATTTATGTGGGATCTAACAATTGCTTCTTTTTCTTCAGTATTAGTTATCCAACCCAAGGCCTTCACACTGAGAACACTAGGCTACTTCTCCAGTCCTTTTTATTTTTTGAGACAAGATTACCCGAAGTTAACTACATTGCCCAGGCTGGGTTTGAACTTTGAGAGCCATCTGCCTCAGTGTTCATAGTGTTGGGATTACAGTGCCAATAACTAAATGTCAAACCTCTAGCATTGTATTACAGGCAGCTAAATTAGATAGAAATTAATATACAGTCAGAGAAGGACTGGGCTCTCAAAAAAGTCAGCAGAAAAAAAAACCATCAGAATTGTGACTGTAGGAAGAAGGCCAGGCCTCAAGACAAAGATGCAAAATCCAGGTTTATATGCCTCCCAAGAGGATAAGCAGTGACTTGAAATTATACTGCAATTGTTTCCATGTGGTCCATGAAGTCCAGAGAGGAATCAGTTATCCAAGTGTGTGACCAGAGTTTCAGATCCATCCCTTCCCAAAAGTTTCTTTGGGATGTGAGGGCGATCTGGCCTTGATCATCAGTGTTGATACTCCTGATCTGGCTCCCTAGGTGGGTGTCCCCTTCCTCAGTGCTCTGTGTTTATCTCTCCTGAAGCTATGAGCTTGGTCAAAGAGGATGTCAGCCCTGATAGAGGAAGACCAAAAGTGCCTTTGCTCTTTCCATATACCCTTTCCACATGACTGACTTCCCTACTGGATCAGGGTGAGCTAAGTAGCTATTCCCGTAATCCTATAGGTTCATTATTGTTTGACTTACATTGGGTACAATGTTGCTGTATAAATTACCCCCGACAAAGGGCCTCAGTGGCATCCCACTTCTGGGACCTCTCTTGTCTTTCAGGAGTTATTCCTGTTACCCAATAAACCTTTCTTACTCTTAATATTCTTTGCCCGTTAGAATTCACTCTTCAATTTCAGGAGATCCAAGCTCAGTGTATTTGACATCTACAAGTTTTGGAGTTATATTTTCCCCTATATCAATTGTGTCTCTCAGATGTTTGCAGCCCCTTACCATTAACCAAAATTCTCTCATTGTAAATAAATAATGTGAGATGTAGGCATGAAGGTATTCAAATCGATCTCTATAAGCTAGATATTATTATCTTCCACTTTAAGAAGAAAAATCAAGGGATAACAACAGCAACATCAGCTCTGAGTATTTCCATCCTACTATTCTGGAGTCCGTTGTTCTTAGCTGAGAAATAAAAGCTCTTTGTTAGAACAACAGCATGAGAAAAATCTTTCCAGTAGGGAACCGTTCCTGAGACGTTGAAAGAAAACACGTATTTAAATATCACCTGCTCATATTCTGTTGCATAAAAGAAACAGTTCCGAAATAGTAAAAACAAACATGGTATGTGTTTACTATTGCTTCCTGATGTTTTTGTTTGTCTGTTACACAACAACAAAAAACACATCTAGGAAAAACAAGCAATCATTGTGTTCATATAATTTTGGGGTTTAGTATATTAAACAGTCTACTTTAAGTTTCTGTTATTTTCAGATTTATAGTTAAAGGAGTGAAGCATAATTTTAAATGGCCACAAAACAAATACTAAAATTATTGATCATGGTCATGTGATCTTGCACAAACATCATTAACAAAACACTCTCTATGTATCTCTCCATCATTTCTCTAATTCTATTGCTCTTAATATTTTATTTCACTGAATAGAACTTATTATCATTTAGCTCCATACTTTGTTCATTTATTTTACTCACTCCTGTCATGCATATAAAGGTGTTTATTTGTTTTCCTTGCTCAGCCATAGTGATTAGAAAACTGCTGAAACAAAGTTAGTGTTCAGCACCACTGAATGGATGGGTGGATAGATGGATTAAGGAATAAATGAAATCTTAAGATTTGTTTATTGATCTGTTTGTTTATGCATCATTCAGTAATAGAACCAAACCTAGATAACAGACAGGCCACTGGCAGGGCCATGGATAACAAAGGGATAATGACAAGTCAGTGATGTGTAGTTTATATAATTGTAGTGCAAAGATTAGATCAGTAGTACATCAAGATTGCCCTAAGAGCTTCAATATTAAGTAATGATTATTTGTAACCACAAAGATTATGAAAATTCTCACTCTTCCTTCTACACTGGCTTATATGACATTATTATTCTATGTGATCTTGATCAAGAAGAAAATAAAACAAAGTGACCCTTTGAAAAGTATTGTACTGATGCTGTCCTAGGTATGGACAATAATGGGCAGATCTTGGAATTTCACAGTAGAAAGTGTCTTTCTATGGGCTGGAGGTTTCGCTCAGTGGTAGAGCAAATGCTTAGTTATCAGATACATGGCTCTAGTTCCAACATTAACTAAAGTAAAAGACCATGTAGAAAAATGAGTCTGAAAGTTTTCAAAGTGTTATGACTTGAAGAGCTTATTAAAGTGCTAATTTAAACACCAAGTAATTCTGGTGCAGATAATATCATTCTAAATATTGTGACCACAGTGAATGAAATTGACCATTTAAAGATCACAGATCAAGTTTAAGTATTAGAAATACGGAAAGGGCAAATTTGAATCTTCAAAATTCCTTAGGTGCTTCATAATTATTTGTTCAAATTATTAGGTAAGGGTTCTCTTATCACTACGTGTTTTGTTGTCTGTGGTTGTCTTTGAGATTATAAGCTGCTTGAAGTTAAGGACAATGGGACAATGTTAGCTTTGTTCACCATGGTAAACCACACACCTAGTATAGATACTCAACAAGTATTTGAATGAATGAATTCACTATCCATTTCTAATTAGCACATGCTGGTGAGAATTTTGCTCAAGTTGTCCCACTTTATCACTTAGAATTTCAATACAAAATAGTTATAAACTTAAAGATGGGGGGAAAGGAAAGCTTTCCAATGTTTTCTGAGAGAAGAATTAATTTTTTTCTTATACCCCACACCCGCCTTCTCTTATACCAGTGCAATAGGTTATTTCTTCATAAAGAAATTTTACTTTCCCCTCTTGTGGACTAAAGAGCTTGAAAAAATTTCTGTAGACTGCTCAGTCTTTTATTTATTTATTTATTTATTTATTTATTTGTTTATTTAATGGTATTGAGGATTGGACCTAGAATTTTTTGCACTGAGCTATTATCTCCAGCCCTTTTGAATTTATTTTGAGACAGTGATATAGGAGAAATATAACTACCAACCTGTTAGATGTCAAATGTGCTGAGCTTGGGGTTCCGAAACACTGAGAAATGAAGTAAAAATATCAAGGAAGGAGCTATCAGAGTTTTACTGGAAATAACAATGGAAGAGCAGCTCCTGGATTTCCAGGATTGGCCCTGAATGGGCTGGTAACCGAGTTCTTTTGTCAGGGGTAATTTATACAGCTAAGTCACAACATAGCTATGATGTGAGTCAAACTACAACCTGTAGAATTATAAGTATAGTTGCTTAGCTAATATTAATCCAATAGGGAAATGAATCGAGTTGCAAAGGTACGTGGAAAGAACAAATGTGTTTTTGGGAAGGGATGGCTCCATTGTGGATGGTTGGTGCCTATATGAATTTCCTGAACTAGGTGGAGGTAATTACAGTATAATTCCAAGTTACTCCTTATCCTCTAGGGAGTCATATAGGTCTGGCCATTGCATCTTTGTCTTGAGGTTGGTCTTCAGATGTTCCTCTAGCAACAATTCCATTGTCTTCATTTTGGGGCTGACTTCCTTGAGAGCCCAGTCCCTCTTGGACTGTATACTAACTTCTATCTAACTTAGCTAGCTATAGTAACAGGATTTTGCTAAGTTAATAACTTTCCCAGGCTGGGGTCAAACTCCTGATCTTCCTGCCTCTGTCTCCTAGAATGCTGATACTACTGGCATGTACCCCAACACTCAGATGTTTTCTATCAATTTTGATATTTGTGTGCATTTTGTATAACTATGCCCTCCCACACTTGGGCACATGGTAATACATAAATGTTCAGGAGCATGTTCAGATTAATGTGCTGGGGCATATTAGGTGTGCTTGGCCACTTAATTTTTCTGCTAATCTTATGATCTCATCTGTAGTGCCGTGTTCATTGTACTGTTGATTTTTTTGGTCAGAAAACTACATCTGTTCAGAATTTTAAAGAGCTTTGGCAATTTGTCTTTATTTTTATTGCAAAAAATGATATTATGCTTTTAGTTTCATTAATTAAAAATTTCCAAACATTCCAGGGATGAACTGAACAGTATGAAGCATCAAGAATACTTAGTTTTCATAATAAAAGTTTTGACTGAGAAAACATTTTTGTGATTATACCTTCACATAATTCATTAAATATAGATAAAATAAAGATCATTTTCTATTTAATATTTTTATATAAAGGTAAATTGTTATATCTTAAATTAAAAAAGGGTTTTTTATTTCATATATATATATATATATATATATATATATATATATATAAAATTTTGGGGGTTTTCTTGTACCAGGGATTGAACTCATGACCTTGTGCTTGATAAATAGGTGCTTATGCTGTTGAGCTAAATCCCCAGCCTTATCTTTAATATATTTATATATTTATTTGAATGATTATTTTGCATGCTCTGAAATGAATTTTTGCTTGTGGAATTAAAAGTTTTTGTCTATCTCTATCTGTCTAATCTACCTACCTATGTGCATCTATATAATCATATATCCTTTTACAATGAATTCTCATTAAATAGAGAATTTTTTTCTGTAACAAAGTAGATAATTCATATATTTATGAACCTAGCTGGTTCGCTTGCTGGGATTTTGAAATCTTTTTGATTTTGTGAGAAACTTCACTGTAATGGTGTTCTTTGGACATTATTTTCTTAAAACACTTAATTTAACACATACAGAGATTTTTGCCACTAAACAGATCCATTTAATATGTTAACATTATTAAGACAATAAGATGTGTAAAAAGAGTGAATAGATGTGAATATTTGCATTTAGGTTGATTGTAGAACTTCTGAATACCAGAAGAATTTTGATTATCCTTAAAAGTGTGGTATATATACTTAATGGAATACTGCTCTGCCATAAAGAAAGATATATTTGAGTCATTTGTAGGAAAATGAATGCACCTTGAGACAATAATGACAAATAAAATAAATCAGACATAGAAAGATAAATATTGCATGGTTCTGCTTATATAAAACACCAAAATATAAATGATTTAAAAAGCAAAATAAAAGAGAAATAGTAGGAGATAAACTATGTGGAGATGGACAGAAAATCTGGGGAAGGTAAGAGAGGAGAGGGCAGAGGAGAATAAAAATGATTAAGAGGCAATCTGTGTATGTGTCAATTCCCCAGGATGAATGTAATTATTATGTATCACAAACATATACTGAGAAAAAATGCTTAGTGAGCAGGGGATCTTTATTTCTCAATCTTTTGAAAACAGACAGATATCTATATACATGTATTACACGGATATTTCAAGATTCTAACATGACTGAAAAACAATGAAATATGCTTCACAGACTATTCAATTACTTATCTATTAAGCAATGAAAAAGAATTTTATGAAAAATGTCTTCAAGGTCTGAACATTTGGATTTGCAAACCTAATTCAGCATTGTTCAGAAAATCTTGCAAGGCTAGGTATGGTGGTGCATGCCTATAATTCCAGTACTGGCAAAACTGAAGCAGGAGGTTCACCCCAAGTTAGAGGCCAACCTGGGCTACATAGTGAGTTCAAGGCTAGGTTGAACTACATAGCAAGACCCTATCCCCCAAAAATATAATTAAAATTAAAATAAACTAATCCAGTTAAAAATATCTTGCAAGTATCTACAGATAAAAGTAACTTGACTGGAAATAAAATGAAATCTTTAGAATACTTAACATATTTTATTGAAATAGTAAGCAATACAAAAATGTGAAACAAATAAGTTCCTTCTAGAGATGGTACGGTGTCAGTTTTCTTGAGAAATGTAATTTTCCAATGTTTCTTCCAGGAATTGGGTAATGCCAGTGTACTTTGAAAAGACTGACCCTAATAAACTCATTTTTTCCAAACACAAGTTAAAGTACAAGGACACAAACTTGAAAGTGACATTCAGTGTTTTCAAGAAATGTTTCTGACTTGGTCTTAATCTGTATTTCACTTCATCTAAATCGCGAAGTTTATACTTTGTACGTTACACCTTGGATGTTGCTATGTGTTAGGCACTGTTCTACATGATTTATTTATCATACTGCTTGAACTTGGAATCCCCCTCTCTCAGCCTCCCGGAGTGCTAAGATTGCAGGTGTGTGCCACCACACCTGGCTTCATCATCTACATTTTAAAAATGAGGCATCTGGGTGAGCCACTAAATAAGTGATAGAAGTTACTTCTTTCCTTCTTTCTTATCAGTATTGTCCTTGATCCTGTATATGTTATCACTATTTACTTTTGCAGTATTTATGACCTCTGTGCTGTTTGAAGCCTACTTTTCAAGTTCTTAGATATCTACTGTTCATATTTTTAGAGAATTCACACATATATCAAGGATCTTTAAGAACTTCTTAAAATTCTTTCCACTTGTGTAACTATTATTATTGCTGTTGTTGTTATTACTATTACTATTTGAGAAAGGCCTGGATATGATTTGCCACCCTTCAAGAATTAATTCCACTTGCTTGTGTGGTAAGGTACTCTTGTAATTACAGAACTCCTGGAATCTGAGGCAGGAGGCTCATAAATTCAAGTTCACTATGAACAACTTAAGGAGAACTTGTCTCTAAAATAAATAAAAAGGGGTTGGAAATTTAACCCAATGAAAAGACCTTGAGTTCAATACCCAGGAAACACACACACACACACACACCCCAATTTTTTTCTTCTAATGGGTATATATCCAGAGGAAGTGAAGTCAGTATTTTAAAGAAACATCTCCATTTCCATGTTTATTGCAGCACTACTTGAATAGCCAAGAAATGGAAACAAAGTGTCCAAAATCTGATAAATGGATAAAAGAAGTGGTGGATATACACATTAGGATGCTATTTAGTTACAAAGATGATTGAAATCCTTTCAGTTGTTATTATATAGATGGAATTGAGGTGATTATTTAAGTAAAATAAGTCAGGTATAGAAAGATATGTACAGTAATGCATGTTTTCATTCATATTTGGACTGAGAGTAGAATTACCAGAGAATGGAATGGGCAAGGGGTCAGGGATGGGAAAAGGTTCATCAGTGGTTACTAGGCGCAAAAGTTCTAATACGTGTGCTGTAATATAATAGGGTGACTATAGATAAATATGATATACTATATATTTTTAAAAGATGGAAGAAAGGATTTTAAATGTTTCACCATAAATAAATGATAAATGTTTGAGATCATACATATATTTAACTTGTTGAACATTAAGCAATTATAGATAAGTATCAAAATGTCACATGGTATTCCATTAATATGCCCAATTTTGTGTTTATGTATCAATAAAACTTTTTAATGTTTCAAAAAGGATAAGTGAATTGAACCCAAAGAAAGTATGAAAGAAAAAAGAATCAGCTAAAAAAGAACTAGTGACACTTCTAAAAGCCTTAATTTGCTAGAAACTGAAGCAGAGAGGAGCTGACTCAACATTTTAAAGGGAGAAGCCTCTGGTTAATGAGAAGCATTGGGACATTCTGTTCTTTGTAAGTGTAAATAGGATAAAGCAGGGATCATAAGTTGTATAGTAACAAAATAACTACATGGAAATATTAGCATTCTACAGCACAGTTAAAATCCACAACTAATCCTTTATCTTAATTACTGCAAAAGGATGAACTGTTTCAAAATATTTCCCACATAATTTTCCATGGATCAAAAATGTGAAACAAATAATTTTCTTCTTGAGATGGTACTAGTAAGGAAGAGGTTTCAGTTTTCTTGAGAAATGTAATTTTTCTAATATTTCTTCCAAGAATTGGGTAAGGACAGTGTACTTTGAAAAGACTGACACTGATAAAATCAACTCATTTTTTCCAAACACAAGTTAAAGTAGAAGGGAAAAACTTGAATTTTAGACATGAGTTTTTCAAAAAAACATTTCTGGGCATGCACCAGTCACCATCAGGGATGCTTCCTGCAGATAACCAGCTCAGGTCCAGAGCCAGTGGCCAGCTCTGCCTGGGCGCACACCAAGCACCACCTAGGTTGCTTCCTGCTGCTGGTAGCCAGCACAGGCTGGGAAAAGGAGCAGCCAGTCCCACACCAGTGCCAACAATGACCACTATCAGATACCCATAGCAAGCACATGCCAGGAGAATCAAACAAAACATTTCAGAGAAATTGTAGCCAAAGCAGGAAGTGTCTGGGACCCCACTACCCACTTTTCTCAAAGAACTCAGGAAAATGTCAAGACCAAGAAGCAAAAGGCAAGCTCTGGCCTCCAATCCATGCAGAGCTGGTCCAGCAGACATAAACACAGAAGAGATTGGGAGTCGCACACTTGAAGTATCTGAAGTGATGGCAACTAAAGTAAAGAAACAACTTCATGAGGCTATAAAAGAAATTAGAACAGAAATACTAACTCAGGGAAAAGAAGAAATGAAAAACAATAAAATAATTGCTAAGCATCTCTAAAGAAGACATAGATAAAAAATAGAGGTGCATACAAAATGAGAGAAACCTTGAATGAACAATATAAAAAAGGTTTAGAATACAGGAAACACATTCAAAGAGATATTCAGAAAACTAAAAACTCCAATGAGAGCTGGCAAAACCACTTGAAAGAAACTAAAGATAGACTTTCAGAGCTTGAGGGTAGGTTTTCAGCTAACAATTGCAAAAGGAAAGATCTCTAAAAAATAACAAGAAACCAGGAAATAGCAATTCACTGGCTGTAAAACAACACAAAGAAAAATAATTTAAGAATAATGAGTGTCAGCAAAAAGGCAGAGGTCAACACAAATGACATTAAAAGTCCATTTACAGAAGTGATAGCAGAAAACTATCCAAGCATGCAAAAAGGATGTGACACTCAGGTAAGTGAGGCATATAGAACTCCAGTAGCCATAACCAAAATGAATCTACACCCACATATATAATAATCAAGATCCCAGAAATAAGTGAAAAAACAGAATATTAAAGGCTGTTAGAAAAAAGAAACACATCACCTAAAGAAAAATCTATCAGTATTACTGCAGACATATCAACACAAACCATCAAGTCAAGAAGATGTTGGAGTGAAGTGTTTTAAGTCTTGAAAGAAAGCAACTTCCAACCCAGACTGATGTATCCTGCAAAACTATCTTTCAAATTTAATGGAGAAACAGGATATTTCCATGACAAATAACAACTGAAGGAATTTATGACTGCCAACAAACCCTACAAAGAATACTGAAGGACATTCTAGAGAGAGATAAAAATGACCACGGTTCCAGAAACAGTGGCAGAGGGGGCTCACTGAACAAAGCAGACAGATGAATAGAGGGGGAAAGTAAGCAGCCAATGGTAGGAAAATAGCACAGCAGAGACAAAGCCATAATCACTAATTTAGATAGCCTCAATTAAATGAAATACAGGCAATAAAATGAAACACAGGCAGAGTGGATCAAGAGATGGGATCTATCAATATGCTTTATACAAGAAACACATGTAACTTGAAAGGGTGTTCACAGACTGAAATTTAAAGGAGAGAGAACAATGCTCTATGTGACAGGGAACCAGAAAAAAGTGAGGGTAGCTTGCTTATCAGTAGGTAAATGGATACAACTTGAGATCACGTACCTGAATGAAATGTTTCAGAGGGACATGGGTGGAAGTCATGTTGTCTCCCCAGTATAAAAAACTAAAGGAGTTAGTGGGGTTTATAATGCACAATAGATGTTGTGAAAGTGAAAGGTAAGGAAATGTCTAAAAAGGGAAGGTAGTTGCCATTGTTGATCTATTATCATATTTTCAAACCCTGTATTGTTTTTATTGTTCTGTTTTGGTTGGTTTTATTTTGTTTTGTTTTGTTTTGTTTTGTTTGCTTTTTATTATATTTGATGGCACGGGCAACTACTTTAAGATAACAAAAGCCTTTATGGTAACCATAGTTGATTTCCCATTATTTAGATTTGAAGTCCTGTATTGCTTTCATTGTTTTGTTTTTATTGGTTTTATTCTGCTTTGTTTTGTTTGATTTTATTATGGCTGATGGTATGTGCAGTTATTTTGAAGATAGCAAGAGGCATTATGGTAGCTACTATTGATTTCCTTTTTCTTGTTTTGAAGTCCTATATCATGTTCATTGTTTTATTTTGATTGACTCTATTCTGTTTTATTTCATTTGGTTTTATTCTCTTCAAAATAAAAAAAAACACAAAAAAGAGAAATATTTCTGATTTAGTCTTAATCTATACTTTATTTGAGCTGAATTGGGAAGGTATGACAGATGAAGGATAAAAATATCATTAGAATCACAAATGTATATAGTGCTATTTTTTGTACATGTGGTATTATGAAAAGATTGTAAGACATAAATCCAGTCTGGAGGTAGAAGAGAAGAAATGTAGGTGAAAAGGAAACTCTTAATTTTGTCCTAATTTAATTATCATTATTGGGCAAAAGATGAGGGGTAAATATAGATTTTTTTCATCCACTGACTCAAAATATATTCCTTTAAACTATTATATAAACCCAAAATATATTAAAAAATATGTCCCAGAGAACATTTTGGGGATTTATACACTTCATTTTGTTTTGTTTTGCTTTTTCCTCTAATACAGATAGGATAGATATACATGTATAGGCTTATCTATGCCTAGAACTTGACCTAAAGAGTTTACGAGAATTGATTTTATTATGTGTGATGGTATGAACAGCTACAATGAAGAAAATGAGACATCATGGCAGCCATTGATGATTTCCTGTCATTTTGTTTTGAAGTCCAATAATGCTTTTAATCTTGGTTTTGATTTACTTTAGTCTGTTTTCAATTATTTTATTTCAATATGTATGAAGGTATGGGCAGTTATTTTGAAGAAAACAAGAGACATTATGGTAGCCATTATTGATTTCCTAGTTTTTGATTTTGAAGGCCCATAAGGCTCTCTTTCTATTGTTTTGGTTGTTTTTATACTATTTGATTTGTATTAACGTGTCATGTGTGAGGGTACAGAGAACTATTTTGGCCTCCTTTAAAATTCTGGAAATGTTTTTCAACTTTATTGGTTGGGTTTGTGTTGTCAAGAGTCATGTGGATGATCAAACTCAAGGTCAGATGGTTCATTCTCATTAGAGTATAATTCAGCCCGAAAACTCTTCTAGGTCTTCTAATATGGCAAAAATGTGTACCAAAGACTATTATTTTAGATGTAGAAATTATAGTTGCTGTTCTTATTTCCATTCCTTTTGGATAGAGTTTGGGACTTTGTGCCACTGTCACTTATATATAAAATGAAAACTAGGATAAAAAAGCAACTGAAGCCCTTTACAAATTATGACTTTTAAAGAAAAAAAAAACAAAGAAAAATCATTCCAGTGATAAAAGACAGTCCAGAAAGTCATACCAGTTGAGAAAGCTAAGAAGTGGGCTCTTATGCTGAGCTGGGTAATTTCAGGCCAAATGGTCTCAGAACTTTAAAGTGAACTGTTAGGTTGAATCACATGAAATTGCTCATAACCAATTCTTTTGACCTACAAAAATATGAGTTTCATCAGTTCAAGCTAATTTTATTTCTTATATTTATTTTCCAGAGTAAATTTGAGAGATAGCAGAGTTCAATGGCTAAAGTTTTTAGCTTTAGATTTTTTAGAAGCAAATCCTACCTTCTCTTAAAATCTGTGATTTAAGTAAACAGTCACATTTTGTGTCTCAGCTTTCTTATCTGTATAATATCTGATTGTATTACTAAAGCACCTAACGTAAGTGTTCATTGCTGGTGCAGTTTGATTATTTCCAGTTTGAAGTAATGATTTGTAGCTAGATTTATCATTTCTTACAATGATTGCTTTCTGTGACTTATGTAATAAATTCTTTTTTTTAGATTATCATGAAAATATTCTATTAGATAGTTTTCTTAAATCTGAAAAATTCAATATTTTACATTTAGCATTTTAGTGCAACTCTAACTTATTTTGAATGTGGTATGAAGAAGTGCTTGGGTTTCATTTTTAACATATTAGTGTCCACTTTTTTAGTACCTCTTATGGAAAATTCTATCTTTTTCACATCAATCTAAAATATCCAACTATATTATGTCTGTTCATTTTGGAGTGGATTTGGATTCCTGTCTTTTGTTCTGGTCCTTGTCTATGTGGCTGTCTCTCTACCAATATAACACTGACTTATTTACTCTAGGTTTATAGTATATCTTAATTTCTAGCAAAACCTCCTATTTTGTTCTATTTAATGAGTGTCTTGATTATTTGTTGTCTTTTTGAGCTTCCTCATTAAGGCTTTGGTTAGAATTATTCTGCATATGTGAATCAATTTATCAAAACCAAAATCCTTTAAATGTTGAAACTTCTGTTCCAGAAACATACCATATTTCACTATTTATTTCTTCTTTATTTCTATAGTTTGATAAGTTTTTTCATAGAAGTCATTCATTAAGCTTGGTAAAATTATTTTGAGTTACTAGCTTCAAATTTTTAATGCTATTGTAAATGGAACAAATTAAAATTAAATTTTCTAATTTTTAAATATTTGCTTAACTGCAATGAATTCTGCAAATTTATTTTATATTTGGCAAACTTTTATTAAATGTCTTAATTTTCTATCTACATTTTAGATTTTTATAAAAGTAATATCTGTGAATTTTAATACTATTTCTCTCTTTCAATTTCTATATTTATGTATTTATCCATATACATAGTCTAAACATCCATTATCTTTTTTCTTTCCCATCTCTACTGGTTAAGACCACCACTAGTACGATATTGCATAGCAGTGACTGTAGCACGAGTCCTTGCTGGTAATTAATCTCACGTAGAAAGTGTTTACTATTTTCTCAGTAATATGACACTTGCTGTGTATATTTTGAAGATGCCTTTAGCCAGATGAATGACATTTTCTTGTATTTTTCGCTTTCTGATATATTTATTCATGAGAGGATACTGGATTTTATCAACTATTTTTGTGTACAGTATCTTTGAGATCATTATTTGGCATATTTTCCTCTAATTTGCTAAAGTTGTGAAATCCATAAATTTATGCCCTAATGATAAAAAAAGTTTGCATTCCTGGGACAAACTTAACTTCAGTATGACATATAGCTTTCTTTTCTTTTTTAATTTTTTAAAAAGTTTTAAAAATATATCTTGATACTTAAGATATTCTTGTATTCTTTTTCTCACCAATATCAAAGTTATTCTATGATAATAAAATTAGAAATTATATTTTATTTTCATTTTTGGTAGTGACATACAAGATTGGAATATTTTGTTCCTTTAATGTTTCTTGAACTTCCCACATAAAGCTATCTGCCTCTGGGAATGTCATAGTGGAAAGAAATTTGAATTCTTTAATGACTGTAAAAGCATTAATATTTTCTGTGATCAGTAAGTCAATGTAATGAGAAAACTATATCCCCAAAATTCATGTTTACTCAAAACCTCAAAATGTGACCTTATTTGGAAATAGAGTCTTTTTAGAGATAATTAATGTAGATTAAGTCATACTGGAGTAGTGTGGGCCTTAAATCAAATACAGTTTGTGTTCTTATAAGGAGAGGGTAGTTTAGTTGACTAGACAATGCACAAGAAGTTGACCATGTGCAACAACAGAGACTGAAGAAATGCCTCTACAAACCAATAACATTTATCTAATTTTCAGTTTTGATCCATATATTATGTCCAAATATTTATTAATTTCAAAACTCAAATTTCTAGTTATCAATCATTCTATATTTTATTTTTTACTTACATAAATTAAATCTGAGAACACGCTCTGTATAAGCTACATTTTATTTTTGTTGAGTCTTTCAAAATAGGTTACTAAGTAGTCAGCTTTTATACACATCACATGTATGATCAAAAATAATTATAGATATGGACAAATATGTTATATGGAAAAAATAAACACATTTTTAAGTATGGACGTGATATGTATGATTAGGAATATGAGATATTGTGCCCTTTGTTCCTGTTTTTTAATACGCATTTTCTGTATTTTTTTTATTGTCTGATCTCATCACATTTCCAATCATTATTCTAGGACAGGTTCAATGTGTCAATGCATGTGAACTTGAATATAATTTGCCTGATCACTTTTATTTAGGGCCTCTAAAATAACTTTCTAGTAAAATCAATGTTAAATTTCTGTTGTTAATAATTAAAATAACAGAGACATGCTGTTAGATACTTCATGCATATATTTTCTAACCTTCAATGCCATGCCAGTTGCATAGTATATCTATGTCTTATAGATGAGGGAATTTATAGTTAGAAATAAGAAGTGATTTGCCAAAATGAAAATGTGGCAATGTAGGGATTCAAACCTATGTCTACCTAATAACAATTCTCATTTTTAACTGCATTACAGTACTTCAAAAATGCCAGTGAGAGTTAGCTGTATTCCATGCTTATTGGCAGATGAACAGACATGGTACTTTTAATATATTCTTCTTTACTTATTAAAAAAAAAAACTCCTCAGAAAAAAAAAGATAGTTAACTTTCACATTAACACTGCTGCCCATAAATGATGGAGCATTTTATTTCCTGCCAAATATTTTCTGTTATGTAAACACATGCTATATAATTCTACAGAAATTCATCTTGCACCCTAAGGAAAGTAACAAAGCCACTATTTGCTCAAGAATTTTAGTTGGAACCAGACATTTCCATCCTCCATTCTATATCATTGGTCAATTGCTGAATTTCGTCATTGCCAGTTCTGAAAATTCTTTGAAATGTTAACACATGAACTCACAAAATATATTCAAAAGCTGAGGCCCTTGGAAATGTTCAGAGTGAGGCATGTCAGAACAGAAACATAAAAGTGACTGGAATAGAAGCAAGTGAAAAAATGAATGCACAGAAGGGGTCATCAGGAAATTTTTTAAACTATAGAGCTAGCTGAACTTTTTAGTACCTCATCTCAGCACTTCTTCATTACAATTAATCAGGAATAGAGAAAGCCCTTATTAGAGTATTTATACATTTATTTGTCATTTTACTTATGTTTAAGTAGCATTTTTAATGCAACAAATGGTAACTGAGATAAACTTTTTATCAAGTATTGATAAGAGGCTTTTTCTTTTTTTCACTTTCTTTCTTTCTCTTTTTTTTCTCTCTCTCTTTCTTTCTTTCTTGCTTCTTGATGGTTTCTTTTGTGGTACTGGGGAATGAACCCAGGGCTTTCCCACTGATCTACAGCCACAGTCCTTTATTTATTTTTTTATTCTTGAGAAAGAATCTTGCTAAGTTGCTAAACTCTCCAGGTTGGGTTTAAGCTTGTAGTTCTCCTGCCTCAACTTCCCAGAATACTAGGATTGTGTGTACTTTAAAGCTTGGCTTGAAAGCTTTTTGCAGTCTTAAATGTTATTTGTGGCCGAGGATACGGTTCAGCAGCAAGCACAAAGTTGTGAGTTCAATTCCCAGTACAAACACAAAACAAAACAAAACAAAACAAAACAAAACAAAAGGACCAGGGATATAGCATAGTGGCATAAGAAGTTATCTGGCAAGCATGAGGTTCTGAGTTTGATTCCCAGAAAAAAAAAAGTATTTCCCGCAAGAGTTAGATAGCACTGTATTAAGAACGTATCTCTACAAGTCACAGAGCTACGAGCACTTGCATTTTAAACAAACTGTTAGTACAAAGATGTAATTCTGAACATGTAAGTATAATTAAATTGGTTTCTCTTCTTCTCTTCAAAATTGGGCTGACTTTATGAATACATTTAGTTAAGTATGAAAAGGACCATCTACATAGTAAGTTGGAATCTGGGAAATGTTCATCTACTGTATTACAGTCATTTAAATGTTATCATTGTGATTCATTCCTGTTTTCACCAATTGACCATGGAGGTAAGTCCTTCCCCTGAACTTCTCTAACACCTAGTATGTGTCTAGTACATTCTATTGCTAATGTGTAGCATCACATTGTTTATATTTTTATATAAATTTCTGCCTATATTGTCATTGTTTTGTGCTCTTTGCTATTGTTATTTATTTGTCTTTTTTGTTTGTTGTGTTTCTAGTAATTGGTTGTGCTTTGTTTTTCCCGTAATGCACAAAGGATAGACGTACATGTAGTAGTTTATACATGCCTAGAACTTCTCCTAAGCAGTTTATGAAAATCAATTGTATTATGCATGATGAAATGAAGAGCTATGTTGAAGAAAAACAGACATTATGGTATCCATTGCTGATTTCCTATTGTCATGCTGTGAAATCCAGTAATGCTTTTATTCTTTGTTTAGAATGGGTTTAGTCTCTTTTGTATTATTTATTTTCAACATATATGAAGGTATGGACAGCTATTTTGAAGAGAACAAGAGACATTATGATAGCCATTGTTGATTTTCCTATTGTCTGGTTTTGAAGGCCTGTAATGCCTTCAGTACTCTGTTTTGATCAGTTTTATACTGTTTTGTTTTGTATGAATTCATTGTGTGTGAAGATATAGGCAACTAGTTTGAAGAAAACAAGATACATTATGATAACTACTGTTGATCTCCTGTTGTCTTGCTTTGAAATCTGTGTCACCTTACATTGTTTTCTTTTGATCTGCTTTGTTCTGCTTTTTATGTGTTTTTACCCTCTTTAAAATAAAAAATTAAAAATAAATACATTTCTGCCTTCCAGCCAGACACAGAAACACTTATATGTATAATTATATACTTCTTCACTGGCAGATGTTTGTGCTAACATATTATAATATCCCCACTGTGTTTTGTTCAATTGTGATAAGATGCAGATAGTCAATGACTGCATATTGGCTATCATTTGACTAATGAGTTATAATAATGTAACTGATTTTGTTTTCTTTAATCCTCATTGGAGCATTTACATCCTTGAGGCTTAACAATGGTGCCTGTGTCCTTAAGAACTCATAGCTTTAAGATGGTGAAGTTTGGATATAGGAGAGGGTGAGTGGAAAACCTCTGGGTGAATAGAAGGTTTTACTTTTGTTTAGACACATACTTCAGAAGAGATTCAGAAATCACTAAATGCTCAGGGTGAAGAGCATTTTGGCATTATCTGATTTATGCATAAAGTTTATGAAGGAAAATGATTAATTTCAGTACTTGGGTAGATTCTATGATTGGTATTATCTGATTTGGCTAAATAAAATGAGTATAAATGAATATGTAATTGTAATTTTTGGTATATCTTCCTTATATTGTTTGGCACATGTGATGTTTGAAATACTTGTTCAATATCACAAGAGTGCTCTTATAAGCAGGACTTTCATTGCTGACCCCATGGCATCTCCAAAAGTATCTCTGTTTTGAGAAGATTTAAGAGTATATAATCTAACCGAGACTCCTTCAGAATTTAATTTTTGGGAAACTGACACAGAAAATATATTTATTCTGAATCACAATATACTATTTTTCTGCAGGTAGTTTATTGATGTTTAATTTAGTAAAATAACTAGCTTTTACTGTAAAAACCAAGTATCTCTTGTTACAATATTATTGACAGCTAAGTTAGCTAGAAATATTATAGGTAGTCAGATAGGACTGGGCCCTCCAGAGTCAGTCCAAACATGAAAATTCATTACAACTAATGCCAGAGGCACATCTGTTGGAGACCAGGCCTTAAGATATAGAGGGAATGACCAGGCCTATGTGCTTCCTCAAAGGACAAGATAATAGGTAACACTTGGTTTAATGAAGTCTAGATAGACATGAGTCACCTCGATGGGTCACCAAGACCCAAGGACTCATCCCTTTCTGAAAAGTTCTTTGTTCTTTCCATGAACACTTGTTATGTCACTTGAAAAGTAGGTTTCTCGACATCCCATGTGGGATCTCTCCTGCCTCTCATGAACTGTATCATTCTCCCTCAATAAATATTTCTTACACTTAACCTCTATTGTTCCTTAGAATTTATTTTTTTATTTTGGGCAACATGAGCTAGGCCTATTGGACATCTAGCCAGTTAGGAATTACAGTATTTCCCCTATATAGTATGGAGGTCCAATATCATTCCTATATCAATAGTAATACTGTTTTGAGGCTTGGCTGAGAAGAATATGCAATATTTCCATCTCTTTAATATAATATATTCTATTTCTATTAAGATTAAGATTTAAGATTCTTTCCATTAAAATAGGTTATGGTAAGAAAAGGAGAAAGTACGTTCTTAGGTACCTGATTTTCAGAGTAAGCAAAGCAAAAAAGATAAGATCAGTCACTGATTTATTTACATATACCTGCCAGAGAAAAACTTTGAAATAATCATACTTGAGAGGCAAAAGCAATTCTATAGACATCTAATGTTATCTTCTCATTTCACAAATCAAGGGAGGCTCAAAGAAGCTAAATGGCTTAACCTCAAATACACAGTACTGATCAAACTGCAAACAGAAACCAGGCCTTCAGGGATCTTTCTACTAGCTTTTAGCATTGGCCAGTGGAAATAAAATGTGAAAAATGCAAAATAGAGAAGTAGTTCACAAGAAAGAGTAATCCTCCAAGAATCTAGCATCTCATAATAAACACAGTGAATTACTGGTGGCTTCTCCAAGAACTTTACATTCCCTCTCCCCAGTTTTCGTCTTTGATTTTGAACCTTTCTGACCTTGCCCTTTTCACAGTCTCAGCTTTTGATTCTTTCCTTGGATGCTATCCTGAACTGGAATTAATAACCATCATGGGAGAAGAAATGAATAAGGCTGTTCGTAAGCTACAAACTACAGTGATTTCCCTTCGGTTGATAACATATGCAAGTCTCTCCTCCACAATTAGAGTATTTCTTTGCCTTTATGTCTCCTTCTAATAAACGTTCCTTTTCCGAAGGGCCAGAATCAAGTTCCACAAAAATTGACTTCATAGAAACTAAATGCAATTTGTGGAACTGGTTTAATTGCTAATTGAAATGAAGCAAATTGTTTGGATTTTTTGAGTCAACTGTGAAAAGGGAATATAGATTAGTAAATTTATATTAAATTACCATTTAAATTTTATTAGGTAGGATTATTATAGCCATCAAAGCTAGGTAGGAATATGTTAGGCAGTCAGACAGGGCTGGACACTCGAGAAAGAGTCAAGACAAATGAAAACACATTAAGACTGTGGCCAGAGACACATAGGTTGGAGGCCAGGCCTCATAATAAAAGCAAAAGGATTAGGCCTACATACTTCCCAAGGGATAAGAGTAGAAAACCTGATCTAATAAAGTCTAAACAAACATCAGTCACCTCAGCAGGCAACCAAGTCCTTTGGATTCATCATCTACCTGAGAAGTTCTGTGTTCTTTCCATACTCACTCAAGACATGATTTACTTCCCCACTGGGTCAATAGTACCGGAACAGCTGTACTTATATTCTTATTGGTTGATCATGGCTGCACATAGTTGTGATCTATAAAACTTCCCCTAAGAAATGGGGTCCTCAGGCAACCCACTTTCTGGGTGTCCCCTCCTGTCCCTTCCATTGTTCCTACAATTCATTATTCAATTTTAGAGAGCACAAACTCAGCATATCAGACATCTAAAAGGTTGGGAGTTATAATGGTTTCCCTTATATCATATTTGGAGGTTCTGGTATCATCCCTTTATGAGGATTGTTCTATGGTGTTCTGTTTTAAAATGTCATTATAACTGAAGTTGAGTTTCAAAAATATTTATAAGGGTAGGACCACCAGAATGGCAGAGCAAAGACTTCAGTAAATCCTTTCTTTCACAAAAGCAATCAAGGGCTGGGGATTTAGCTCAGTGGCTTAAGTGCGTGCCTGGCAAGTGCGAGGTTGTGATTTTGATCCCCAGTACCAAAAAAAAAAAGGCAAAAAAAAATTGTAAACTATAAACAACTAACCACTTTACAATTCTAGAAATCAGCCAAAAGCTCAGAACTAACTTAAAAGATATTCATACAAAAACAACCTGCTAAACTTTGATAAAAGTATGAGATCATATTGTTTTAAATTGGGTTTACTTCCATTGAACTCTCACCATAGCAGTGGAGCACTGCAGCCATGAAAATAAGGCAGCCAGTGGAGTTCTGTGTAAATCCCCTTTTCTAGAACACCATACATGTTTTGACAATATCTGCAGCAGTATCCTTAAAATATCATATTTCCAAGGCACTGGCTCATTTAACCCGGATCATTCAGTTCTTAAGAAAAATTCTTATTCCCCAGGGTATTATTGAAAACAGCAAAAATAACTGGAGATAATAACACTGCAGCTGCCCAAGGCTCTAAATTTAATTAGACCCAAAAAAGCTTTGCTCAAAATGTAAAATAAATCTTTGCTAGTGTTAATAAGACCAACAAAAGGGACTTCAAATTGGTCAATATAGTACAAGAGTTCTAAATGCTGTACAGATGTGCATGTGTTTGCACATGCTCAGTGAAGCCCAGAAGGGCTTCAATCTTGCTAGTCTTGATACTTTACTCAAGTTGGGAGCAAAAACTAAGACTAAATGAGAAACCTAAAATTTAAGATGTGACTTCTCACAAAAATCATCTTGGAACAGGATGGAATTAAAAGTGGCTTGTTGCATTTAATAAATATTCTGGGAACAATTAGTTAACTACAAACAATGTTAATTCAGAGAAAAATTTTAAGCATGGCCTAAAAATTAAAAGTCAAATTAAAAACAAAATAGCAGCATTATAAGAAATGCAGCAATACTGAATTAATCTAGGAAGGTCATGGAAGCAGCAATGGGGAAAAATATCAAGCGATAACAAGAAAGACTGGGGGGACTTGGAGACCTAATTCCAAAGTCATTACAATATATTACTTAAAATTCCCAGCTTTCAAGAAGAAATTTTGGGACATATAGAGAATTAGGGAAGTGTGGACCATAAAAAAAATGAAAGCAGTCAACATGAAGTATCCAGGGTGGCCCAGATTTCTGACTTATGGGATAAGGAGATTAAATCAACTATATTACACATGTTTAAAGAATTAAAGAAAATTGTATTTAAATAGCTAAAGGAAATTATGATGATACTATGTTGCTAAACAAAGAAAACAATATACAAATTAATCTGATATGTAAACAAAAATAAAAACAATTGAAATATCAAAGTTGAAAAGTGTAACTGCTATAATCAAGTCATAAGATGATTTTAATAGATTTCAGCTGGCTGAAGAAAAATTAGAAGATAAAGATATCTCAACCTCAGAGGCTTGTGGGACATCTTCAAATGTATGCGTAGTGTGAAACCAAAAAGTTAGACAATAAGGAGACAGAAAAAGTATTTGAAGAAATAATGATGGAAATTTTCCTAAATTTGATATAAACTATTTAATTTGTCAATAAAATATCAATGAATACCAATTAAGATAAACTCAGAAATACACACATAATCACTTTAGGGTCAATAAAAAGACAATAAAAAAAAAGGAAAATGGAAAAAGGTATACACAAATGCTTCAACATGAGAAGAGGAGGGCCAAAGTAACATTAATAGTTCACTTTTTATCGGAAACCATGAAGGCTGGAACCCCTGGGATAACATAATCGAAGTGTCTGTAGATAAAGTTGGTCAATTAAGAATTCTATCTAGCAAAACTATCCTTCAAAAAGTGAAATAAAGAAATTTCCAGATAATCAAAACCTGACAAAATTTCTGACCAGCATATTTGACCTATAATTATCAACTGAAGGAAATCATCTGATATAGAAGATAGAGTATGGCAAAGGTAGCTGGGGGAAATGAGTGAGACCTGTCAATTACAAGATCCCAGGGCAACTCCAGAACCACTTACACAAAACGTCTTGTGAGCCCTGAGGAGATCTGGATGATATAAAAGATGACCAGCCATCATGAAAAGCCACTGGCATGCACGAGTTTCCACAACAGCCCAAGCCATATTTCTCAGATTCATGTCTTTTATCTTCTTTTTCTTTTGTTTTATTTATTTTTTTCTTTACCTTCTTTTTCTCTTTGTTAGACCTAAGTTAGATTTGCTGAACTAGCTTCTTCCATGACCATTCACTGCACATTTTTCAAATAAATTTCTGGCATTGTTTTTGGATTGTCTTGTCCAATTCTTTATTTCAGGCAAGAGGGACCTGGAATACTTTTGACTGGTGAGCTATTTCTAGTCTTCTTTTTTTTATTATTTTTAAAGATACTACCCTGGAACAGTGGGCATAATCAGCAAGGAGAGTATGCTTTGGTGTGGACAGTCAAAAAATAACATTCTGGTGTACTGACAAAAGTAAGGTCCAAGTTGGGAAAAATTTTTGTTTCTCTTCAAGATACTTATTTTCTTCTCTCTCTTCTCCCTGGGCCCCCACCGAGGCCAGGGATGGAGGGTACTGTTTTCAGTGTGCTAATGTAACTATTTGCTGCTTTTCCAGCCATGAAAATAGGGGAAGGAAATGTAGGATTTTTTTTTTCTAGGGAATTGTGTTGACTCTGTGGGTATGCCTTGTTGCCCACGGGTTTGTTGTGCGTTTTGCTAAATTAGCCTGGCCTCCACATACTCTAGTTTGTAAGCTACTTTTTCTCAGTTTGTGTTTTAATTGGAGGTGCCACTATTTTACCTTGCTGCTTGACCAGAGGCCATGTTACCATGCCAAGTGACCAGTTATCATCTTGTCTTCTTGCATGACTATGTGTAACATTTATGTGGGTATGTGTCACCAGCTGTTGCCATCTTTTTTCTCTATCTCTTCTTTTATTTTTCTCTTGAATAACTGGCCTTACGAGCCCAGCTCCTGATTTTGGACAGCATATGGGCTTATGGAGAGCAAGAGAAGAAATTTTTCCTTTTTCACCACACAAAAAAGAAAATAATGTTGACCTTTGCTATAACAGCAGGACCTCGGCTATAACCCCGAAGCCCCAGTATGGGTATATATGGTGGGGTGGATGCCCACTCCTGGGACTGTCTTACCTAGGTCCAGGGGGAGAAATGGGAAAAGAAGAAGAAGAAGGAGAAGAGGAAGAAGAAGAAGAAGAAGAAGAAGAAGAAGAAGAAGAAGAAGAAGAAGAAGAAGAAGAAGAAGAAGAAGAAGAAGAAGAAAGAGGAGGAGGAGAGGGAAGAGAAGAGGGAGGAGAAGAGGGAGGAGGAGGAGGAAAAAGAGAAAGAGGAGGAAGAGGAGAAGGGAAACAAAAAGCAGAAGGAGAAGGAGGAGAAGGAGAAGGAGAATAGGAAGAACTTGTCTGTTGTAACAGTGGAATCAAGCACCAAAACCATTGTGCTCTCTGGTCCATGAGCCTGCCTAAAACCCTTGTCACCTGGCTTTTGTGCTTCCCCGTTTAAATGCAAATAAATGAACAGACTGACATCTAAACAGAACAGCTAATTAAAGTTACTGTGAGTGAAAAACAGAACCATTTCAACTCTTAATACTTTTTCTGTCAGTAAATGCAAGAGAGGTTTTACCACATGGCATTACTCTGGTTAAAGAGAGTCATCAGTGGACTTGAAATACCAGATAAACCATTAAAAGGCTTAGAATAAATGCAGGCTGGGCCACCAAGATGTCCAATGAGGTGATTAAAAGAACTTTGCTTAGGAAAGGTTTGTGATTACCTCATGGGAGCTTGGACTAGGAAAGGACACAGGTGACCCAGCCTTCATCTCCCTACATTTTCCCCCTATGCACAAGGGCTTTCTTCTGTAATAACTGATGCCAGCATCACTCTAAGGTTCTCAGACAGAGACATCTATACAGGGTTTGTAAAGTCTCACAAGGGGAACCTTGTGGACTTTAGATCTCCTCATTATTTTGGGAAGTCACCTTAAGGCGCAGAGGCCTAGTTGCCTCCTTTCTTTCTATGATCCACCAAAGACAAGCAGACAGGAAATCTATCAGATCTCATCCCCATGTGGATTTCACCAGCTTTGCCACTAGGCCATATCTTTGATGAATGAAGCAGGTATGATCGTGTAATTCTAAAACAACCATTGTTTTTCTACTGTTGTAATATGGCCTGGGTTCAATACAAACTGGGAGACTATGAGACTATTGCACATTTGCAATGTTTCTACCTGAAACATGACAGGTGGAGTGAAATGTCTTATGTTCAGGCTTTTATAACTCTTTATCAAAGGGAATGCTCAAGAACAATGATACTTAGTACAGGCTCTAAGGAAGAAAAAGATATTCTGGATAATCCTGTTCTTATAACAGAAAATGTCCCACCTCACCCTGGAAACATTTCATGGTGTATGCTTCAGTTTCTGTTAGTTTCTGTTGCCCAAGTAACCTTCAGTTTACTTCAGTTTCTGTTATTTCTGTTTCCTAGATGCAGCTGGTCGCTAAGATGCATGGCTGGTCACTATGATATACATTATAAGAACCAATCCCCAAATGACAAGCCGCTCTGCTTCTGTACTTCTGCTCTTCAACCCCAGTAAAACCTCACTCTCCAAGCCTTTGGGATCTGACTTCTTTGGGAATGATTCCAGTCAGGCCCTCAGGTGTAAATAAAGCTGATTCTTGCCTCCAAACCTTGGTGCCACTCTGTTCTCTGTCAAAATTTTGCTGTAACATTCTGAGACTCCCACTTGTCTATTAGGGTTTCTCAGTCTTATTAACTTATTAAGGGCAGATAACCACACTAGGAAGTCACTTCAATATCCCCTTATAATCTTCAGACCATAAATCAGGTCTATGCCCTCCAAGTAACCAGGGGACTCCATCAGAGTCTAGGGCTCCAGAGGAACCCAACATTCCTCAGCTTCTTCACAGCCTCCTCAGATGGCGCTACGTTCCCCTGGGCACACACAGCGTCAGGCCCTGCAGGTTGAACCTGAACTGGTGCTTCCTGCTACTCTGGTCCATACTTGTCCTGCCCATGAAAGGAGTTCCAGGGATGGAAGGAAATATTCAAGCACATGTTCTTTTTTCAACTGCAGATGTCCAATTTTGCAGCTATTACACTAATTATCATAACAACCTAGTAAGTTTGCAGATGTGTTTCAGACTTTAGCCCTTGCTTTTGATTTATCAGGGCAAAATGTCTAACACATCTTGGCCACTTGTTATACCTCATATGAAAGACAAAGCATCCTACAAGAGGTCCAGGGAAACCAGCAATGCTCCTTCTATAGTCATCACCATTTCCTCTGTTCTTGGATGTTGTGGTAACCCAATTCAATTGCTTATAGATACAGGGGCAGCTCATTCTGTTTTGATTTCCTTCTCTAGAAAGCTTACCTCTAAGTCTATATCCATAGTTGGGATCAAAAAGAGACCCCTAGTTAGAGATTCCTTACTCCTCTGATGTTCCACTTTGAAGGACGAATGTTTAACCATGAGTTTCTAGTTGTCCCCACCGTGTCCTACTCCCTTACTAGGAAGAGATTTATTAACAAAATTGAGGACAATTATGAAATTCTATCTAAGAACAAAACAGACTTTATGAAATTCTGATGAATGACAAAACAGATTTTACTTGCTGGGACTATACCAGATCTCTCTGGCCAAATTAGCCAGTAAGTAAATCCTGCTGCATGGTATAATGAAATATCTGGTTGGACAAATTCAGCTATGCCAGTCAGTATAAGACTAAAAGGTCCCAGCTGATTTCCTAATCAAAAACAGTAAAACAGTATATATGCCCCAGAAATGTAAATGGGCCTTAGGACAACATGGAATTAAAACAGGATTCTGGTGGTCCTTTAGGAAACAGACTAATCATTCCCTCAAGGAATACTGTAGAAGGCTATAAAAGCACTTCATGATTCCTTCCATATGGGAAGAGATGATACATTGGGAATGGCCACTGTGTAATTCAAGCTGGACTTGGACTCACTTATGTAGCCCAGGCTGGCCTTGAACTCATAGGAATCCTCCTGCCTCAGACTTCCAACTCCTGGAATTACAATCATGTGCCATTGCACCAGAAAAGAAATTTAAAAGTACTGTAGTGATGGTGACCCCACTGAGGTGGTACTGAGCACATTTTAGAGTCAGTCAATTGACTTTCTATGTAAACTCATGAGTCTGTCCAAGGGCTAAGTAACTTGCCTGATGAGCCAGCAGTTAGCATGCAGTAACAGAACTCTCCATGCCAATGGTCATCACAGAGCCCTATGGTGGCCTGTAACACTGTGACATCTTGAAAGGCAAGATAACAATGCAGCCAAAGACACTGACTTTCACTCAGAATTCCAGGGCAGTAACTGCCAACTTTAAATAGAAGACAGATCTCTCATTAAGCAAACATTTACTGTTTGGAATGTCTTTGTTTCATTTTGTCAAGACCTTGTTCACTTTTACAACTTTTTCCTCAGTTATTCTCTGCACATCCCCTGATATTTTACGTACCCAATAAAATAGTGGCCAGTTCAGATAAATCAAAGTCTTAGCCCCAAGAGCTCTAATCTTGCTGGACACCTGCATGCCATATTACTTTTCTCTATTGTCTTTTATCTTTTGCTATACAGTCACCTAGGGGATTGGGAGACTGACAAGCTCCCAATGCCCTCAAAAATATCTCCATTATCTACATTTAATTAACAAAGTTTGAAAAACCATTAAGAATTTTCTGTGAGTAGCAATTGTTAGTCTTTCAAAATAAAAAAAAGTAATGGTGGTAGTAAAGTTTCCAGAAAAATAATGATCTTTTTGTTTTTAAAAGTGTCATTCTTTATGTAAGGAGACTGGCTTCTTAGGTAAGAGAAAAATGTTTAAAGCTCTTATACAAATTTAATATCTTAGCATATTATTTCCAAATTGTCACCAATATATTATTTTTTCTGCTAGGCTATTAAATTGCAGAAAATAAAGCTGGCAATTCTCATTTTTTTTGGAAGATAAAATAAATAAAGCCTTTTTTGTTTAAAGAAAGAAAGAAAACAAAATAGAAAAGAAGGGTAGGATAATACAGAATTCAACAAAAAATTAGCATTAAGGAATCTGTAGTTGATACATTGCATATTGTCATCTTAGAAATAGTTGTTCAAGTTACAAAATCAAAGCATAAAAAGTGGATAGACACTCAGACATTGACAGTGCAAACCATTCTGTTCAATGATCCAACAAATATTTATTAATATGGTCATCTATCTTACATACTTATACATACAGTTATATCCTTTAGAGTACTTTCCTTCCCTTTCATTTTTAAAATATCTATTATGCATTTTGGTTCTTACTATTTTTTCAATTTTTATTATTTTTTACACTAGAGAGACAATGTGATATTTACTAATGTGAGTCTTGTTTATTTCACCTATGAGGAAAGTCTCAAGTTGCCTCCTTTGGCCTATAAAGGCCTCAAGATCATCCTTTTTATAGCTGAGTAATATTCCATTATATAAAAGTACTACATCTTTTTCACCCACTCTGTGGTTGATGGACATTTTGGGTTGTTTCCAAGATTTAGCTATTAAAAATTGTGCTGCTATAAACATGGTGCACATATATCACTGTGACGTGACTTTTTCAAATTTTCTGGGCAAATACTGAGGAAAGGAATAGCTGGATTGAATGGAACTTCTAATCCTAGTTTGTTGAGGAATCTCCATACTGATTTCCACAGAGGTTGCACCAGTCTACACTCCCACGAACAGTGGAGAAGTGTTCCTTTTCCCCCGCGGCCTAGCCAACATTTGTTAAAACTCTTAAAGATTGTATGTATAGGCAAAGACTTTATGAATGAAACCCTGGCTATACAGGAAATGTTACAAAGAATAAACAAACGGGATCTCATCAAATTAAAAAACTTTTACTTAGCAAAGGAAACCACCAAGACAGAGACAACTTATAGAATGGGAAAAGTTTTTTTTTCTAGCTACCTCTCAAACAGAGTACTAATATCAAGAATATATAAGGAACTCAAGAAGTTAAGCCCTCCAAACTTGAAGACTGAATCCAAAACTAGGCATTTAAAAAGATTAGACACTTCTTAGATGAAGTATAAACAGTCAATTGGTACAAGAAAAAAATGCTGACAGCTAAAGAAATTCAAATTAAAATATTAAAATTTTATCTCATGTAGCCAGCAAGACCAGTCTGGGAACAAATGTCATGAGCGGGCTGCCACCAGACTGGAACAAATGGATTCCAGCCCCTTCTGGAGTGCAGGCTGGCAAACAAGAAGTACAAATCCCCAACTACCATCAGCGACAGGCTTATCCAGAGAAACACAGGTTGTGATGAAAGCTATTGATATGAAATACAATTGGATGCCTGTGGTATTTTAGTGTTCCACTAACACTGCAGGTCTAGGGCCAGTGGTCTGATCATAGGTCAGAGGATAGTGTTACGCAGTGTAGCATCTTATGGGGATCTCCTTCTGAGGTTGCAGTCATTGTTGATTCCCTGTGTCTTGTTTTGGAAGTTCTATACTGTTTCCATTGTTTTGTTGGGTTGGGTTTTATTCTCTTTTGTTTTGCTTGATTATGTCAAATCTGATGGCAGGAGCAGCTATTTCAAAGACAGCAAAATATGGTAGCAATTTTGGATTTACTACAGGCTTGTTTGAAGTCTTTTATTGCATTCATTGTTTTTGTTATTGTTTCTATTCTATTCCATTCTGTTTGATTTTTACTATATCCAAAGTTATCTGCAGCTATTTTGAAGATATCAAAAGATTATGGTAACTATTTTTAATTTCATAATGTTTTGAAGTCTTGTATGTTTTACATTGGTTTGTTTTGATTGGTTTTATTGTTTTATCCTCTTTAAATTAAAAAAAGAGAAATTCTATCTCATGCCAGAAAGAATTGCTATCAAGAAATCAATCAATAGCAAATGCTAATGAGGCTTCAGGGAGAAAAAGAACCTTTGTCCATTGTTAGTGGGAGTGTGAATTGGCCTAACCACTATGGAAAGCACTATGGGGATTCTTCAAAACACTAAAACTAGAGGATACATTTGGCTCAGCTATTACTCTTCTAAGTATCTTCCTAAGATAATTCCTAAGAAATTCATCGTACTATAGTGATACATGCATACTTACATTTATAGCAGCACAATTTATAGTAGCTAAACTTTGGAAACAGCTTATATGTCCATTGATAGATGAACAGATAAAGAAAATGTGGTTTTTATATATGATGGAACACCACTCTGCCATAAAGAAGGATGCATTTGAAACATTTTTAAGTAAACATAAATACTATACTATACTTTGAGACCATCATCTTTTAAGTAAAATATAAGTTTAAATACCACATTATTTCTCTTGTGTGATAAACCAAAAGTACAAAGGAGCAAAATAGAGGGTAGATATTAGGAAGTAGGAAGAACTTGTTCAAACAAGAAGGGTAACAAAAGATGAGAGGGGAAGAGAAGGAAGGGAAAAGGCATTGAAAAGAAAAAGGATAATTGAAGGGAAAAATGGAAATAGAGTGTTCATAAATGAGTGAAAAAAGAGTAGGGAAGGAGGGGAAGAGAACAAAGATAAAAATGAAGATGTATTGCATACATGTACAGATCTCCAATGTGGTCATTATGTACTGCAAATATTTGCTAATCAAAAGAAAAGATACAATAATAAAAGATTTTCTGTAAGGTAGACCTGCTTGGAGGTTTTGATGAATAATGAAAGAAAAATATTAAATCTGAGATACTACTATTTGTGTGACACAGCAAGACAGGCTAGAAAGACCATTCCCTACTCCTCCAGCCCTTAAAAATGACCCTCAGTTTCCTCATCTGTAAAAGATGAACAAAACACCTGCCTTGGCTAACTTTTGTAGAGTTAAGTGCTCAGCATATAGCTGGAAGCTAGAATGACATAGGTATGTCTGTTACTAGCCTTATTCTTATATTTATTTTTATAGCATAAAATAATTTCCTTAAGGCTATAGCTCTGCTCTACTAGGCACTGAATAAAAAATAGCAATAGATAAGGAAATAAGATGAATCTAAGTTTAACTTTGATTTTTAAGGTTATTTTTCCTTTCTTTATTGTTTTATTTTCTTATTAACTACCACTTTTGTGTACTTTTAAACTATTTTTTCCCCACATAATACCATCATGTGTCTGAAAAACACTGAAAGATAATACCAGGTCTGACTAGAAATGTGATTTATTGGTTGCTGGAGTATCTTGTGAGTTTTTAAATTTACTTCTAAGTATATTTGGACAGTTCTTAATTACACATTACAATGCTTTACACTACAATTAGAATGAAATAGTGCTTGATTTTCCCATTACTATTGTTCTCCTTTGTTCAGCCATTTATGTAATTAATTAAATTCTACTAATTATGTGTAAAATGATACCATGACTTACTTAAAAGCTTTCCAGAGGATAATTCACATTGAAAGCTAAGTAATTTTTCACAATATTTCATGTTAAAAATTCTTTATGAAATGTTGGTCTTTGGCTGGGGATTTAGCCCAGTGGCTTAAGCACCTTGCCTGGCAAACTCGAGGTTGCGAGTTTGATCTCCGGTACAAAAGGCAAATGTTAATCTTCAAAAATTGCTTTAATATTTTTAAATGAAATAAGTTTGGGGTAGATGTCCCTCAAAGCCTCATGTAGTCATAGGTGGAGCTTTTCACAGGTGCCTGGATCTAGAATGTGTGATGCTGGGATTGATTCATGATGTAATGCTAGGATTAAGGGAACTGGGATTAAGGGTGTGAGCATTAATTACCTTAAGGGCAGGTAGTCTGGATAAAATATAAGGGATTGAAAAAGGCCTGTCACAGGTCCCTTACTTGCTAGCTTTGCTACCTTCTACCCACCGTGTGCTGTTTCTTCTCTGAGAGATGCCTGTCTGCCATGCCACCATGCCTTGGAGCCATCTGATTGTGGACTAAAACCTTTATAAATTGTGAGCTAAATAAACTTTTCCTCTTTTAATTTTGAGTGTACAGTATTTTGTCTCAGCAATGATAAAAAGTACCTAAGACAATGGGAGTACCATTTAATTATCATTTTCAACTTCATTTACTAGATGTTTACCTTACTTCATTGTATTTAAACTGTGCAAATATAGGTTTGTATTATATTGCATTATATTTAACAAAAGAAAAGTCTTCCAGAAATTTTTTTGGTACATATGGAAGCATATAGTTTATATTTTAAGCTGTGTAATATAGTTTATATTTACATGTTTGTAGATAGAGGCTTGGTTTAATCTAATTAATCTAATCTTGGTTAAAATTTTATTGAAATTATATAATGTTCACTAAACATTTTTACTTTCAATGTTTAGCATTTACAAATACCTGTGAAGTGCATGCTAAGTAAGATAATGTACATTAAAATATTTAGCATTATAAATGCAGAACAAAAATAGTCTATAAAAGAGAATCTAGTTCTTATAGATAACCAATGATCTACTCCATATTTACAATTACACAGCATTATTTAAGAGTTATTTGATCAAAAGACCTAGTTAAAAGCCAGAACTACTTTATCAGAATTAAAGATAAGGACTATGAAACTATGAAATTTCAAATAGGTACATGATTAGTGTATTAATAGGTAGCTTTTACATAACTTTTCTTTTGATGAAGTGCCTTTTTACTACAATCTTTAGTGAAAATAGTTTGTATTATTTTTTACTCCAGTTCCCATCCTAGAACAAAGAGGTTGATTACTATGGTCCATACCTGCCACCCACTGACAAAATTCATGCATTCACAGACATTTTAATATTAGGGTTTTAAGAACTGAAACTTAAACACTTCACTTACTCTCATCAGAAGAAGCGTTTCAATAATACAGGGAATTTATTTTCTATTATTTATCTTCCTTACATTTTGAGTGTATTTTTCATTTGAAATTAAATACATGAAAGTTAGCTTCGGCTACCAGAGCCAGAGCATATACAGGGTATTCACTTTCTTTTGCTGTATTTGTTACTAAAATAGAAATCCATGATTGTTATTTCTCCCTCTATGTGGGAAAGTGATATTAAGCTGATCATATATGAGTTGGGTATAATTAAAATAGAAAAATGAGTTAAGTGCTTACTAATGTTAAGTGTTTTTACTTTGTCTTTCAAGGTTTTTTTCCTACTGAATTTAAGAACAAACTTTTTATTAGCTTTTATAATTCTTTTGGTTTTTAAGAATGATCTTAGTTTAGCTCTTGCTTTATAGAAAATATCCAGGTCTAACTCTCCCATATGCACTTTAGTATTTCAAAATACTTTTTCTGCTTCAGTCTGAATAAAGTTAAATTTTAATTTCTGTGATCCTTCAGTCGCATAGAGAAGAACAACATAGAGTCTACATGGTGGGACTAATTTGCAATTGTATGCATATTCAAAAAGGCTATAAATACCCCATCACATGTAATTAAAGAATAAAAGTTGAGTTAAATAGCCTGATAATTAAGATTCTGTCTCTATTGCTTATTTTATAAAGGAAAAAATCTTATTGAACCTTTCTTATTTTGCTGATCACCTCATTTAAAAGAACAGTGACATCAGGTCATGGAAAAAGACAATTTATTGCAGGTGTTTTGGGAACATTATATTATGCAAACATGAAGTGAACAGTTTGTCTGTTGTCTTTTGAATAGAGAAAAATTAGAGTGTAAAGTTATGGATTTTTTTTCGGCGCTGGACTGAACCCAAAGTTTTGTGTATGCCAGGGAAGTGCTTACCATTGAGCTACATACCCTAATCATCAAAGCACAAAACATATTTCAGCACTCAAGGAATATAGAAATTTGACTAAAGAAGGAAGAAAATAGATTTTAATACTTCATTCCAGTATCCCCATACTATATAGTTGAAGTACTATGTTAGGAATGCATACAGATATATACTTGTACATATTCAATTAAGATTCATAGTTATAAGAGGTTCCATTTAGTATATAAAAGATAATTTTTAGGATTGAATTACTGGTGAACAGTACATCCATTCTAAGCAAAATTTCCTTTATGTTAACTTAAATTGAAACAAGAGATAAAATCCCTTCTGAGTTTTTAATAATAATATATAATTAATAAGTTTTTCATCTAGAGTCTGTTACTGGAATTACCCAAGATAATTACGAAGTTTGTGGGCACATAAAAGCATCTATGAAATGTAACACGGTTGTATGAAACAGTAATTCTCTTTTTAATTGTCTAATCATGCACAAAGGTACTATCTATATATTTTCATACTGTTTATTTCAGGCTCAAAATAACTTGCCTAATAACTAGGTAACTGAATTATGGAATCTTAAAACATAGAAGAAAATTTAGAAAACATCTACCTCAGTCTCCTATCTAATGCAGCAATTCACTGTATAACCTCTAGTGATGGGAGACTTGCTCTCTGAATATATATTATGTCCCCTCTGGCTTCTCTTTAATTCTATGTTTGATTTCAAGTCTGTCATATTATAAAAGGAATTCGTACGACATAAGTTAATATTCCATTACTCAGTAAAGACAGCAGCCCAAAAATGAAGTCAAGCAACCCCAAATGGGGTCCTCTGCATCATAAGCCTACAAGAATCTTACAAAAACATCTGCCAGGTGTTCACAGACTGTCTGAAACATCCCCAGAGCACAGTCAGTCAGGTCAGTGGTTCAAGGGAACATGGGCCTGCATGGACACCACTTGAATTAAACCACTCAAACTATGTTGTCTCTTACAGGGTAGAGATCATAAGTTTACACAATTACTCAAGATCCCTTCTAAGCCACTTAAAAACTCCTAAACATAGAGCCCTTTTTTGGTATTCCACTTAGACATGCATCCTCGTGTGTAGGAGCTTTACTTCTCTGCTCTTATCTTTACTTTCTTTCCCTTATATGTTTTTTTTTCTTGTCTTCATATCTTTTAAATAAATTTGCTTGCACCCTGCCTCCTCTGTCTGGTAGTTTCATTCTTGGGACACAGCCCTGCTCATCTGATAACAGTATGATATCCTGTTATAAATTTAGTTACATTATGTTGTGTTTTCCTTTTTCTGGTGAAGAGTTTTGCATCTTTTATTTCCATTTCTTTTGGTATTTAGGAAGTTTTTTGTTATTGTTTTTCTAGTGGCTAATTTTGTATTCCTATCATGCTTAATTACATTAAATCAATTTTCCTTATTAACTCTTTTTTTCCAGTTTGAAAGTTTTTTAATGGTATTATTAATTTCAACCTTTTTAAAAATAAAAAAATCAATTCTATTGTTATTTAGGTTACTACCTAAAGGTACTTTGTAAATACTTTAAATATGCATGTTTGAAGATATTTATTTATTTATTTACTTTTTTGGTACTGAGAATTGAACTCAGAACCTTGCACTTGCCAGGCAGGTGCTATGCCACTGAGCTATGTTCCAGCACTGTTTGAAGATATTTAGTCCCACTTGAAGTGTTTTATTGTGGTTTGTTTTTGATTGTTCATTTTACTGGTAGGAATTTTCATCAAATATCTTCTGATTTTGATATTCTGATTTTTTAGCTGGTAGTTTGTGATAGATTAAGAATGGTTGCATCTCTGAATTTCTTTGAACAAAGCTAAATAGTTTGTGGGTAGTTTTCAACATTTCAAGCTCAACTATGATCATAAGTGAAATAAATCTGACTCGTGTGTAAATATCATTGTCTCTCTAGTGTGAGAAATTAAGAGTAAATAAGATCCAAAATGTACAATAGATTTTGTGAAATGATAAGAATTGTTCAAAAGGAAAGAGAAACTGAGATGAGGGAAAGGAGAAAGCAAGGAAGGGAAAAGAAAAAATATATAAGACAGTTAAGATAGTTATACTACTCTTTAAAATAAAATAAAAAGATAATTATACCAAAAAATGATTATACAACTAATTTCTCTTAGTTCATTGAAAAGAAAGGTTTGTGCTAATATTGTTTGGGCAATTTTTCATGCCTATATCTTGTACTCTGAGTAATTACTTTGAAAAAAACAAAACGTTGAGCATTAACCATTGTTACTCTCCTATTATCCTGTTTTTAAATTTTGGTGTTTTTTTCCCTTTAAAATAAAAAAAATTCAAACTGAAGAGCACCCTCCTCTTTCCATGTATTATAGTTCTGTTTCATCACCATAGGGCTTTGTGATGAAGGAGGCATGAAGGAAAGAAATGATGGGTCTTTACAGGATGACATTTTTTTCTCTTGTAAGATGACCCAGTTTCTCCTCTTGTTTCTTCTTCCTTCCACTGTGCATTTTATCCAAGTTATTTCTCTTTCCATGTTTCACCTTTTCTACTTTTCTAAGCCATTTTTCTTCTATTCTCTTTCTTTTACTTCTTCTTTTTCCAGTACTAGGAATTGAACACAGGACCTTTACATTGGGTCCCATCCCCAGCACTTTTTATTTTAAGGACCTTTGGCATATCTCAGTTACTCAGTCTGCTTGAATTTGACATCTTGCTGAATCAGACTCCCAGAATGCTAGGATTATAGGCTTGTACCTCCACATTTGGATCAAGATTGCCTTCTTATGCTTTATGTATATTTTTAAGTCCCTAATCAAAAGTCTAAACTTCAAGATAAAATTTTCAGTATTTTCATTCTTGGAATTGGCTTTGTTTCTTGTAGGGATTTTAGATTTATCGTATATTTCCTCATAGTTTTCTTTTTGTCTCTGTCCTGCACTGTTTTCTGGGCTGTCATTATTCTGTATAACAGCATGCAGTGGGAGCCTCAGTGATAGATCAAGATTTCTTATTTGTTTCAGTACTTAAAGATAATTTGAGGCCAGGGATGTAGCTCAGTGGCACAGTACCTGCCAGGCAAATGCAAGGCCCTGTATTCAATTCCCAGTACAAAATAAATAAATAAATAAATTTTTAAAAATTAAGATAATTTGGACTTTGTTTTCCAGATTTAGTGGTGGCCTTCTGTATACTCACCTTTCCTTTTTGGTGTTAGAGATGGTTTGTGGACTGACTAGAGTATGGACATGAAGGATATTTCTGTCATTGTCTCATTCTGTTCTTATATATAAATAACACTTAAGAATAAAGCATCTCTCTACTGCTGATCTTTTTAATAAATTTAAACACACCCAACCACTTTGTTCTGTCACAAAACTTGCCTTTTCCTTTGCCAAATACTATAGGCAAAATATTGAACTTTGTGAGGTTTACCATGATACCTGGCACAAATTTACAGAGTAAAGTGAGATTGAAAAGCTGAAAGAATTGTACTTACCATAAAGGATTGCAAGCAGAGAAAGTGGCATGACTAGTAGTCCCACTAGCATATCAGCAATGGCTAGGGACATTAAGAAGTAATTGGTGGCATTGTGCAGTTTCTTTTCCATGCTTACTGCCATGATAACGAGTATGTTGCCACCTATTGTCATGATTATTATGATGACAATTGAAAGTGCTGGCCAGTTTTGTACCCCGTCTGGAAATTTAAAGCGTCCACCATTGGAGGTGTTGAAAATGTCAGTTACCATAGCTGCTACTGGACTCACAGAAATATCAGATTGCCAAACCAACAGGCCAACTAGGTGCACACTGAAAATTAAGAAGAAAAAGAAAAAAAACAGTCAGATGCATATAATATTGCTTCTGGACAATACATTGCTTATGTAAAACAATTGCCTCTCCTTCAACAACCATGATGATCATCATCATTACCCTTATCTTGATCACTATTTTTACTGTCCTCATTAAACTTGAATATTTTTCTATACTTATACTGTCTCACTGTTGTGCATTAGGCATTACTTTCCTGAAACATATGTATAATCTCTTTTGATTTTATATGACACCATATGAACTCAGTATTGATTTATATCCATAACACGGATTGAACTGACTCAAGTTTAAAGAGGTTAAATAACATTCTCAAGCCAGTAAGTGGCAGGGCCAGTATCCAGACTAGTCTTAGTGATTTCAAAGGGTATGTTCTAAACTTGCACCACAACCCCAATCCACAGTATTGTTCAATTTGTTGTGCTAATTTACCCTTTGAGACAGATGACAAGAGAATGAAGATGATTTTCTTAAATGATTCAATTACTTGACAAGAAAATTAGAAGCTGGCTTCTTTTGATCCAAAGCTAGGAAAAAATAACTTTGCAGTCTAGTCAACTTCAGGAAAGTACTTGAAAGAGGCACAGTGGGTTTCGACATCAGTATATATTCATTTCTTTTTAGAACTCTTCCTACCTCCTCACATTTGCAAAGTGACTTTATGTTGGTTAACAGCTTCTTGTTTGTCTTCTTTTTCTTTCCAGTGCTGGGTGTGGGGGGGGAGTCAAACCCACAGCCTTGCACTCACTAAGCAAGTACACTCAGCAACCTATGTTCTAAGGCCCAGTCTCCTGTCTTGGGCTATACATTTTCCATCATTTGCCAGTTTGTTCATTTTTGTGCCACGTTTTCTGACACCTGCTCTAGGCTAGGTAATGATTTGTGATGATGATTAACACCTGTGCATGTGTTACATTTCATGAACTAGGAACTAAATTTCTTAAGTAAATTAAAATGTACTTATTGGTATTTAGGTAGATTTTTCTAGTAGGACTTTCAGACTAGGTGGCAGTCTAACAGAAGAGATGGACATGGTTGACTTTGTACATTCCAGTTTCCCCTGATGATGATAGGAGATTTGTTTCAGTTACATACATAAGTGTTCTTTCAAAGGATGAGCTCCTAAACTGTCTAATAAAACTAACATACTTATTTTCATTAATGAAATATCTAAGACAACTTGATTTGAAAATTAAAAGTATTTTATGGTTGGTGAATACTAGCTCATGTACTTAAAAATTTACACCCCCCTTTTTTTCCCCAAAATGATACCTATCTAGGTAAAACTGGGCTCAGATAATTGCTTAATTTTATATTTTAATTTATTGTATTTTCCTTTAGTTTAGTTTAATGGTGAGGATTCAACCTAGGGCCTTGTGCAAGCTGGCACACAATGTAACCGTCAGTCTCTTCAGAGACTAATTGTGTACTTTTCAGTTTTTTTTTTGTGAACTCATTGATAAAAGATTTCTCCTGGTACATTGAAAAAATTCTCATGTAAATTCGCTGATGAGCATCATATATATTCCCACAGGAGTTAATACTTAAATAATAAAGTGTGTTTTCAATTATTACTTGTAGACCTAAAAATACATTTATTCTTAAGGCCAGATAATGAGATACTGAGAAAATATGCAGACCAAGTTCAAATTTTTTAGGTAAGTTATCAGAATATCTAAATTATTTATATGTCTTTAAAGATTGTAGAAGAATTCAGGATAAAATCATACAAAATGAAAACATACATGAAAACTTATGTCTAGTTATAAATTTTGTAATTCAGTTATTTCATGATTTTATGGTAGAAAAACACTTCAAGTAGCTATCCATCTCTAGCTGGTCAGAAATATATATGTATATAATGTTATATAATAATCTCCAACTATTCAGAAATATGTATATTCTTTAATATGACTCATATATATATATATATATATATATGAATTGTATTATAGAATCCCTGAAACAAACAGGGAGCTTTGCTGAGGAGTCTTGTGGAATCCAGATATATCTTTGTGAATTGCAGAATAAATAAAGTGATGGTGCTGGGGTAGATTTTAAAAGAATACAGATATATATATATATATATATATATATATATATATATATATATATATTTAGTCCTGGGGATCAAACTCATGACCTTGTGCTTTCCAGGTAGGCACTTAAGCTACTGAGCTAAATCCCCAGCTATTTTAAAAGAATATTTATTTCAGTTTTCTGACTTTAATTAAATTCAGTTTAATTAAGCCTTATGGAGTACTAATTACTGGCAAGATTTTTATGATTTTTGTTGTGCATATTCTATGTCACAGCTTTGTAATCAAGAATTGGTTGTATTTAATTAAAACTAACAATTAATACTCATGCTTGCTGAAATATATAAATTTCTTTTTTGGGGGGGGTACCGGGGATTGAACTCACGACCTTGCACTTTGCTAGGCAGACACTTAAGCCACTGAGCTAAACTCCTGGCCAAACGTCTTTTACAAATACAAAGTCATTAAGGTCTTGCTCTTGACCTTTACTCATACATTAACTGTTATTAAGCCTACCAGAACCTCATAAAGTATGTATGTGAAAATCATAATTTCTCTCTGGACAATGCGAACAATTTACTTACTGCTACTAAACTTGAATTAAAATATAATTTTACACTTTCAGTATGTAAAATCACAATTTAAATTAAAAACCTGAATCTTTTTTTTTGTCTTTTTGAGATAGGGTCTCACTCTGCAGTTCAGGCTGGCCTACAACTCACTTTGTAGCCCAGGCTGGCTTTGAACTCACAGCAATCCTCCTACCTCAGCTGAATCCATTTTAAATCTACTGAGATTCTGCACAATGGGCATTTAAAAAAGAGACAAAAGGCCCCTTGTATGACAATGGGCATTTAAAAAAGAGACAAAACTCTTGTTTCTCTTGTAGAAAGGAAAAAATTGTATATGGATTCCTTAATACACTGATGCTTTTAAGGCAACCCAATATCATCTTACAGAGGAAACAATGTTGGAACACTATACCTGGCTGTAAACAATTTCTCGAGTAAGCTCCTTTTCAGGGCTCACAGAGATTACATGCAGAAGTAGAAGCTGGTCTTTTCAGCTGTTCTGATCAGAGTTTATACAGCTTTGGGTCTCTTTTTCCATGCACCACTGCTCCAAGAATAGATTTAGATTAAATCAAATTTAGAATCTCTTAGTTCTTCAAGCTGATTCCCCTTTTCTGTTGCATTCTACTAATTTGAACTGATAGATCATCATATCAAGACTTCTCGAGATGGTGTTGTTTTTGTCTGTCTATGTACATCAATTAACCCTTACATCTAACATCTGGCCTTTTCTTTTACAACCTCTATTATTCTTCATAAAGTCAGAAACTTATTGAGACATCTTATTATCTTGCCAGCTCAGGTGACATTAGAAAAAAAAGAAAGAAACCTTTCTCCTTTTTAAGTTTTACTTACACAGAAAAAAACTATGAGAATTGGGATTATTTGAATTCGGGGTATTACTACATTATTTGTTTGAGTGTATAAACTGTAATTTTACTTTACATTCAAATTATTTTCCCCACTTACTATTTTGAAATATGAAACATCTATATTAATGTTTTGGACTTAAAATGATTTATGTAGTTTGAGGCAGATATACCTGAATGGTCATATAGAAGCATTTTGAGCATATTTAAGCAAGTTACCATAAAAATTATCTACCCATTAAAGTAATAAGTAATAACATCCTTACAGGAACGAATGCACCACATTCCTTAGGTTCACCATGATTACTTCAGTGTTAAGCAACCAACGTTTAAAATTGAGAAGAGAAAATTAGCAGATTGAATTTATCATATCCTCCATTCTGGGGAAAGAAAAAAAGAAAAGAAATAGAAAATTAGTTCAAAGTGCAAATAATTTGCATAATAACCAATTTAATAAATTTAAAATCACTTATTTAGTTATAAGAAAGAGGCAATATTTAATTTAACACATAGGTAAAGTTGTTATATTGTGGCAGTGAAAAACAGCAAAGAGAACAAATTTTTCATTTATTTACCAATGCACTACCATCTACAATTTCTCTAAAATTGCTTGTACAAATTTTATTTAAATGTGGTTATACTAAATATCTGCCTGTTGCCATACACATTCCTTCAAATCAATGTTTTTTTAAAAGAATGAAGAATATATCCTTCTTAATTTGCAAACCACTAAAAAATTGCATAATAATTATGTCTAAAATAAAGATTTCAGTTTATTTTTACATGGAAAACTAAAACAATTTTAATAAAATGAACATATTTTGCATATTGTAGGGGTTTTTTCCTTAAAGTAAATCAATCTGCATGTACATAGAAATCTCTATTTATACATTTGCCTTGACCATCAATATTTTCCAGAGACCACCAACAGCAGGTTTATACCAAAATAAGAAAACAGATGAAATTTACCCTATTAAATATAGCAACCATTGTATATAGCAGCCAGTTGGTAGCCAATAGATAGTATGTTACAGTCAGAGGATATGAGATAATATTGAAAATTGGCAACAAAAAATCAGTAGCACAAAATGACTGAAACAAAAATCTTTAGTTTCTCTTGTGTATTAAGAGGTGACAAAACCTAAGGTACTACCCTAAGAAGTAAATTCGATTAACTTATCAAAGAATTTCAGAGTGAGCACATTTTATCTCCACAGGCTATTTTTAGAGTTGTTATGTCATGAAACCCAACTTAATACTTATATAGTGGATTATTCTTCACTCAGTACTCATTGTCTTCAGTATGGTAACGTAATAGTCAAGAGTAAACTGGATCAAATTTGCTGAGAATTTCTCTTTCTCTCACTGTGAAAATACATCTTTAGGGAGTGAAACATGTCACTATTGACCTTTACATTGACATTGAAGAACCGAACTATTCAGTGTGGATTCTAGTAACTAACGTAAAGATCACTTGATTTTTCTGCTTAGAGATCCTTATTGGGAATAGAACGTTTAGACTTCTCTGTACTCTATTTTTCTTTTTCTATATTTTTTATTTCACTTTTTGATCACATTCTTTCCCCATGCTAAACATCTAACCATATTCACTTCTTGGGTTATAAAACTATTCCAGGAATCAGGTTTTGATGCTCTGAATTTTGCTCACATTGGACTGTTAATGAGAAGAACCTGAATATGATCAAGATGTGATGTGCATATGTATCAACTTCCCAAGATGAATGTAATTATTATGTACACAAATATATACTAATAATAAAAAAGGAAATAAAAATAATTTGGGGATATCCGAGAGCGAGAGAGAGAGAGAGAACAAAACTGTAAAATTTGGATCTACACATCTCTCAGACTCCACTTATCTTTCATAACCGAGTTACCAGAGTTGTGAAAACACAAGAGTACCTGTAAATTTAAGTATTTAAATTTGGGAAAATTTATTTTATAAAACTAAAAGAAATTGTTGTAAAAACTAACAGAATTGATTAATTTCAATGAGAATTTACAGGATTTTCATAACAAATATATTGGAATATGTAACAATCGAAGTGTTTATAATACCCATATTGACATATGTATGCATATATCTATATCTATCTATCTATATATATGTAAATACAATTTCAAGTACAGAAAAAGATTGAATAACCTAAAACCAATGAACAATCTTAAATATTTGCAGAAAATTATAAATAAGTTTAGAATCAGTAGTTAGTAGACAGATTTTCTCTTATTTACTCTACAAAATAGATCACAAATATTTTAATGCTATTTCTAAAGAACTGTAAGATAGAAAAAATAATAGTAGCTACATTTGCTAAGTCACAAAGGTGGACAAATACTAGTTTCCATATAGTTTTCAGTAGTATAATTTTGCACATATATTATGATAGCTTCTTCAGCATAAAATTTAAGCACAAACCCATACCTGAGCATTATATGAAAACGATGCTTGTGGGATCCATACATTTTACACCTGTCACTAGCATATATCAACAAAAACAATGGGAACATGAAAACAACTGAATCAAAACAATATCTTCACTGGATACTCAAAAATAAACTTCAAACTATCAAAATGAATACTACAAAAATACTTGAAAGCCTCAATCCATATTCATCTTGGAAATCAAATTAATGGGAAAAAAGTAAAAGCATTTCAGGGAATAAAAGCTAGGAGCAATATGGCCTTAAGGGTTTATATTAAAGACAGATTTTTTAGTAGAGGATCCATATATATATGTGCCTTCCATTCCATATTCATTATCCAAGTTTTGAGTACAAAGTAATTGACCAATTAGAGGGAAAGGAAGAAGAGATTAAAGGTGTAAAGTGAAAAGATCCCATCTAAGGATGAAAGAATAACTGCAATTTTCTCAAGTTATATTTGGAAATGTTAGAAATTACAACTTTACTGAAAATTATGGGTACTTCCTTGCATCCTTGAAAGCTAGCCATTTACAATTCAACCTTACCTTTACCTTTTCCACATTTTGACACCAAAGAAAGATTTGTAACCTCTCAATCACATTTTCTGTTCTCAAAATATTTTTTATTCTTTCTTTCACAGGTCTGGTCAAACGTACTACTAATAATTTAAAAATAAAATGTCAGCATTTCTACCGGTATTTTAAGAAAAACTCGGGAATATGGATGAAGTCATGAAGACACATAGTTTAAGGTAGATTTCTGGCAATTCCGTGATCTTCATGGTGATATAGTGGGTTATTCTCATACTGAAGAGACTATATCTATCATGTATGTTTACAGAAATTAGAATACAGAATCAACAGGTGATTTCTGTCTGACTTTTTATAATAAAGCATTTAAGAATTGAGTGTATAATATTACAATACAGATTTGACTTTTGTCAGTTTTATTGTTCAGAAATTATGGACACATAATACGAAATATTCCTGTTAGTTATTATACCCATTGAGCTTTTAGTAGATGGTTAAATAAAAATATCAATTAGTCACAAATATTCAGAATAGCCCTGGGAAGGTGCTATTAATGCAGTACATGTTCATGACAAGTAATTTGGGGATTACTCTTTTAATTCAAAATTAGCCTTAAGACTAATGAATACTGTAGGAGTGCTATTTCAACTTCAAATGTGCTATAGTGATTTTTCGATTAAAGCACACATATGTCATACTAAAAGTTCACCTAAGCCAAACATAATCACATTAGATAACTAAAATGTTGATGAAAATTTTCTAGTTATTATAACCAGTGATATTAAAGACCGCTCTTCCAGTAGTAAATGTGGGATTTTTCAATATGATAATTTTTTTGGAAATGTATGCAATGAAGATGACTAATCTCTAACCTTCCTTCTATTTTCTATCATAAGCCTTCGATTTATTTTACAATTTTTAATTCACAAAACTCTTAGAACTGAAAAATCATAAGCAATCAAATAATCTAGTGTCATGTCTTCAGACAGGTCTATATTTAAGCTACTTCAAGAAGTTTCACAATTGATGTTCTTTAGAACAATCTTCAGAGAGGCAATTTCATAATCTTCTACTGTTCAGCAACTTGCTCCATCAGAAAATGTTATTTTATATTACTCCAAAAGACTCAATACGCTAACAGACTTCAACAGAAATTAAATTCCTTACTACATCCAGTCTACACCAAGTACTGTATCTATGCTACAGGATACCATAATACTAGCAGCCAGTTAATGCAGTGCTTTGGTCCTGATACTTTTCAACAGTGTTATAGGAAAATCAAACAGTTCTGGTTATATATAATGATTTTTACAATTTTTTCTGCAAACTGACTCTTAAAAGTGGCGGAGGGACCAAAATGTGGAATACATATTGTGAAATAGGAAGTAAAGGGAAAGGGGAATTGGGGGGTAGATGGAAGAGAAAAAAAAAAGAAATGAGGGAAAAAAAAGTAAAATGGAAACAAAGTTTTGTAAATAAGGAAGGGAAGAGGGTTTGAAGAGAGGGGAAAGGAATGGGAGAAAAAGAGAGCGAGAGAAAAAGAAAGTGAAAGGGTACTCTTAACTGGGATTCTGATTCTGGGTCTTACCAAGTCATTATTAGCTTCTTAATAACAACACAGTTAATCAAATTGAAGGTAATTCTAGTGCCAATAATGTCGCACCCCTCCAGATAATGCAAGAGGCTATTGACACAAATTAACTGTTCCTCCTGTACTTGGAATGCACAGGAAACATTTTATTTGTATTTCTCAAATTCTTCTGCTAGCCTTTTTTTTTTTGAAAGATTTTGTTTGATTCCATTCAGCTAAAATGAGAGACCTTTTCCATTTATTTAACTAGCACTTCAGAAGCAGCTTTTAAATTAATAGGTTAAAGTAGTCCTGGCAAATCATGCTATGTTGGTAGTAGGAGACAAAAGAATCTGCCTTAATGGGCAACATGCTAAATGATTTTAACCAACTTTCTCCATAGGTGGTAGCAGAACTATCCCTGAACTATCTCAGCATAAGTATCCACATACAGAGTGAAGTGAAGGTTTTTAAGGAGCAGGGCTTATGGAAAATACATGTATTAACTTTCTGTGTTGGAGACCAACTCCAGCTGATTTGCAAGACCAAAAACTGTATAACGGTACTCTCATGTATTTAAATATTTATTGATTGCCTATTATGTGCTGGATACTACACCAAATGCTGAGCATGTTGTGAATGCAGTAGACAAGATCCCTGCTCCCATGGAGCTTACATTCTAGCTGGGGAAAGAGGCAATAAACATGCAAAAATAATAGGATAATTTTGTGACAGTGAGGATTGTGGTGAAAAAGATGAAATTGCACAACAGGATAAAGGACGGCTGAGAGAAATACATTAGATGGACCCATATTCATCTGTAGCCATCTTCAAGGTCCTGAGTTTGATCCCCAGTAGCAATAACAAACAAACAAACAAACTCAAAAACATATGTAGCCATCTTGAAGCTATAGATATTTAAAATACTATTAAGATTTGAAAAATGTTAGCCAGTGCTTGTGAGCTATTCTCAATAGCACTAAAAATACAGCCCACTTATACTGGTGAGGAGGCATGCAAAAAGTGTCAAAAATAGGAATAATATAAAATATTCTATTAGTTTGATTTTACTTTTGTAGACTAGAAAAGAAAATGCCTGTTTATCTTGCTAGGACATTCACAATTCAATGCAGCTGTATACCAACACACACTCCCACTTACATTTACAATGGCATCTCCTCACCCATAGGCAGCTCTCACATCCCAGCTCATGTAATTAGGAGATCACAAGCTTGGACTATCTAGCAGGCCCTTGAGGTTGTAGAGGGTTCCAGGCGAGTCATGAAAAGCGAAAAGTTCAGTCAGTTGCCCAGATGTATTTATTGCCAAATAACTGGGTATTTGGATACATCTGAACATCTGAATGAACTCTTAACTCTTCATCTCTCCAATAGCTCTTGTTTCATAGCTTCAGAAACTCCTATGTAAAGGGGAGAGAAACAAGCACAAAAGCTATTTCCAAAGAAAGATCAGTCTATTTCTGCTTTTGCAATCCCACCTGAAAAAAGCAATCTCTACAACTATTTTATAACTTATTACTATGAAATATATATAGCTTACTGTGCTTCAGTAATATGTGTAATACATCGATAATGCAAAGCTAAAACATGTGACAAATACAGAAAATTGAGACAAAATCAAAATTAATTGTTTTGTATAATTCATAGTTTAAATAGTGCACAATTCATTCTGGTATTCAGCATTTAGCCCAGATGTTAAATATGTTTCACTTAGGATACAGGTTAATAGACTAGACTGTAAGAGGACTGCAAGGTTTACTCTTGACTTTATCACTAGGTGATGCATGGTTTGTTAGTCACTGAACTTCTCACTTTTTTCATCCATGATATTTAAAAGTTGCTGTAGAAGACCTCTACCCCTTCTTGCTTTCAATCGCTGTGGTCAAGTTTAATTTATAAATGCTTAACATTATTTTGTGCTATTTTACAAAGAGGATACTTTTAAATAGATATGTCGGGTTACAGTTAGGTTCTACTTGCTACTATCAACTGAGAGTAAAGGAAGCTCGACAACCACTGGAAAAGTCCCAACCTTAAAGAAGTGTCAATGTAACTTCTGAGAATTTTCACAATGCAGCCTACATAGCCCTCAAATTAATGTACATGCGTTCCATATCATCTCTTCTGTATACTTTCATAGATGAACCCTATATGCATATCTTGTTCTTAAAAAACAGATCTTACAAAAATTTTAAGACCTAAAAATTTATTTGTAGTTTTCTGATTTTAAAAAAAATTATACATAGAATTCTTTTTTTTTTGTCTTTTTTGAGACAGTGTCTCGCTATGCAGTTTAGGGTGGTCTTGAGCTCACTTTGTAGCCCAGGCTGCTCTCCAACTCACAATGATCCTCCTGCCTCAGCCTCCCAAGTACTGGGATTACAGGTGTAAGACACCACGCCCTGCTCTTATACCTAGAATTCTTACAGAAGACTGAAGTGCAAGAAGTAATGGTCAATTTTGTAGCAATCTAAGGCCTGATTGGTTTCAGTGGTTTAATGCTTAGTTAGACTTTCCTTATTGCTTGGTATCCTATGCTGCCATTTTATTGATTTATGGAGAAAAATAGTAATTCTATTTCATAATTTTTAAAATAAATACTCTCTTTTTTGCACTAGTTTTATAAATTCACATCAGTTCAAATGGTGTCATCATTTAGAGAAATAGATACTTCTTTTAATACTGGGGACTGAGTCGAGGGTCACACTCATGCTAGGCAAGCACTATTTTCTGAGCTATAACCCAGTACTTTTCCCCTCTCTCCCAACTTTCCTTCCTTCCTAGCTTCTTTCCTTCCTTATTTTGACACAGGGTCTCACTAAGTAGCCCAGACTGTGTGTTTTTTTTTGTGTGTGTGTGCATGTTCATTAATTTTTTGCATGTTCATTCATGAATGTAGATGTGTATTGGAGGCAGAAAATTAAATGTGCTACCAATATACAGATTTTACTTTCATGATCCTCCAAATCACCATAATTTCATAAATTGAAATAATTTCATGATGCTCCAAATTTTTTTGTAGCATTGAATATTTTCATTCATGTTTTTCAAGTGGAAGAACTAACTTACTTAATGTAAATAAATCAATGAAATACTGATTGCTAAAAATCTGGACAAAATAACTCATTTGTAACGTAACAGATGTTTCATACCAGCAGCATTTGTTTTTACATCTCACCAAAATATTATTTTATACATAGTCAGTCACCATTGTTCCTCCCACTCAAGTGCAGTAGAGATGTAGGTTCTTGTCACACAGACTCATTCTATAACACAGACCAACTGTGGGCAATTTTGCTAAAATGTCAACATGTTCTACAGTTCCATCTAAACTTAATTTTAAAAAGAAAAAAGATAAAAAGAAAACAATATTTTTAAGACAACTGAGAAAAATCTGAATACAGACTGGGGTATTAGATAATATTAAGGAAAAAATTCATAAAATTGTTAGGTGTGATAATTGCCCTGTGGTTTTGTAAAAATATATCCATAATTTTATGAATGCATGCTGAAGTCATATGAAATCACTTGAAAATAATTCAACAAATAGAATAGGAATGAAAAGATTACATTAATGAAGTGTTTTAAAACTTTAACAATTACTAAATTGGAGTAGTGTATGTTTCAAAGTTTTTCAAGAAAGATTATGACAACAAATGACATACACTTTCTGATTATGGGGCATAAAATTCTTACATTTTCTCAAAAATACAAGTCTTTATTATTGTATGCCTAGTGTGATTTTTACCTTTAACACCTTAAATACGCCACCTGGCCAGTTGTTAAAAACAAAGGGAAGAAAAGCAAAAAAAAAAAAAAATCATTGTTTTAATCCTCTCCTAAAATGAAAATACTGTAGTTTCCTCATCAAAAAGTTAGTTTTTCTTAATATTAAACTACATAGACACCTTTGTTCTTTGATGACTTTCTTCCCAGTGCATGTTATTAATCTTGAGAAAAGTGATCCTCTAGTAAGGCATATTTCCACAAAGAATTTATGAAAATTTATGTCAGTACCACCTTCTCTACTTAAAAACTGTTTATGACACATTAAACTCATCTGAGATCTCCAGGGAAGGACAAATAGTGATTACTTAGTATAGGCCATAGCTCTAATTCGGCAAAGGTCTTAAAATATCTCTCAGGACAACTGCTTCCATCATGCATGACTGGGCCTAATTTTCAATATCAGTGGCTAAATATATTGAAAAGCAGCTTTGATTAAATGTATTATTCATTTCTTATTGAAGCCTCTGTTCACTCTGGAAGCTTATAAAGGAAAATATATTCAGAACAAATCACCACTGAGGTACAAGGCAATGCTTTTGCCTCATATGTGATTTTACAAACCTTTTAACTTAGGCAAGGAAACAAGTTACAAGAATGTTTTAAGCTTTTCTCTCATTTCAGGAACTCTAATATTTCATGAGATCACAGAAATGGCATTTAACTAATGCTTTACTTTTCAAAACTGCATATAATTTTGACTCAATTAAACATGTGTGTAATAAAAATATATGCATCAACATAAACATTTGTTCTTTAAATAGTCAATCATAGGTGGTGCTATTAACTTGTAGTAATATGTTTTTAAAACTGTCAAAAGATGCAATATTTCCCCATATTATAAATAACACTTCTTAGTTTTAAGATATATAACTCTCTTTTATAGAATTTAGGTACTGCTATGAAACCAGTTCCAATGGGTATGATCATAGCACTATGGTTTTGTAAGGATCCACTCTCGGTTCTTAGAAATAAATACTGAAATAATGTGAAATGATTTGAAATAATTCAATAGATAATTCATTTTTTACTTACTATACGCCATACATTATGATAATTTGCTTTGCCTCATTTTAATAGAAACTCATTTTACAGAAAAATAAAAATGTAAGGTTCAAAGTAGTTAAGCTGTGTTTTCCTAGGAAATGCAAGGTTAAGATTCTAAAAGAACACGCTAGGGATTGCACATTTAGGAAGAGAATATCAGCAAAGAGTTTTCATCTTCATCATGGAATTGTTCACTTATCTGATACATTTATTTAATGCCTACTGTGTGTTTGGCAATATTCTAGACACTTTGGATACATGACTGACTAACACAAACACCCCTACTTTTGTTCTTTCCATCACTTACCGATTTTTTCTTAAAGGAGACTTCAAAGTAAAAGAAATTGTTATAATTTCAAAATGTTTTCAAATTTTATAGGCAAAGGAATGGAAGTTATATAATCTGCTTTTGGTTAATTATCTCATTTCCTAAAGTAACTGCCTAACATACTGGTGATTTTATATTTGTTGCTGTTATCAATTCAAACTTACTTTTTACTAGCATCTCTGGCTTTGGGTTTCTAAAATAAAATCATAAATCATTACCAATACTTGTTAATATAAAAAATTCTTTTAGTTTTATATCTTAAGTTACTAAAATTGAAACTATCTATATAAAGAAGTAACTAAATAAAATCCAAAATGGACAAGTTGGCAATATAATTTCATACCAAATTCAACAGATTCCACAAAACATCTGTTACTCAGAGAAAGCCAGAAATTATTCTAAATGGTCATTGCAATTAACTTGCCAAATACTAGGAAGTTACATTCATGAATCAAGCACCAAGTTCACGCCAATGTTTCTGGAGACTTATTCATTAGTCTCCTACAACATTTTGGCTTGACACTTTGCATTCTGTCATTAAAGAATCTGTTCAAACAACACTTTATGAAAATAATGCCTCTGAGTTTGTCTTTGTGGTATATACCCTGGGAAGTGTTACTACCTAAGACACCATCTGTCACTATAAAACAAATAAAAGATTAAATAATCTTCTGGACTGAGTTATCTCTTTAGAAGTTTTTCAAGATGCAAAGGAACAGGAAAAGGGAAATAGATCATAATTACTAATTTATTGCTCTGTAGAACTTCTCTCATTTAATATTTACTGTGACAACAATCAGCAGTGCAATGCTAGATTAAAAATTATGTTGGAGTGTTGAATTACTACATACAGCTTGTAAGTGGTAGAACAGGATTCTACGTCAGATTTGTTGCCGTCTAGTGGCTACAGTTTATCCCTCCTTACCACTACACACTAAACTTGTTCTTTGATTCCCATAAGAGACTATAAAAATTTCAAACCGAATGTGTAACTGACAGTTTCTGTGTCAAATAAACATCTTTTCAGGGAAGATGTTGAAAGGGGACACTTGAAGATCATCCAATTTCCTGTTTTGATAGTTAAGAAAACTGATTCAGAAGAGCTAAATGACTCATTCAGTGTCCTTCTGTTAAATTTTGTTAGTGCCAAGACTGGCAGCTAGAAGCCAGTCATCCATTCCTTTTCCAGTCCATTGACCTTCAGCCTTCCTGACAGAAAAGGGCCTCTAAGAGTCACAAGTGAAAGGAGTCTCACCAATCTGTGTATAACTTTTAATATAGTTGACTCATAATTTCCTTTTCAGTGAAAGAGAATGAAAGAAATATCACAGACTACAAAATGAATCCAGAATAAAGCTACTTTGAAATTCATTCCAGAACACATAGCTCTTCAAATATTCAAAGAAATACATCCAGCAATAAAGGCAGGTAAAAAGAGAAACAAAAAATGAAGGAGAAGAAGAAAAGGAAGGATAGAAAAAAGGAAGAAAGGCCAAGGAACCTCTTGTCCCCAAATCTGTATTAATTCCTAGATGTCTCCAGGCTCCACATGTTTCTGTTTTGTGAGCTGTTTCAGGGACAAACTCTGGCAAGAATGAGCTGGCAGGACTATTCTCAAACATAAGTTGTTTATACAAAAACTTTGTTAAATCTCCCACTTGCTGTCTTGATCATTTAATTTACTCACAACAATAGCAGTGGCACAAAGTGATTTTAGATACATTTACCACTTCCTTGACTGCAGTAAGACTTTAAAGAAGGAAATTTTGTTCTGTAGAAAAACATACCAGTTTATTTACTCAAACAAGTACTATGGAAATAACCCCACCAACCAATATTCCTAGATTGTTATTTTAATACAGTTTATAAATTTGGATGATTGACATAATTGTAGAAGAACAAAACTCTACCAGGAAGCTTTTTAAAAGCAATAGGAGATAGTTATCAGTTTTGACTCAGGAGGATTAACTCAAGTGATTCGGAATATTACATTCTATTTGATATTGCTAACACTGTGTAGTTCTATTAGTCATTTTAAAAGCAGAAATTGAGTTGCCCAGGCTGGGCTCAGACTTGTCTTTCTGCCTCAGCCTCCTAGAGTGGTAGGATTACAGGGCTACACCACTACACTCAGCTAAGCAGAAACGTCTTCGAGTACAAATATTTGATTACAGTTTAAGTTTTATCAAATAATGTCTTTTCCATCTAGGAATATAGTTAAGTACCTATTGAATGGCTTTTGTCCACTACATGTGAAGTTGAATAATGCTAAACCTTTTGAGTCAAGAAACAATCAATTTGTCTTCAAACCTTTCAAATAAGGTATGTGCACTAATGAAACAGGCTGATTTTCCTATTAAATGATGACATAAGCATTTTGCATTTGAAGGAACACAGAGTTTTGGAATCCAAAGATGGAAGATTGAATCTAACTTTTACTTCTTAGTTATGCATCTTTAGGCAGCTCATTTAATTTCTTCTATGCCTTCATTTAATTTGATGCATAAGTAAAAATCTTATATATATGAAATTATCCTGAAAAAAGCTAAAAGATTGACAAATATTAAAATAAAGGTATATATTGACTTCATGAGTGGATTAATATCCTAAAATTTATCAACAAAACTATCTGATTATTTTGAAATCGTGTTCAGAGTAACATAATTAGTTATGGAGATGTTTTAATTAATATAACTTCCCTCCTCATCTGCAAATCTAACAAAATATATTCTTACTGAAATAATTGATGGTAAAAATTTCTTTTAAATTTATTTTACCTAGACATTTTATTTTGTCTTCATTAAAGTACGGGAGAGATAAAAATCGTTATAATACATTTTGTGCACAGTGTTATCTTAGAAAAAATGCAAACTTAACATCTGAAATTAGCAGACTTTTCAAAATTTGCAAATGGAACACATTCCCAAGCACACTCAGAATTTATATGTACAGGGAAAGAAAGTCATTTAAGTCACAAATTGTAGGAAGAGAATAAGTGGCCTATAAAAGGGGAAATTACTTCTTATAGTGAAGAAATAGCTCTTCAATAGTAGATTCAGTCTAAATATACTCTCCAATCAACCTAATTTCTTTAAGAGACTGCATTGTTGCCATCCCGATCAGATAAGTACAATTTTTGGCGATCCAGTCAAGAAAAAATAATAACCAAACAGCACAATGGCTAGCTAAGCAAGCACATGCTTTTAAGTTGATGATCTTTTCTGTAGTTTTTAGAAATTATTATCTTTACTGTGTGTTGCAGAACAGATAGGAAATGGGGAGACATTTTTTCTGAATTTTTAAGTGATGTTTAGCTCATTAGATTTTATAGTCTCATAACACAACATAGTTTTAATAATTTTTATAAGTATGATGCATGTTTTAAAATTTCTACATAAAATGTTCTAAATTTCTGCAAAGATATTTTGAGTAGAAATTTCTCTAAGAAGTTTCTACTACATTACCATTTCCTATGCAGGCACACAGTAGGCACCCTAAAACAGTTATTGAGTTTTGCTTAAAATTTTAAGAATAAATAGTTCTTCAAGTTTTTCTTTGGATTGAAGTTAAAATGACTCCTGTTATTGATAGTTTATATTATTTCTCGCTGTATGGTAACAGTTGAAATCTTATTTTTAATAAACTCTAAAAAAAGGCTGAACACATAGTATTAAATATAAAAAACTGAATAGATTAAATGTTAAACTATTACCATGTAATATTTTATTTCATAAAATTATATTTCAATTGCACGTGATGTGATTGTTTATTGCTTTTTTCTTGACTAAATGGCCCAAAGTGACAAATTTCAGCTCAGGATGGTAGTACAATCCAACTGAGTATAAAGAAGATAAACCCAATTGTAGAATATATTTATTCAAACCTATTTTTGTAGGCTTTTTTTGCATTTATCTTGAAATAAACATAAAAGAATAAAAAGCATGTCATTTTTACTTTTACTTTTAGAAAAATCAGGAGAGCCACTTGTGGAAGAAATGAGCATGCCCCATCTATTTAAAGTCTTTACATTGATTCAAATCTCCTCTGCAAAACAACCTTAAGCCTTCTATTTCAGCAAGGTGGTTGGTATTCAAATAAAATAACAAATTGAAATGCTTGAGAATTAGGGAAAGTGTATTATGTTGATCAAAACTTAGAACTTGATAAAATGTTTACCATTGACATACACAGGTAGAATTACATAGGATCGCCTCGATTCAAAATAATTTAAATTGGCATGTCAGCTCTGTTTACATTTAGTTATGATTCATATTCTACTTCAAGGAATAATCTAATGCTTCATTACATTAGTTACGTTATTACAAAAGAAAAAATATGAATGAGTACAAAATCACCTGCCAGCCAGGGTTTTAGCTCAGTGGCGTAGCGCCTTTCTGTCAAGTGTGACATCCTGAGTTCGATTCCTGGTAACCCACCAAAAAGATTTTTAAAAATCATCTGTCATTACAAATTGCTAGAGTGAAATAAAGGAGCAATTTATTGTGCTTATATTATATATTCTTTCAAATGTGTAGACTCATGCCCTCCTTGCAAGAAATTAATATCTGAATCATAAGAAATGCAATATACCAATTATCTGCAGCAACAACTTTTGATTTTAATGAGGGAACTGGCAGACATATGAAATCAGATGGAACATAGAAAAATAGTTCAAAAAAGAACATATTAACTAGTTGTTTAATATTTTTATTTTCTTCTATAAAATGTAGGTATAGGAAGATTTTTCAAAATCAATCTTTTCATTTAAAATATTGTACAGGAAAAATAATAAATAAAAAATATAAGGCTGGGGATTCAGCTCAGGGGCATAAGCACTTGCCTGGCAAGCGCAAGGTTGTGAGTTTGATCCCTGGTACTAATAATAAAATAAAATAAAATATTGTAGAGGTGAATTTTAAAAGTATACCTGTATGTTATTGTCATCCGTTTAATTGACAGTAACCTGAATGACAGCGGTGAGTCATTTTGCCTCAAAAGAAAGCTCGACCATATTTCTAGGTTTTTTTGTGATTGTTGAACAGATCTGTTTGCACTCTCACTGCTTTAGTGTCCACTTTGTGTGCTTTAATCCTGTAACTTGCATAACTATTTCTAAAAGAACAATATGTAATGTATCAACTAGTGAATTCTTACTGTTTATCTTCTTTTCTTGAAATTCTGTAATATTTCTAAATTTTTCCTGTTTTTTTCTCTTTAAATAAAAAAAAAGAAAGCTCACATGGACCTAAAGATTAGCAAGGTTTCTAAGAGAAAGCAGTTGAAAAGGAAAAAAAGTACCTACACTCATATTCATCATTAATTTATCGAATAAACCTTCATCAAGGGCCTTCTGTGTGTCACGCACTGTACCAGGGACTGGAATCATAAGGATAAGACTTTTCTATATAGAGAATGAAGTCTGGTGTGTGTAATAGCTTTATACAAATAACCATATCAGTTTCAATGTGTCAGAAATTATGTTCAGTGCTAAAAAGAGAAATGGCAGGGTGCTCTGAGAGAATTTTACATTAACTGGTCAAATATAGCTTTTTGGGGGAAGTTAACGATCAACCAGGAACTGAAGAATTTATGCTGTGCCAATTTTTCAGCAGGTTATTGGGGGAAAATATATATTTCATTCCCAAGTCTAGCAAAGCCATTTACATATAGTGTTACCACTTAGTAATGAGTAAAGCAAAAACAAATAAAAACCTATAATAAAGCTTTCTAAAGGAAAACAAGATGACAGTAAATGTTTTAAACTATACCACATCACCATTTATTTTATTGTTAATCACAAGAATGCACAGAATATCTGAGGTAAAATTCTTTTCTCGCTGGTCACATTTTATTTCAGCCAACACACATTTTAGAGTTGCCCTCTAGTGACGACCATAATAACTACGATAAATGGTCATTTAGACTGGTGGACACTGATGGTTTCTTAATACAGGATGAAATATTCCTACCAATATAACGTGACACCAAATTGAATTCTTGAGCCTCTTTCACATTAAAACTAATTCTGACTGCACAAAGATAGTAATGTTAAAAGAACCAGGTAAATTAGTACTAAAATAATAGATAATTCATTTCAAATGTGTTCCCTTCCCAACTGTGACTGACCAGTTTTGCGGAATATCAAAAATTATAAATGGGTACTCACTTTGGCAGCACATGTACTAAAATTGGAACGATGCAGAAAAGATTAGCATGGCCCTTGTGCAAGAATGACAGGCAAATTCATGAAGCATTCTGTATTTTTCAAGATAGATAATTATACTCTAATCTCTATTAGAGTATAATTATTCATCAAAAAGAATGGTTCATGCTTTCACAGTTTAATCAGTTTTTCGTGCCAACTTCCTATAATCTGAACAGCTACTTGGAAGATAATAATACGCAATGTGTTAACCATTGTTAATCTATTGTTTTGAAAATTCTGTATCATTGTTATTCTTTTTTTCTTTTTAAAATTAAAAAAATATAAGTGGGTTTCCAAAAAAGAACATGAAAGTGAACATATTTCCTAACATTGTTAAAAAAGAAAGAAAAACATTAGTTGGGTTTATAATACATTTTATAGATTAAGTTAATCTTTTGTTTTGATGAAATGGAATAGAATTCAAAAATCACACAATGTATTGAAGAATAACCTATTTCAGTGTGTGTGTGTGTGTGTGTACATATGTGTGTGTTTTGGGTTGCACAGTATAGTATATTTCAATGCTCCTAGTATTGATCAAAAATACACAAAAGGTACTGGAAAGCTTCCCACGTTAATGGGTTAGTAAGGCAGGCCAAATTCTAAGAATAAAGTTCAATGACTGTCACCCTTCTATAATCTCCTACTTTTCAAGTATGTGTAGAACATGAAAATATGAGCTATTTATCTTGTATTTTCTCTTACATGGCAAGAGAGATTATTTAGGAGGAAATAATTTTATTCTATTTGTTGTATAAAAGCAGATAATTTTCTCCAGTTTGTAAGCAAAGGAGGTGTCAGAGAGAAGTATAGCACAAAAAGGCTTCTACATGCTTTTGGGGTGTGTGTGAGAAGGACTATGACACTTAAAAACAGTGGCTCACAGCTGACTGCCAACAAGAAAAACTTTAGTCCTACAACCCCAAGGAAATAGACTTTATCAACAACTGAATAAGCCTAAAAGTAGATTTTTCTCCAGAGCCTCAAGGTAAAAGCTGTGTCCTGCTGACACCTTGACTGTGAGATCTGAAGCAAGGAAACCATCTGAAGTCCAACCTATAGAACAGTCACTTAATAAGTGAGTATTATTTTAATTCATTGAGTTTTTGATATTTGTTATACAGTAGTAGAAAGCTAATACTGCTATTCAATACAATTAATATTGCATATGATGTACAAGAAAAAAAGGGCGTGGGGCTGAGGATTTAGCTCAGTGGTATAAGCCCATGCCTTGTAAGCACGCACTCGTGAGTTGGATCCCCCCACCCCCCCAAAAAAAGACAAGACAAGACATGAAGACAGAAGAAGCAAAAAGTAGAGCCCCAGCAAAATGACAAAGAGACAATAGGGACTAAGAACAGAAAAACCTATGAATAAAGAAGGTGAAAGTTGTTCCCTTTTGTTAGGTAAAGTTATTTCTTTTCTATGGCAAAATAATTTACATTTTAACAGTTTTATCTTACATAGACATGTGAAATTTGGGCTCAAAATTTTCTCAATACATGTTCTGAAGGATCAAGATGTTTGGGAAAGAATTAGAATTTACACATTAGCACAATCCATCTTAACAGAAAATCTTTATTGGATTTGAGCAAGCATGAATAGGAATTGAATTAAATTTATTCCCCCAAACAGGACACACTTTATGTAGACTGATGCAGACTAATATATAAAATGACCAGGTCAGTACGTTATTAGATTGTTGACACACACAAAAAAATGGAAACACTGGAAAGCTCCGCTTGCAAAGTGTACAGAATCAGATAAAAACATTGATGACTTCAAAGCAAACAAATGAAAAATCCAGCCCATAATGTATACATTGAAATTCTTCTGAGATTTTGAATAACAAATATAACCTACTTATGAAAAGCTTGTGTGAAATTAAAACCTGCACTGTCAAGTCATGCACAGGAAATTTCTAAATAGATTGCAATTGTTACTGGAACACAGAGGCAATTAAAATCTTCCATTTGAGGGAAGACAAAGGGATGACGGCTTCCCAGGAGAATGCCCTGAAACTTTTAACATCTCCTGCGCTGTACACTATTCAAAGAATTAAGAGAATTTTTAAATTCTTTCCCTGCAGTGCAACTTCATGGAACTCATTAATAAACAACTGTGAACATTATTTTCTTTGTTTTAGGGTTTATGTAATAAAGGGCCATAGGGAATTAATAATTGAGGAAAGCAGAAGAAAGATGAACAAGAAGCATCGTATAGCCAATTTTGATCATGTTCCATCCCCCTTATTATGTTGTCAATCTTTAACAGAGGTCAAAACAAGAAAAATAAAAACATTTTCAACTTGATAAATAAAAACGTTAGAAACCTGTTATCATTGTACATATTTTCATTCAGTTTTGTTCTTTGAGCTTCTACTACTGTTCAATTTTATTGATGTTCTTGACTAAAGAAAAATATCATTTCCATATTTTCTGGCCTTATTTTCCATACTTAAATACCATAAGTAAAATTTCCACTTATTTCACAATTCTAAGATAAATACCCAAGACTTTCTTTTCTGCTCCATACATTTTAAATTTTTATTTCCAAGTAAATTTGAAGTATCAGCTCTGCAGATGAAATTGAATATAGATTTTTTTACTTCCTAGTAGGGACGAAATAAAGTAAAGAAGGTACAAGAATAGCCTAGATTCTAGAATTTGCTATCTTGGAAAAGATGATGAATGATCTGACAGTTAATAACTAATAACACGTACCAGCAAATGAAATTTTACTGCAGTTTATAGAGAACAAACACATTTTCATTTTGTCCTGCTATGTTTAAAGTGTAATCTTGCCTGAAGTCAAGTAAAAGGACTAATGCCTGAAAAAACACTGTTCAATAATATATAAAATATACTAGCTTATGACTTTGAAGAATTGACTGATGTATCAGAAGCACATTACTTGAACAAAATTGTTTCATTAGTGAAATTGTTTGTTTTCTATTGTGAATATGTGATCCCTGTTGTTAATGAAAAGAGGAAATTTTGCTAAATCCAATTTTAAAATTTAACTAAATGGGAATATGACACTAAACTTTAGTGAAACTTATTATTGTAATCTCAGTGCATTTATATGGCATTTCATATTTTCTGTGTGAAAGATGAATGACCGCATATTAATCCTCCTACTGAGTTTGGGGAGTCAAGGTAAGCATATAACTCTATTGTCCAATTAACTGAGTAAAAAGGTTATAAAATCTGTTAGGAATTATCTGTTCATTGTAGGTATTATTTTCATGGTATTTATGGTTCTCAGATAATATTTATTACTGAATGGGAGAAAAATGAAATTAATTTTTATAATTCTGCTACTAAAAATTCATAGCTCTTTAAAATATTTTGGTGAATAAAAATATGATGCTCTGAATTATATAGTACATATTTTAAATGAGTTATTGCTATTTATTACAATGATATTTTAAAAATAATGAAAGACCAACACAACAAAGTTAAAGGTAAATTTGGGACAGAAAGCTGATAATTTAGGAAAGACAGATATTCAGGATTAGAGTTTTGATCCCATTTTTTTTGCATTTTACTCCTTCTTACACACAATTAAATATTTCAAATGCCCCAATCCTAATTTCCCCTAAAAACTCCAAATCTATAGTATTAAAAACAAGGTAACTCTTCTTATCTAAACCAGAACTACTTTTTCATCACACAATAATTGGTGTATCTTCTTTTTCAAGGTACATTTTAGGGTTTCTAATGAAACTAAAGCACCATTTCTCTTTAAAGTTTCTTCATCAAATAATCTTTCTCATTGTTAAAACATACCACATTTCATATGCTTTAGAAAATTGCTTCATATGAAATTTCCTTTAGGGGATGATATTATAAGTATCAAACTCTTATTCTTATTTATATATTTGTTTGTCGGTGATAGTGTTGGGACATGGGCATGAAGTTGGGTAGATGTTAGTCAAAGGACCTAAAATTTCACTTGGGCATGAGAAATAATTTCAAGAGAACAATATGGCGACTATGAAATGGATTGTATACTTGTAAGGGAGCCCATTTTAATCATTTTCACCACAAATAAAATGGTATGTCAAGTAATACATATGTTAATTAGCTTCATTTAGAAATTCTCTAATACACACACACACAAACATATATATATATATATATATATATATATATATATATATATATATACTGAATTTTAGATTTCAAATTTTGAGTTTGCTTGTGCTCAAGAATCATTAAGAGGTTACTCTAATGCTTCCTAAAAGTAACTACAGTTGTGCATGACACTGAAATCTGCTGATAGTACCAGAAATTTGGAGAACAGGCAAGTTCTTGAGTAAAGATTTTCTCACTGAACTTTTGTGGTTGCACATTCAGAGTTCTTCTCTGTATTGGATTTTATAGTTGCCACATCAAAAAATACAGAAGTAGGTTTGAAATTTGCTGCTAACATGAGACAGTATTTCAAAAAGTAACTCCCATCTCATTCCCTTAGATTTCTATTCTTTTCTCTTAGATTTCTTTGGAAGATTTTCTCTGAAATTTTTTGATGAATTTTCTCTTTATTTATTTTAACTTTTCATTCCAATCAAGTGTTTTTATAAAGATGAGTGAGCCCATTTCAAGAAGATAGGTTATGTTCGTTTTAAACGCACTCTGGGAATGAATGCTTTCAGAACAGTATGACTATGATAATTATTACTGCTACTAAAATAATCTTAAATACAATATGTTATAAAACACATCTATAACTACTTCATTTTCCCCTTTGCAGATTTGAATACAAGATATTTTAAATTAAGTATCATGATTATAAATTGGGAGAGAGAATCTGCCTGATCTTCCCAATGCTCATCTAATGTATGGATAGACTTTATGTGCTGATTACTTATTTTTAACCTACCACTCTGATTTTAAAGTGTAAATTCCAAACATATTAATGAATGAGTTTGGGGAGTTTTGTCCTTATCTGGAATTACTGATGATCTTATTAATATAAATCACCCTGATAAGATTAAATTAGCAGGTGACATTTTAAGTGATTTGGAACATGTGTGCAAGTATTTTAGCTGCATTTATATTCAGATAAATAATTTCAGAGAAATATGTTTGGTAAAGAAGAATGACACTGCATTATAATGCCAAATTTAGTTAGATTAAAAAATACTTAAGCTTGTTCCAACATGACTCTATTAGATATATAAAAGAGTATTTCCAAGCACACAGATAGCAATGTCTAATACTTTTGATTCCTGTTTGCCAGGAGCACTTTTCAAAAAGCAGTCTTCAGCATCATGATATTAGCAGAGAAGTTTAATAGGATACATAAGGAATACTGTATTAACATTCAATCCAATAAAGCATTTACTAAAAGTCATTTATTTCCTCTCTCCACTTTCTAAGAGTGATCTGATTACACTACAAAATATGTGACCTCTGGCATGTGCCTTGCTTTGCTCATTATATAAAATAAGGACAATATATATTTTATCCAATGAAAAAAGTTGGAAAAAGAATCTTTGGAGCTATTACTTATATGAATATCAATTTTTAATACTGGATCAAAGATGTTATATAATTTTTTAGAAGAGGTAAATTATTCACAAAAATGTCCATACCAACAAGTACACTTAGTACTCATCAGTCACTATGGGTCAGTCACATTAACGGCAGGTTTCTAGGGACCAGCATATAAATAAAACAGTCTTTATCAAGAAGGGGTTGAAAACAGAATATGAGAAATCTGTAGTGAAAATCAGTATCCACTTAATGACTTAAATTATTTTCTCTTCCAGTTAGAACTTTCTGTGAATATCCACAGAAAACAGAGCTCAGAAAAGAGGATGTTGAATAAACTCAAGGTATATATCCTTAAGAGAGTAAGCCAATGGATAGTCTTCCAGATGATATACTCAGCTCAAAATATGGTATTAATCATGGTTAAACCAAGTCCAGTGGGACTGAGAAAGTATAGAAATGAAATTGACAAAGTGTCTGGTGAACTCCGCTCCAGAGAAATGATTCCCAAAATGATCCATGTAAGAGGACAATAGGGAGGACTGTGCTTTGAGTTGAAACAAAGCAGTCAAGAACAGACTAGAATTGTCTCTCAACATCAAAAATATCGCTTGTTAATGCTTTGTGAATAACCTAAGGACAAAACATTCAGAAATATGAAATTATATCTTAAAAACAGTACTATTATATTGATATTTGTATTGTTTCTTCTATTTGTCCCTATAAAAATTTAGTCCTCCATAAAAAAAAATTCTGTTTGTAACTTAAAATTAAACTTGCAGTCAACTGAGTACCCCAGGATATCAGAAAATATGTTATTGTTTCCAATGCACTACCTCCTGGGAAGTTGCTCAAGAAAAGAAAAAGTAATAAGTGAGATTTTTACCGACTATTAGTTTCATAAAAGTTTACATGAAATTTAAAAATATTTTTTGTGTTAAGAAATATTTTATGTTAAGACATATTTTGTTTTCATAACTTTATAGACCATATTTGTATGATTAGGTAAAAACATTCTCCCAAAAGTTAATGCTGATGTTGGGACAAATATGATGCATAAAATTGAATTTTTTTACAAGACAGATATTTTTCTAGTTCATTTAAAATTCTGAGGTATTTTTTGGGAGAATTGTTGAGGGTCAATACTTTTTTATTAAGAGGAAAATTCCTTAGTTATATCTTGGAAGACAATCCAAAGTATACATTTAATCTAGACCCTGAGTTAGAATGTTGAATATTCTGTTAATATTTAATATACTCCTGATTTCATCATAAAAACCTCATAGTATTCTTTGCACTGGAAAGACACTTCTACTGGGACAAAATATATTTTTTGCAAAATTTTAAGACTCTATAAATATTGAGATAATATGAAAATCCAAAAATATGCATTGCATATATACATGTATATCTAAAGACATACTTGGATAATGGAAAGAAATTTCACTTATTCAGTGCCAAGTAAATACTGCAACTTTACAAAAACTAATTCATTTAATAAAAAGAAAAACCTTCCAAAATAGAAAGTACAGTCCAAGCAAATGTGATTTTATGTCATGATGGAAAATTTTAGACCACTGATAAACACTGCAAGAGAGAAACATTGAATATGATGGAAACTGACAGAAAGAAAACTACATTTATTTAGAAAATGAATCTTTCAAAGAGTAGCAAATTATTACATTGAAAATTAATCACCTGGCTGACTACATTATTCTCAATCTGTATGTTTCACATAAATCATCTCGCTTTATCTGTTATGTCTAATGTGATTCATTTGGGAGATAACTTTAAAGGAACAAAAAAGGACTGAAAATAAATTTAAAATGACTGAGATTAGGGTTACAAAACAACAAAATAGATGATGTCATTAAACCTGCAAAATAGTGTTTAGTGGAAACTAATAAGACCCTCTGATCAGTCTGTGTATTTTTGTTGGACATATCTGTAGTAAAATTGTCCAAAACATTTAGTAGAAATGAACAGAACTTGAAATCTATAATACATATATATATATATATATATATATATATATATATATATATATATATAATTCAGTTTTATAAAATATAAGCAGATGAAATTTTATTTTGGGTGTTCATAATAGTAAAAAAATTTAAAAAAATACATGGACTTCATCATATGGAAATTACTAATAAACAGAGCCAAGAAAAAAACTATAGAATAAAATGTATTCTTCCTTAAGTTTTCAAAATTGAGCAAAAATAAACAAATTATTAATTATCCTTTTTTCTTTAAGTAGCAGCAACATTATACCACCATGCAAACTTGTTGAAACTTTCAGAAAAAAAATGTTTGTTTGATAATTATAAGCATGAGATGACAAAAAATTACAATTTTCCTTTACTAGAGTTTTGCTAGGCCAAAAAATTATTTGCCTACTTTTCTTAGGTGAAAAAAAATCTAAATTTCACACAAAAAAACATTGCAAAGTTCACTAAAGAAAAATATGTTATTATTATGGCTTTTGTTTCTCATTTTTATTTTTAATCATAATTATTTTTACCCTTACTATCAACTTCAAACATCTATCTCAGTTTATGATAGTGATGAAAGATAGCTAATTGACAACAATGAATAACTAAAGCATTTAGCTATCATTAAAATGTAACTAAATATTTTGATGAGTTCATCCTAATTAAAGTCATATTGACCCTACCAAGACAGTTTACTTGAGGTAGAACAAATGGAAATTTACTAGCCTTACCAGATTCACTTCTTATTTACTTAAAGACACCAAGTGTTTTTTTCAGTAAGAAGGAGGACCAAACAAGTGCAGCAGACAGGTTTGAATAATCTATGGGCATCATCTTGAATATGAGAGAACAGTCTATCTCTAAATCAGGTCATAATTCCTCTTTTTCCTCAGGCATATCTTTTGTGGAAATCCTTTGAGTTTAGTGATTGACTGTTCTTAAATTTTTTCTTCACTCTTAACTATTTACCTCCTAAGTGAGTTGAATGTCAATATGGGCTAATTTTTCCCCTCAAGCAATGTCTGCTTGAGACTCTTTTTGTGGCACTGGGGATGGAATCCAGGGCCTTACATGTGGCAGGAAAGTACCCTAACACCAAGCTACAGCAACAGCCCCAAGTAGACATTTCTTGCTTCTTCTAATTGGAGTAGTATTGCCAATGGCATCTGGTTAGTGGAGGCTAAGGTATACTGCAAAATAACTTACAGTGTAAAGGACGGTCTTCCATAGCAAAGAATTATTTCACGTAAATTGTCAATAGTTCCGAGGTTGAGAAACTGATCTACCTATACCTTTTCAGTAACCTAAATTCTTTATATTTATTACAATTATTTACTGAGGGGTCTTAAATGTTGTATTATATGTTTCACATGTATTAGATCTTTGTACTTTTCTTTTTTCAGTATTAGCTTTTATCCAGATTTGGTGGCATACACCTGCAGTTCCAGCTACTCAAGGAGGCTAAAGCAGTACAATCTCTGAGCCCAGAAATTTGAGACCAGCCTAGGAAACACAGCAAAACTGTGTTCAAAGAAAGAAAGAAAGAAAGAAAGAAAGAAAGAAAGAAAGAAAGAAAAAGAGTGGGAGTGTAGCTCAGAGGCAGGGTTTCTGCTTAGCGTTTATGAGGCCCAGGGTCCTATCTGCTACACTGTAGAGAAAAAAGGTGTTATTTGGTAAGGAGGTGCACACATGTAACTCTGGGAAGCTGAGGAAGAAGTGTGGCAATTTTGAGCCCAACCTGGGCAACGTGGCAGCCTCAAAAAACAAAACAAGACGAAAGGAAACAAAACAAAACAAAACCACAGGGCTGGGGAATGTAACTCAGTGTGAAGGCCCTGGGTTCATTTCCTAGTACGGGGGGTGGGGGAAGAAAGGAAGGAAAGGAGGAAGGAAGGAAGAAGGGAAGGAAGGAAAGAAGGAAGGAAGGAAAGAAAGAGAGAAAAGGATGGAGAGAGGTAGAGAGGGAGGGAGGTGAAGGAAGAGAAAAAGAGAGTATTATTTACTATTGAAAGGAAAATGTCACATTTATAGTGTATACAAAACATCTTATATAGAGTAAGGAAAAAATCCTAAGACACATATTACTAGGTAATAAATATATAGAAAAGATATCACACTGAATACTTAAATTAAACTGGCTAAGGCTGTTTAATTTTTTTAAAGAAAAAACTAAGTATAAAATTTTTGGAAAAGTTTATAATTGGCATTTTCTATGTCGCTGACTACAGAACTGTCTTACACAGTACTAGGCATTTGATTACTTGAAGTCTTAGTAAAAATGAGTAGGTAGAAACAAAAAGTTCTAACGTCTATTTTATTCTTGATTGAAAAGTCATTATGTTCAGTAGTAATATTCAGTGAGTAATAAAATTATCTTCTTTTTGAAACAACATACATAACTTGTAATGTGTCAAATTTTAGACATAAGAAATTACTTTTTCTGAGATTATCCAATATTCAAACTAGATCATTCTGAAGTATTAAAATACTTAAAAGTGAAAAGTTGATATTTAATTTTCCTGAGAGGAGAATTTTCTCTGTGAAAATGAAGTTTATAACTTAGAAAAAATGTAATAGTTCTCTTTTAGGAAAGATTTTGAATCTTCTATATCAAGAATAAGGTTTTGATATTCTTCATATCCTTTTTAAAGTATTTCTCTCCTAAACTTTCAAGAACTCTGAGTTAGCAGTAATTCTCACAACAAATACAGATTTTTTAAAAACAAGCAGTAGCTACTAGTGCAAACACATGTTATGAAATAATCTTTTCATTTTCACTAATATATTTGAGAAGAATGTGTTTTAAACATGCAAGAAACCAAAATATAACTGGATTTAAACATTAAATTCCCTAAAATAGGACCTGGGAAATAGCATCCTGTGGGAGTTCAGCAAATATCTGTTGAGTGAATAAATTACTGAATAGTTGATGTTTAGTAAACAATATGTAAAGGAGGCATGTAAGATAAAGAAAATAATAAAAAAGACATTTTAAATAATTACTTAAACAACTTGCCTTGTCAAAGATATAGAGCTACCTAAAAAGCAAAGGGTTGAATGATAAGTTCTGGTTTTACAGAGAAATCCTTTCCAAGTTACATTTCATATCAGCCTGTGACAGAGCAAAACAAGCCTAATTTCTATGTTAAGCAGGCCACATCACTCACTACTATTGTTTTTCCTTCCTTCCTTCCTTCCTTCCTTCCTTCCTTCCTTCCTTCCTTCCTTCCTTCCTCTCTCTCTCTCTCTCTCTCTCTTTCTTTCTTTCTTTCTTTCTTTCTTTCTTTCTTTCTTTCTTTCTTTCTTTCTTTCTCTACCACGAGTTGAACTCACAATCTTGTGCCTGCCAGGCAGGTGTTTACACAGCTGAGCTAAATCCCCAGCCCACTACCACTATTTCATCACTTGTAATATTTAGCATCAGGCATTAGTGTGGTTTCCATTTTATCAGAGTCCTGCATATAAGACTGAATAGTATATACCAGTAGTATATGCCTCTTTCCAGCTCACAAACATTTGTTTGCCATTGCTTTTCATATATTTAATACTTTTGTACTATATAAAATTTTTCATGGCAACTAAAGTGTTAAAGTATTTAATTCTTGCCCCCAAAGTTTACAAGAGGAAATGGCTGAGTTACAAGTTGGAAGTTTCACCAGTTAAGTATAGCTTTATTTCCTAAGAATCAAGAAGTGTCATGAAGGCATGCTTAGTGGCATGTGCTTATAATGTATTTCCCATTGTGTCTTTCCCTCCACTAAGGAGGCTGAGGCAGAAGGATCAAAAGTTCAAGGCCAGCCTGAGGTATAGAGCAAGACCTTGTCTTGAAAAACCAAAAAGAAAGTGTCACAATCATCTTTAATACTCTAAGGAAAATGGTGGCTTTGCTGGAGCTGCTTCTAAGTAGTGTATGTTGGCTAAAATAATTCCTTGCCCAGGAAACAGACATTTCAAAACAGTGGTAGGCATGACAGATGTTTCTGTTGGAAATTATGCAGAAATTTGCAACATTACTGTTTCTGTTATTTGAATACATTTTTTAAAGTGAAGTATGTCTACCAAGCTGTCACACTGATATCTTTTATAAATACTGACCTTTTTCAAAAATGAAAGATGATTTATCTGAAAAGTGACAATGTTACAAGCAAATACATCAAAGTTAATTTCACTTTAAAAAGTCACTGCATCACAAACCAAAGGTAATCTACAATACTATACTTTCACTCTAACTATTAAGTAACTGACTAATCTCAGGATTAGTAGTGTATAAAAATTACAATAAATACTAATTTATGATTTAACATTTTTGTATTGCTCCGGTTCTTATGTTTCATTTTGTATACTGCAAATTCAGGTGAAGAAATGATGTTGCCTATTCAGTAGCACAGAATAGAAGTTTAGAATACCACAGGCAGCAGTTTTGTCTTTAAATGTAAGACCTTGGTTAGGTAAATTGTACTAGCAAACCCCACTGAGTCTGATTTGTTAAACAAAAAGCCTATTTCAAGCCAAGAGAAGTGCTGCACTTGAATCTATAGCCTCAGCTATTCAGAAGGCTGAGACAAGAGGATTTTGTAAATCCAGGAAATCAAAACCAGCCTGAAAAACATAGCAAGACTCTGCCACACATGCCCAGGAAAATTTATTTATTTGTAATTTAGAATAAGAAAATGTAGCGAATCTCTTTATTTCAAATAATTGAGTTCAAATCATTCTGGAAGTCAGATTAATGTAATATTAAAGAAAATAGAACCAGAAAGACATTGTATTAGCCTTAAAGTGCACTTTATGTCTATACTGAGTTGACCTTCTTAAATCATACACATACCTTAAAGGATAAATCTGTATAGCAAGCTACCACAGGACAAAAAAGGTCATTTGCCTTATTTGTCATCAAGTATATTGCTCTTTACTGTCTCTGTCTCTTTCATCTCTATCTCTCTCTTTCTCCCAATTTCCCTCCTTCCCTCCTCCTGACACAATACCACCCCAGGGGGTAGAAAATTTCAAAATCACAGCTTCCTAAATTTTCAAAGCTGCTCATAAATAAATATTTGTGCAGATATTCCCACCAAATTCATTAATTAAAAAACAGCTGTTAGAAGCTTGGCATTGTAGTGCACACTTCTATCCCAGTATTAAGGAGGCTGAGGCAGGAGGATTACCAAGAGTTTGAGGTCAGCCTGGGCAGCATAGTGAGTTCAAGGCCAGCTTGAACTACATAGTGAGACTCTGTCTCAAACAAAAAGAACAACAAAAACACCAGTTGTCAGAAACTATTTTTCTCTGGTTTAGCATGATGACCATTCTAATGCAAAGAACATCTGTTTCAAACAAAATGCTAATAGGTTTGCTTATTCTTAGAAGTTGTGATCACCTTCCTTTTTGGTTTGTTCTCTTGTGAATATAGATGAGAGAAAACAAAGAGTTTTTTTTTATATTTTCAATTGCAAATAAAATGAATCCATTGCTTCAGAGAAAGAGCTGATTTACAGATATAGTGACTGATACAATCTTTCACTACCATGAAGTTCCTTTAGCAGCTCTCTTCAATAACTTACCAAGAAGTGTCATCACATAATGAGTGTGAAAAATGGGAGAATTAAGCAAACATAGTTTGTGAGGACAGTATCAATCCTTTATTAGTAACATCCTAATATAAACTATAATGTCTGATCTATCACTATGTATAATAAGTTAGTTATTGGAAATTAATAATTAACTGTCATTTTTATGGATGCATACTGTGAAATAATTTATAAGATTCAATAAGCCTGTTTTAGGGAAATATCTAAAGAGAAACAAAAATAAGTGAGTTTGTGGGTCAGTGGCATACACTGCAATGCAGGTAGATACCCAATGTTAATGAACATTGTTAAAAAACATAGCTCACGAGGATAGGAATTTGGACCTTGAGGACAGGATCACACTTAGTGATCATGAAAGGATAGAACTTTTAAAAATAACAAAGCAGCATGATGTGACAATCCAACAGCTTAAAGATGATGCCAAGAGCAACAATATAAGATTAATAGGAATCAGTGAAGGTGCAGAAATTAATGCAAATGACACAGCCAAAATATTCACAGAAGTAATAGAAGAAAAGTTCCCAAACATGGGGAAAGAATCTGATATGCAGATAACTGAGGCATATATAATGCCAAACAGTCATAATCAACATAAATGCACACCTAGACACATAATAATTAAGATTTCAGTCATGCAGTATAAAAACAGAATACTAAAAGCTGTTAGAGAAAAGACACAACTCACCTATCAAAGAAAGCCCATTAGATTCACAGCAGACTTTTCAGCACAAACCCTCAACTCAAGAAGAGCTTGGAGTGAGGTATTTCAAGCCCTGAAGGAAGTAACTTTCAACCCAGATTGTGGTACCCAGCAAAACTTTCATTCAAATTTAATGGAGAAACAAGATACTTCCATCACAAAGAACAACTGAAGAAATTCACCTCCACCAAACCAACCCTAGGAAGAGTACTGAAAGACATATTACACAGAGATAAAAATGACCACAATCCCCAAAACAACAACAGAAAGAAACCACCAGGTAGGATAAGCAATTAAATAAGGGGAAAAGCAGAAAGCAAACAACTGTAACATAACATGGCAAAGTCAAGCCAGTACATATCAGTGATATCCATAAATGTAAATGGCCTCAATTCACCTATAAAAAGAAATAGACTGACAGAATGGATCAAGAAACAGGATCCCACAATATGCTGCATACATCTCACCCAATAGGAAACTCATAAATTAAAAGTCAAAGGATGGAAAAAAGAATTCCATGCAACAGGAACCCAGAAAAAAGCAAGGGTAACTATTCTAACTGCAGAAAACGTGAACTTCAAACCTAAAATGATTAAAAGAGATAAAGAAAGTCATTACATACTTGTTAGTGGAAAAATTCAAGAGGAAGAAATAACAAGTATAAATATATGTGCACCAAATACAGGGGCAACTAACTATGTAAGACAGACACTAATGGACATGAAAAACCAAATACACAAGAACACAATTATAACAGGGGATCTTAACACCCTATTGTCACAAAGAGATAGATCAACTAGACAAAAAGTCAGCAAAGAAATAACAGAACTGAATTAAACGTGTGAGCAAGTAGATTTAGTAGATGTTTAGAGTGTTCCACCCAACCACATCAGAATACACATTCTTCTCAACAGAGCATGGGACATTCTCCAAAATAGATCATATATTATCTCATAAAACATTCTTAAGTAACTGCAAAGGTATTGAAACCATCCCATGCATAATATCTGACCATAGTGCAATGAAATTGGAAATTAATGGCAAAAGAAATTGCAAAACCTGCACAAATATATGGAAATTTAGTAACAAACTTTTGAGCAAACAGTGGGCTACAGATGAAATTAAAGAAGAAATAAAACAATACCTACAATTCAATGAAAATCCAGAAAAAATATACCGTAATCTATGGGATGCAATGAAAGCAGTATTAAGAGGGAAATATATAGCAATAAATTGTCATATCAAGAAAACAGAATGAGCACAAACAAACAACCTAATGCTCCATCTCAAGCATCTGGAAAAAGAAGAGCAAGCTAAACCCAAAGCTCATAGAAGAGAGGAAATTGTTAAGACTAGAGCAAAAATCAATGTAATTGAAACTAAAAAAACAAGACTAAGTATTAATGAATCAAAAAGCTGTTTTTTTTGAGAGAATAAACAAAATGGACAAACCCCTAGCTAACCTTATCAAGAGAAAGAAATAAAAAACCCAAATTCATGCAATAAGAACTTAAAAGGGAGAAATTACTACAGATCCCATGGAAATTCAAAACATCATGAATACCTACTTTGAAAATCTCTACTCACATAGAGTGGAAAACACAGAGGAAATGCACAGATTTCTAGAAACATATGAACTACCAAAGCTCAACCAAGAAGATATAGCAATTTTGAACAACCCAATATCAGCTATTGAAACTGAAAATGTAATTAAAATCTTACCAACAAAGAAAGCCCAGGTCAGGATGGATTCACAGCTGAATTCTACAAGAAATTTAGAGAAGATTTGATGCCAATATTCCTTAAACACTTCAATGAAATTCAGAAGAAAGCAATCCTCCCTAAATCATTCCTGGAGGCAAGTATTACTCTGATACAAAAACCAGAGAAAGATCCAACCAAAAAGAGAACTATAGACCAGTCTCACTAATGAACATCGATGCAAAAATTCTCAATAAAATACTGGCAAATAGAATGCAGCAAATCATCAAGATTATACATCATGACCAAGTGGGGTTCATTCCAGGAATGCAGGGATGTTTTAACATACGCAAATCAATAAATGTAACACACAACATCAACAGAGCCAAAAACAAAAACCACATGGTCATCTCAATAGATGCATAAAAAGCTTTTGACAAAGTCCAACACATGTTCATGATAAAAACCCTTCTGAAACTTGGAATATATGGTGTCTACCTTAACCTTATAAAGGCCATCTGTGACAAACCAACAGCCAACATTATACTAAATGGACAAAAACTGAAAGCTTTCACTTTAAAATCAGGAGCAAGACAAGGATGTCCTCTATCGCCACTCCTTTTCAATATAGTTCTGGAAAGCCTAGCCAGGGCAATCAGACAAGAGAGAGAAATAAAAGGAGTAAAGATAGGAAAGGAAGAAGTCAAATTGTCACTATTTGCAGGTGACATGATACTCTATATAGAAGACCCAAAAAAACTCCATTAAAAGACTGCTAGAGGTAATAAACAGGTTCAGCAGTGTAGCTGGATACAATGTCATTCTCAGAAATCAATAGCATTCCTGTACACAAACAAAAAAACTCATTGAGAGAGAAGTTATGGAAATATCGCCCTTTACAATAACATGTAAAACATGATATATATAGGAATCAACCTAATTAAAAATGTAAAAGATCTATATGCTGAAAATTATACTTCACTGAAAAAGGAGATTGAAGAAGATATTAGAAAATGGAAGGATATTCCTTGCTCTTGGTTAGGAAGAACTAACATTGTGAAAATGACCATACTCCCCAAAGTATTATACAGATTTAATGCAATCCCAATCAATATACCTTTGACATACCTCAAAGACCTAGAGAAAACACTCCTAAAATTCATTTGGAAACATAAGAAACCTGTCTAAAATTTGACAAATTACAAGAAACCTAGAATAGCAAAGGCAATTCTGGGCAACAAAGGCAAGGCAGGAGGCATCTCAATTCCTGACTTTATACTACAATGCCATGTTCATAATAGCACAATTTGTAATAGCTAAATCTTGGAAACAACCAAGATGCCCATCAACTGCAGGGTAGATGAAAATGATGTGATATTTTTACATAACGGAATATTACTCAGCTATAAAAAGGATGATCTTGAGGCCTTCATAGGTAAATGGAGACAACTTGAGACTATCCTCATTAGTGAAATAAGAATCATATTTATAAATATCACATTGTGTCTCTAGTGTAAAAAGTAATAAGAACTATAAGAGTAATACAACCCAAAATGTGTAATAGCTATTGTAAAAGAGAGGAAAAGAAAAGGCTCTAAGGGATATAACTGCATATATTTTTGAGTGTGTAAAATAGATGACCACATTGCTGAATCTTTTTTGGATCTTTGAGCAGAACAGTTTACAGTCTCAGTGATTGAATGTCTACTATGTATCCATTAATTTTGTAACTTGAACAACTACATCCAAGATGAAAATATATAATTTATCAACTAGTGATTTCTTAATGTTTTTTCTCTTTTTTCTTTTAGAATTCTGTATTGCTGCTGCCCTTTTTCTTTTGCTTTTTTTCTCTTTAAATAAAAATTTTTAAAAATGCATAATTGCTATTGTAAGAAAGAAGAAATAGGAAGTGCCATAAAAGACATAACTGCATGAATATATATAAGTGTATAGGATTGATAACCATACTTCTAAGTTTTTGTTGGATTGTTGGACAGATCTGTTTGCAGTCTCACTGCTTGAATGTGTACTTTGTATGCTCTAATTTTGTAATTTGAACAACTACTTCTAAAAGGACTATGTGTAATTTATCAACCAGTGATCTCTTACTGTTTGTCCTTTTTTTGAAGTTCTGTAATATTTCTACCTTTTTTCTGTTTTTTTCTCACTAAATAAGAAAATAAAAAAATATATAGCTCACCAAGATTTGTGATTTTTAAAAACTTATTTGTAATAGGGGAGTTTTGAAAGATAACTAAGAGTGGTTACAAAAAGGAACTTAGGATGGGGGTGAGGATTGTTATCTGTAAATTTATTCCTTTCTCCCTTTTTCCTCCTTTCAGTCATGTAAGTTAGCTGACCTGAAGGTGAAATTATCATCCATATTCTTTTTTTTTTTTGGTACCAGGGATGGAACTCACTACCTTGTGCTTGGTAGGTAGGCACTTATATGCCACTGAACTAAATCCCTGCCCCATCCATATTCTTACGGCTAGGAACAAAAACCTGCTAAAGTTTCAATTCTCCTTATCAATTTATTATTTAATTTCTCCTATTTTAGAGAAAATTTCTTCAATAAGGAGTGCATGCTAACATAATTTTCTAATCTCAGATAGGTAAAGCTACTTGTGCATATTTGTTGAGTCAAGTGTACTTCTTATTAAACTTAACTTTTAAATCATAAGACAATGTTTATGTTATGTTACAGTTAGCTATATATGTTTACCATTAACTGATAATAAAATTTCTATTTTAGACAGCAGTGTACACTGTAGGCCAATAGCTATAATCTTAGTACAGAACTTTCTTCAGATACATATGAATTTTAACTCCAAGATTTTCTTTTTGTTTTTAAAGTGCTGTACTTTATGAAGCCAATGATGCATAGTTCAATATTATGATCATTTTAACATATATAACCATTCTATAAAGAACTTTAATGAAGATCAGTAGCAGATAACACATATTAGTCATTTTCTTGTTTCTGTGAAAAAGTACTTAACACATACCTGACACCCACAAACTAAAGGAAGAGAGTTGCGTTTTGGCTCACAGTTTCCAGTGGGTTTAGTCCATGGTTATTTGGTGGCAAGATTAGAACAACATAGTGGAAGGGCCTGGCAAAGAAAGCTATTCACCTCATGATAGTTAGGAAGCAGAAAGGGAAAGGTGGGGCCAGGAATAAAAATACATACTTCCAAGTCAGCACAGCCAGGTCCTACCTCCTAACAGCACATTTAGCTATGAACTCATCAATGGATTGGTCTACTGATGAATATATTGTGCCCCATGATCTAAGTACCTTCTAGAAAATCCATTTATGAATATAAAACTTTTGGGGTATTTTATTTCCAAACTATAGTAATACAAAGGAAAGAGGTTGAGAAAGTAAATATTTCCAAAGAATAGTTTTGATATTTATAAAGAAAAGCTAATAGAATAAATTTTGTAATAAGATATCATAAAGTTAAGAATTTCAACTGCAATTTACAATTATATATGAATTTTTTAATCACATTATTTAGTTGACTGTAAACAAATGTGCTTTTCAAAACTTAAATTACTCTGAAATTATACTGCTAAATTTCAAAGATCATGGGAGGTGTTTCTTGAGGGTAGACAAACCAAATTCTAATTTTTAGTGATATAAAATTCACAATACAGTAAAAACATTTTAGTTACTTAGTATTCTCTGATAAAAGAATCTCAAATGCTGTATTTCTGAAGAAAAATACAACAAAAGTTTAGTGACATTTTGCAAAAATTATAGTACTAAATTCTAGGGTGTGGAATATATAAGATAAGTGATGAAAGACATTTGGATTCTCAAATCAACAAAAGCATATAAAAGTTAAAAATGGGCATATTATTCAATAGTGAATGGTATATACAGAGTATTATTAAAGCACAAACATCATTGCTCCTGTGATCCAATCAGACCAACTTGTTTTCTAAACAAAGATTTCTGAATATTATTTTTCATCTATATTTTTAGTTTATGTATCTTGACACATACTAAGCAATTGTTTTGACAGTGTTTTTCAAAGAATGTTTTAAACTCTTATTGAACAAAAACACAGCTGGTGTAAATATCAGTAATAATTGTTTTAAGTTTCAAAATCTCTTCTAAATTTCAACACACTAAAGTCAATACAGTGGATACCACTGGAGCTATAATTTTCAAAATTGTGTTTCAGTCACTAAATTTACATACAAATCTCATTAACTTAAAAGTCTCAGTAGAAGAAACTACATCAAATGTTAAAATAAAGTATGTTTTCCACTCTTCTTTTGAAATGAAAGAAAAACGAACTGCATGAGTTTTTGTTATTTATTTTTCTTTTATGTGACATATTAAAATAGCTTTACTATTTTTATTTAAGAGTATATATAATAGCAAAACAACTGTATATTTCGCATATATCCCTTGGGGTATGCTGTACATCTGTTTTTACACTCTTCTTTAAATATTATTTTAAAATTTGTTTTAATGTAGTACTTTTTTTCCCTCAGAGATTGAACTCATGGCCGCGTGCTTGCCAGGAAGGTGTTTAAGCCACTGAGCTAAATCCCAGGCAGTAAAGTACATTTTGAAAGCAAGAGTAGAGACTATAATTGAGAGAAAAATGGCTCTAAAATATGCATGTATTTAGTAGCATCAAGTAGCACAGAATTTCTGTTTTCATTTCTATTTGCTGAATGAATAAAACCTGTGGAAAAGTACAACTCAAAGAGCATTGTTTTCTGGAACGTTCTATAAAGTAGGAAAACTAAACATGCATTCAGCTGAAGGATTCTCATATACTAATCTAGTCACTAGTTGTAGATAACAAAATCATTTCTGAAAAGATTCATTTTGATCATGTTGAGGACAATAAAATATTTGGAGTAAATGGTGAGTACTAAATAGGGAAGATATGCCATAGAAATTATCAAAATGATCTTAATTTATATCGTTGCTCTGAACATTTGCTCTATATCCATGCCTTTTATCCAGAGCTTAATATTATTAAATTTCATTTATATAAATAATAAAATTTTTAAAGCAGGAACTAGGTAGAAATAATCTGATACTCAATTTTTTTGCCTGTTTAAAATAAAAACAGTAGGTCTAGATTCCTTCTGGTTCTAAAATCCTCTGATCCTATGATAATCAATGGCTATAAACTGTCAGTAAATGTATGGTGCTAGGCAGATATATGACACCAAAGTAATCCAGGGATGGACAACTCCCTGATGATGGGTAACTCTATTTCTCTTAGGCAAAGAGTTTAACTCCTGAAAGATATATCTCTATATGTCAAGGCACAAACTATGCCAGTGCCAGTAGCAGTTTAACACTTTGTTGGTAAATTCAGAATTCATCTAATCAGTCCACTGAAATGTCACAAACAAAAAACGATTGTTTTGCTGACAGAATATCAATACCACTGAGGTGTGATACAAGAGTACACTACTAACATCTTCCTTATAAGCTATGTAATCAAGATAATTTTTAATTTTTTTGAAACAGAGTCTCACTATACAGTGCAGGCTTTCCTTCAACTCACTGTGTAGCCGAAATTGGCAGTGAACTCACAGTGATCCTCCCGCTTCAGCCTCCCCAAAGCTAGGACTACAGGTTGCACTACAATATCTGTCCAGGAAATCAAGGTAATTAAGAATTGTTCTTATGGATTGAGAAGACTTAATTAGTCCAGGACATTTAGAAACTCAATAAAAATTCACTCATCAATCTTACAGCTGTTGTTAACATATACAATAATATATCATGATAGTATTTATTAATGATATAAATTGACATTTATGACATAAATTATATAAATTTATGAAATAGTATTTTTTTAAAATATCACTATAACCTTTAAGAAAAATATTCATCAAATTTGGAGTTCCCAGAAATGTCAAGACTGTAATCCAAAATTATATCCTTACTCCTCTAATATTCCTTCCAGTACATCAAGCTACACCTCATTAATTGAAAGATTTTAGTCTCCTGTATGAATTCATGTACTTATATAGTGATCTTACCCGTTTAGCCTTAAAGAAATAAGCTTCCTGCAGCAGAAGCTTTTGATAAAAAGACTTTTTTGAATTAAACTTCTAAGATACTAAATTCATTTATGCCAGTTATTTTAGTCTTGTTTTAGTCCTTTTCCTATAAAGACTTATTTTCAAAATGCTATACTCAGGAGAAATACAATTCTCTCATTACAGTTCCCATTTTTGTAAATATAATATTTTGATGAAAATCTGCAATATTTTATATGCCAAAAAAGCTCTTATACTTATTCTTAGTGTGTTTTTAAATAGTCTTGTGAGAGCAGGAATTGTCTGTCTGATTTTCCTTGCAAAAAATATTTCCACTGTTTGAAGAAGTAACCAAGAAAATAAATGTAATAATAAGTAAAAGTATTTTAAGAAACTTTCAAAGTTATGGAATCCAAGAATTAGTTTCTGTGATTATGCACCTGTCTTATAAGAAGACAACACAAACTCATTACAAAGCATATTGTTTTTCTTTTGCAGTGTTAGGGATAAAATCAAGGCCTCCTGCATGCTAAGCAGATGCTCTACCACTAAGCTAAATACCCACCCTACAAGCATAAGTTCACTTTGTGAAGAACATGTTCTTTTAGGATGGGAGATGCCTCGTTTAAAATAAGTATAGTTTTTGGAGTTTTGACAGTAGGAATCTCTAATATAGTCCAACAGGTTACAAAAGCACAAAAATATTAGGTTTAGTCCTTTTCAAACATAGTTTTATGTTATAGAAAGAACTGTCAACCAAGATTTGGTTGATTGTCAAAATAATTGAGACTTTACAAGAGTGTTTTTCACCTTAATCTGATAGGTATAAGGCAAGAATGCATTTTCAAAAGAACATTGATACTTTATTTCCTGTTTGCATTTAAGAGCTAGAAAACCAAAGTGCAAATCTTTTTTCTAATATATTACATATTGTTATCTTCAAAATACAGATGACAAGATGAAGGCATGGGGCTGGGAATTTAGCTCAGTGGCATAAGTGCTTACCTGGAAAGCATGAGATCATGAGTTTGATCCCTGGTATCCCCCCCCAAAAAAAAACCCAAATGATGTACGCATGAAAAAAATGGTCAAGCAATAGAACAATGAAAGCACAAACTACTTTTTTTGATGAACTAAAGAGATTAGTAACATATTTATCTATCTTGTATATATATATATATATATATATATATATATATATATATATATACAGACATATATGGTCAATTGCAAATTTTAACTTGAAACCAGTATGGTGGCACACACCTGATAGTAACATTTGAAGATTGCCAAGTATAAACTGACACTGCGTAGGAAAAGAAAAGAAATCTCACAGCAGTACATTAAGTATGGAAAAAAAAAGGAAGGAAATGAGTGTGTGTGTGCATGTGTATGTGTATGTGTGTGCTGGGGATCAAACCCAGAGCCTTGTGCATGCAAAGTAAGAAGTCTACCACTAACCAACATCACCAACCCAGGGGCTCAATTCATAATTGCTCATATGATCATCTTACTGACATTTTAACTACGTGTTTTTTAATTAATGGTTTTGCAGGTTTGCTTTTGTAATAGTATGCCTTTCTGCCTTTGATATTTTCTTTATTTCTTGTTTTACTATTGTAATGGTTTATACTAGATGTCTCCCAAAGCCTCATGTGCTCATAGGTAGGGCTTTGGGGAGGTAACTGGATCATGGGGACTCAATACCTATCCATGGCTTGGTCTAATGTTGAGTTTTACAGCTAAACATGGTGTTGGGCCATGTAGCCTGCTCATGAAAGCTTGGTTAGTTGGGTGTGCCCTGGGAGGGTTTATCTCCTTCTTTATTTCCTCCCTTTTCCCACTGCTTCCTGTCTGCAATGCTTCTCTGCCAGGCTGTCCTACCTTGCAGCCAGTTTGTTATGGACTAAAAACTTTACAAACTATGAATCAAAATAAATCTCTCCTCCTTTAAGTGGTAGGATTGGGTACTGTGTATCAGAAACTAGGAAAGTGACTAAGACAATTAATTTATATTACCATCATTATCTATGGTGCTAAAAGTTGAACATAGGATTTGGCATGGGTAAATTTTTTTTTTTTGCTTTTTTATTAGGAGATGAGATCTCCTTATATTGCCTAGGCCAGCCTTCAATTCCTGGACTTAAGCAATCTTCCTGCCTCGTCCTTCAAAGTAGCTGAGATTTTAGATATGTACCCCTGCACCACGCTTTTTATGTATTTATTAAATATTTATTTCTTGGACTTCTTCTGGCTGGACTGTGGCGATAACTGTGTAAATTGAAGGACATCATCTGTGGAATTAGTAGTTTTGCAGAGATTGAAATCATGGCAAGTCCAGAAACTGATGGCCAGTTCCAGTTCACTGGCATCAAAAGTGTTTCAAATCTTACATTCTCCCCAGTAGAATCAATTGTGTACTGGCCACATATGGAAGCACGTCTCTTGTCCTTTAAGTTAAGGTGTAAAAAAAGGCAGGCTCTGAAAGCAATGTAAGTGTGTTAGGGATCAAACCCATGGTGTTGTGCAGGCTAGGATTTTACAGTGTTTGACATCATTTGTTAAGGCCCCATGCCTGGAGGACCCAATGTCAATTCATCGTGTAATACTCAATTTGTACAATAAATTACAAACCTGGAAAAAATTGATTTTTTAGGAATGTCTTTAGGAAGTCTACGTAAGTGTGATTTGTGGGTGAACATAAATCCTTCTAATGGTCACTTACTTGGGCAGCAAGAACTTTTTTTAAATTCATTTTGTAACAAGTTACATGATGAAAATGAAACATTTTAAGGCTGACATTTTCAAAGCCTTGTGTAGGTAAAACTACATGGGGGTGGTGTGAAAATGTTTGCATCTTTTGAAATATTGTCACCTAAACCGAAATGTATAATGCTCCTAAAATCCATTTTGAACTTTACAGTTTGCAAAGCACAGATTCTTTATCTCATTTAAGTCTCGCAAGATCATGATCACAAAGATCTGACATAGATAAAACAATATAAATTCTACCTTTCCTGTTTAATAATTAGTCTTGGTGTTGTATTCATTTCCTAGAATAGTCTGGTAGCTAATTGCCAATACTACTGCAATGCAGGAGGTTGGGTTTCTCTCTCTTGCACCCATCTCACCAATCAATACACACTAACATTGTATAATTTTGCCTTTATCTTTTTCCAGTTTGAGTTAAGAACATGGAAGTAAGCACACAGTGAGGGGATCAATAAACTTGAGATTAGTTTGATCCTTGAGATATGATATGCATCATCCTTTATAAACATGGGTCTAAGTGTGTGGCCAAATATAAATTTTCATATCTCATCTGAGAAATCTTTAATATTTACCACAGAAAAATTCTGCCCCTATTCTCTTCTCAGGATCTGTTTGCCTTTATTTATGCTGGGGTCAAATTATAAAACCAAGATGAAAAAAGAGTGGCCAGATCTGGTTCAAAAACAGTTTTATATTGTAAAGTGGCATAGTTTCAAAGCAGTACTGAGGGCCAGGGATATAACTTAGTGGTATAAGCACTTGCCTGGCAAGTGCAAGGTCCTGAGTTTGATTTCTGGCACACACAAAAAAAGCAGTACTAAGTGACCTTATTTCAAGAGCTCCAGAAAGCAGGAAAATAAAGGTGCTTTAGCTACCTATTCTTTTAGCCATGGAGTTAGAGAATCGTTTTGATTATCTGGCAGGTTGCATAAGGGAAACTGATAATAATGGAAATGGATACAATATTTTCATTTTTCCTAACCTTGGATACATATGATTGGTTTTTCCTGTGCTCTCTGTAAGTGGGTAAAAATGATAGCAAAAAATTCAGCCTTCTTACAAGAATTTTTTTCTCCCGCTCTGAGATGTGTTCACAATTATTTACATATCACAAAGGCTAATATGATTTATTATTAATGAAGGATTACCCTGAGCGCTTCAGTGTGGAAAACTGCCCAGTTTTATGGTGTTTTTTTTGTTTGTTTTTTGCTACTGAGGATTGAACTCATGACCTCATGCTTGCCACACAGATGCTTGTGCCACTGAGCTAAATCCTCAACAATCTTATAGTATTTTAAAATATAAAACTTTGTCATTAAGAAGCTGGTGGCTGAAAATAACATTATATGTTCTGCCCAGGGTACTGTTTCATTATGTCACAGTTAAGATACAAGTAAACACTCCATTATCTAGTAGAACTGAACGTTTTTGTTTTATAGTTAATTGAAGATTGTCCTCCAAAGAGAAGCCAGAACGAATAATATTTGAATTTCACAGAGATGTTATAATATACTGGTAGCAGATACTTTAAGTTTAAAAATTAGATCATCAAATTGTCTCTAACTTGGTCCCCTCCTTTCCATTGAAGCTCTCATCACTGTTCATCTGGATTATTCCAACAGTTTCTACATTCTTATCTGCTTCAGTCCTGCTCAGCATTACCCATGTTTTACTTCCTGTAGCAGATACAATCATGTTATATGCCAGCTCAAGAAATCCATGTTGGCCTGGGGATATAGCTCAGTGGCTCAGTGGTATAAGTGCCTGCCTGGCAAGTGTGAGGTCAGGTTATGAGTTCAAGCCCCAGTACCAAAAAAAAAAAAAAAAAAAAAAAAAAAAGAAGTAGTAAATGAAAATTCTAGTTCTTCTCCAAGTCCCTATAGTCTACTTCTCCTTTTGCCCTTCAGCAAAGAGTGGTTCTCTAAACACACAACAAGGCACATGAACACACATAGCCAACATGAATCATTTTTCATCCCTTGAACATGACAAGAGGCACCATTTTGCCTCCATGCCTTTGTTCCCAAAGAGAAGAAAACAAATGCAACTGCTCGGGGTTGAATTCAATTAAGCAGCTCAGTCATTGAACTGGAAGAAGATATCCAGCAAGCAAATTTCCCTTTCCTCTGTCCTATGAATTTCACACTCATATCCTCTGGTCTTCTACTCTGAATAGTTTTCAGCTCTATAGAAAATAATTTCATGGTGACCTTCTGATTGTTTTCTAAGGAGATTATATATATATATATATATATATATATATATATATATATATATATTGCAGAGCATACTTCCTCTGACCTAAAAGTGGAAAGCATACAAAAAACCAGAGTAACATGAGGCTGTAATACATTATTTGAGCACTTTGTTTGAGACATAATTTTTCATCTCTCAATTTTAAAACTCTCACAAGTAATACTTCCTACAATTAATAAACCCTATACAAGAAAAAAATCTATACTGCAATGCAGAAGATGTTATTTCTGCAAATCACAATGAACTCTTTGTTTCCCAAATGATTTCTTACTGGTAGGTTTTTTCAATGTCTGTAGAATTGGAAACATTGATCATTTTATTTATTTTTTTTTAAAGTAGATCTTTTCTTACTTCAGAAAGCTGAAGTGGAACACATTTCTCTTTTCAGAATGAAATAATAACTATAAATGATCAAAGGTAATTTTATCACAAGATTAAAGAGAATTTTGTATGTTGGAGAGGAACCTTTTTGCCTAATCGTCTTGTTTGATTAGTCAATTTTATTTTTTCATTTTTTTCCTGTATGCATTAGGAAACAACAGACAAAACTTATGATGACTAGTAAATGATTTTCATGAATGATAATTACCTACGTCAATATTGGATACGGTTATGAAAAATCCACCTTAAACTCTGTTATAATCTCCTAATCATTACAGTAAATTTTAAAGGTTTTTGACAACTGCCACTGCTTTGAATCTCAATCTTAATGAAACGATCAAGATGTCAGATGTCAGGGGTTAAATTATTTCTGTCTGGCACCTTGGGGAAGCTACAACTCTTTCAGGTCATCACATATTTTATGATCAATCATTATTTTACTGTACTACAGCAAACCCCAGTATATAAAAGAATAAGGTAAATGCCAAAGATACTTAATTTAAGCCAATCAAGGAGATCATATAAAGTAAACTTTCAACAAGCATATGTTAGATTATATGCAGCACATGAAGAAAAAATTAGGCTGTACCTTTCCAAAGGTCCCTTTCTACATTTGCTTTTTCTTTTTTCTTTGAGTTGCTGTGACTACAGGCATGTGCCACCATGCCCAGATCTTTTCTACTCCCCCCACCAGTACCAGTCATTTAATTTAGGACCTTTGCACTGAGTCACATTCCCCAGTCTTTTTTTTTTTCTAAAAGGATCTTACTAAGTCATTAGATTGCTCAAAATTGCTGTTTTCCTGCCTCAGTCTCATAGAACTCTGGGATTACAGGTGTGTGTTATCATGTATGACTTCTTGTAAATGTGTACTAATAAAATTTATTTTAAAACTAAAAAATGAGCCTATAGATATAAGTAATAATTTTTTTGGTATTCTTTGGAATTTTCCCATTTACATTAGTGACAGATTAGATATTTGACTAAAATAAGTATAGAAGACTTCCATACTTCAGAAGGTGTACAACTATAAGTATTGGAGTTAAAAAAAGGTACTAGCTGGCCATGGTGGTACACACCTGTAATCCCAGCACTTGTAATCCTAAGGCAGGAGGATCATTTGAGACCAGCCTGGACTACAAAGTAAACTCAAGGCCAGCCTAAACTGCATAATGAGAACTTGTCTCAAAAAGACAAATGAACAAATGAATAAAGTAAAAAATAAGTTTAACAAGTATTTAACCAGAACTCTAATTGTCAAACTGTTACATTTAACCAAGTTAGATTTTTGTCTATTTTTTATAGCAAGAAGTATGTTTGTGCCTATATCACATGAATACAACACTTTAATCTTGTGGCAGGAAATAATGTAGAGCATTTGCTACTGATTATGTGAGTTTTTTAATAGTTATAATGCTAGGTTAATTATTATTACCTATGATATGGAAAATGCTAATGTAATATTTACAAAGCCTCTAATTTGCTTATTTTGTAGATGTTGTGTAGGAGCAAAAGGCTACGGCTGGTACAAGAATAGCATATTGCTAATAAAACTATAATTCCATGTTTCTTTGAAGTTTAGATAAATACTATTTTGCATTTATGGCCCTCTGTGAATAGAGTATAAAAACGTGAAATAGGATCTAAGATTCTTTTTTTCCTAGACCACAGTAATGAATATAGTATTAGAAAAGTCATCTATCTGGCAGACAATAAAGTCTGAAAACGTGGGCTCTAGAACCACTTCTGCCTTCAATACACTTGTAATCTTAGGCCAAATACTTCCTACAATTTAATCACCCATCTGCACAGTGCAAGTAATAATTGCACTGCATATTTTGAAGAACTATTGGGAAACTGAAATAAAATAATAAATATAATGTTAAAGACATTACACAATATAAAATGTCTCATCACATTATGCATTTTTATTGATCACACATGATAAATACACTGTTTCAAATTGTTATATTTACCATTTGAGGAAATATGAGAAAAAACTGAATGAAAAAATCTGTGAATTGGTGAAGCAGATAAGGAAAACACATTTTTTCCTTTTTTTCCCCCTGTTGTATAAGTTTAGAGAAATAAATTCTTTAAAATGACTCACTCATTCCAAGTTAGTAGTGTGAGTTTGGAAGTTTCCCTTAAAAAGTTTTTTGTTAACATGAGAAATACTAACTACAGAGGGTTTCAGATTTTAACATTTAGGCTGGTACAGTTGCCATAGAAACACAGCTTCAGACATTGAATAGAACAAACCATATGTTATTTATAAGGGAAATTCCTAAAGATTTTCCTAGTAGACTATCCTGGAAAACTATACTATAAAATAGTTGGAAAGATATGGTATGGAACATTTTTCTGGACTCTGTTTACAGCCTCTGGGCCTTGTTTAACCTATAGATATGTATGCCCACTCTGCCCCAGGGCACTGCTTTCAGGAAAAGGAATTGGTGAGATTAGAGCTGTTTTCTACTGTCCATAACAAGGTAGGAATTCAAAGATTTACCAAACAACCTCAGAGAAACCCATGGCTGATGTGCTTTCTTATTAGAATGTATTATAAATCTTACTTATGTATTTCCAGAGATTGAGACAGAAAATTATAGTTATAGAGGTAGAATTTTGAGATTTCAGTCTTTGCAATTAAAGAAATTTCTAATATTTTAAAATATCACTTATTATTCCTACTAATTATAACTAATATACATGTTCATTGTATAAAATTTGATAAAAAAGAAAAAGTTTAAAAACTCCAGGTCATTTTAACACCTATATATAACCACTGTTAATCTTATGTATATTATCACATAGCTGAAAACATACTCTTTTGTCCATGTTCTTCTAGGTAATATTGGTGTTATTAATTTAAAATAAACCTTCAAATGTGATATGATGCCAATGTACAATAATAAGAATGGCAGAATTCAAGAATATCAAATTCATAACACATGTTTAGCTCAGTGGTAAAACTTGTCTAGCATGAAGCCCTAGGTTCAGTCTCCAGCACAGCAAAAGAAAGTGTCAAATGCCAGATGATGTATACCTTCTTTTTGATTTTATTTGTACCCCTTTTCTTGGGACGGAGATTTACAAGAGATAGCTGCCAAAAGACTTTTTTTTCTAAAATGTAATGGATTCAGATTTTTTTTTTTTGGAAACAGTCTCACTATGTAGTTAAGGCTGGCCTCAAGCTCACTTTGTAGCCCAGGCTCGTCTAGAACTCACAGTGATCCTCCTGCCTAGCCTCTCAAGTGCTGGGTTTACAATGACTTTAGATTTTGTAATTTTCCTTTCTTTTTTTTTTTTTTGGTACTGGGGATTGAACTCATGACCTAGCAATTGCCAGGCAAGCACTTATGCCACTGAGCTAAATCTCCAGCCCTTATTTTAAATATCTATGTTAGTTTGGTTTACTACCATATGTACCTAATTCATTCATACCCTTACCGACAAATCTATTGAAACAGTCATAGGAAAAAAGACACAAATTATGTTTATTATAAAAACTTACAGAAGTGGCAAAAATAATTTGATATTGTTTTAAATTTATAATTCAATATAAAGTTGACCCCAAAGTAAACTTCCAGTTAATTAAGGTCATTAAAATATGACAGAGTGTGTTATTGCTTTAGGCCAGTTATAGTCTTTGGAAACTTTAAGAGTTAATCATACAGGCAGCAAATTCATCTCTTTGACAAATAGAGAAGAGCTTTTGTCTTGAAACTGGCTAGTAGAAAAACATAGAATTTTAAGGCCCAGTACAAGAAGCAAAACTTTAACTATTTCCTTATGTTACAGTTTAGATCTAAAATGCCTCTCCCGGGGGCAAGCCCTTGAGGGAAGAAGCAACTCACTGAGGTTATGACCTGAAAGGGTATATCTTCTTCTTGGGGTCCTCCCTTCTCTCTCTGCATCTTTGCTGCCCTGATGTGAGCAGGTTTCCTCCACCATGCTGTTTCTGCTGTGGACCCAGCTTAGCATGGATTGAATTCTCCAAAATAAGTTTCTGCTCCTTTAGTGATTAATAAACCTACTAATCTTAAAGATCTAATTGAATTCACTTATGAGCCCATATTAATTTTATTCTATTCAATGTAACCTTCATTCATTAATGTACAATTTTTTAGTAATGAAAATGTAAACCAGGAGACATGGACCAAACAATCCAGTTAAAAACAGTAAATGGTAACATGTGTAATAATTTCTGTTTCTTAAAGGTAAGAAACTGTTCAAAGAGGAAAAGTAATTGGACTAAGAGAAAGGAGGAAAGAAGGAAGAGAAAAGGAAAAAACACAAATTTGTGTGTGTATATATATATACATATATATATGTATATATATCATAGCTAAAATGACTATACTATAGTTATATAATTATAACTAATTGTATTAGTTAATGGATAAAAACAGTTAATAGTCATATGTTTAGATCAATTTTACGTGTCTGTATCTATTAATTAATCTAAGCAACTCTCTTGAAGGTAACAATATGCAATATTACAACTATTCTCAAATGCCTAACATCTTGTTTTGTAAACGTATACTATTACTGTTTCTTATTGTTGTCTGTCTGTACTGCTTTTTGTTTTTCTTTTCTTTGTCTTTCTAATCTTAACTAAAATAATAATTTCTGTTTCTCCATATTAACATTCATATACATGTGTGCATGGCTGCTATATTTTCTAAAGTCATATTTGAAAATATTGTACATGCCTTAATTTGAAATCTTGGGTGTTCATGTGCATTTATACATATTGTGAATATTCTTAGTGGAAAACTGGCAGGAGGTAGTCTGGGAATAAGAATGTAATTATAATATGTTATATAATCTTCATTTAAAATATGTTATATCATTTTAAAGGTAAAGAATATCCCATTTCACAAAGAAGCTAAGTAAATTATATCAAATAGCTAGTATATTTCTTTAAAAGTATTTTAGCACAAGGAAATGATTATATATGAATTTATTTATTTATTATTTGTTTATTCAATTTTTTTGTGTATTGTGGGGATTCAACTCAGATTCCTGTACGTACTAGGCAAAAGCTCTGCCACTAAGTTACATCTCCAGACACATATGAATTTATCTAATCCAAGAATAATATTGAAATATTTATGAACTTTTATCTAAGTGAATGACACTTTATTGTATAATATATTTCAGGTAAACTTTAATTTTGTTGTCCAAAAATTTTATTGCCTGTTTTCAGATGTAAAATTTCTCTCATAAAGGTAAATACTCCAGACAATTTTTTGTTGCTTATATCTTATTTACTTTTATATAACAGAATTTTGAAAGTTTTTGATATATAGTTATATAAACTGTAGTGACATTTTTCATTTCTGTTATTGAAAAAGACAGAAATGATAAATATTTGAAGACAGCCATTATTCACTTCTTATGGACAGACTTTACAATAGGTAGGTATTAGATTCATTCTGAAGTATGTTCCAACTGAATACACCTATCTTTATTTTTTTTAAAAAAGAGATCGTAACAATATTTAAATATTTTATTTTTACTTTTCAATGAGCTGCTCTCTATGAATGGTAATGCTTTAACCCAGTACTGTGCATGCGAACATGTTAAAAATATAGTTCACATCAATATTGTCAATGATTCTAGTATAATAATACTTCTAATGATGAAACAAACTGAAAGTGTTATACTATTTTAAAATATTTGCACACTAAGGATTATTACACGTTCCTATAATCATTGTAGATCAATTTAACTATTGAAGAAATAGACATCATAGTTTGTTTAATGGAATCACATTGGAAATGTAAAACTGGTTAAGCAAAAATTAAAGGAAATATTAAATCCAAATCTTGTAGTAAAATGCTACAAACTGAAGTTTCTGAATCTTCAGTTCATTAATTAAAAAGTATGATTTATTAGTAACATAGCAACATGTTCATTTTATTACTTATTTTTGATAGTAATAATTTTAATTTAGTTTTGGAATCAAGCACGTGGGATCTGAAAATAAGAACTATAATCGTTACATGTAATTGTTTCTGTCATCTTTGTCCGGTGTTCATTTAAATTGATATGAAATTTATTTGTAAAGACTCCCCAGTAACTTTGGTAGAAAGGCAATATAGGATGTTTTCTTTCTGTTCTCTATATACCTATGGGCATATAAGAAAATTTAAATGTTAATCTCAGTTTGATTTCTTCCACCATAAATTAAGAACTTAACAGAGACAGTTAAAGTAAAAAGTTATTAGATACATTCTAACAAAATTATTTACTAAAACTATTTCATAAATCAAATAAAAGATATAAATCAGATAAGACCAGCCCATGGTTTTCATGGTATGCCACCATGCATATATTCACTCAGTATATCCAATAAATTCAAACAGGAATGAATTTTAAATCCATTCTGTATTCAAAACTGTTAAGTTAAACTCATGCATTAATTATAAAACAGACTATTTCTGTGAAAGAATATTTTGCTTTGATTATATCTCATTCAGGCAAACTGACTAAAAGCAAACACATGCCCAGGTCATTCCAATTTGATTCTCTTGCAGGAAGCAATAATCATCTCTCTGCCACAAATGCATATATTCAGTTAGAAATTTAATATAATACACAAATTTGAGTTTTGGTTACAAACATATTCATTATACACATGGAACTCACACTATTAGATTAATAATAGCAAGTTAAGCTCAAGGGAAAATATCAATTCTTTTTAAACTGCTTATTTAGAGTAAGAATACATTTTTGCTTTTGACCAAAGGTTAGTATAATATACAGTTAATGAAGACTAAACATAAAGGTAGTGATATTATGGGCACAAAAATAGAAAAATCTTTGGGGTAAATTGATGAAAAGTTGTGTCAACTCTGACAATTGTGAACTATATGATCTTAGACTAATTTTCAAACTTCTCTGTACTGTTTCCTCATCCTTTTAATGGTGATGTTAACAAACTTATTGCAAAATGTTTTCCACAAAGACAATTAAATGTGTGCGTAATACTCTTAAAATGATACTGGGCACCTAATACATGTTCATTGTGAGTTTTATCTCCAGTTTATTGATCTAAATTATTATTTCAGCTTAGCATTTAAAATACAGAAATGTAGGCACTCATATTTAATATACCTTTTCTAGTACTATTAAAGAATGAATTCTAAAAAAAAAGGAACTCTCTAAAATTTTCCATAGGATTATTTGGAAAAGAAGAGATAAATGCTGCATGAAAAATATGTATAGCTCAGAAGTTTGAGCAATTCATAGTCACCAGGTTAGGAGACCTGGGAAATAATAAATTATTGTCATACCAGAATCACTATTTTTTTCTATTCAAAGAAAATTTTGAACAGAAAAGAATTGTGTTAGGCAAGTATTGAATAGGAAACAATGAAAATAATGATTTTAGTGGGAATAAATTTAATTCATTCAATGGTATGGTTCATAGTGGCTTAGAGGATGATTGTTAGGTTCAATTAAAAGATTCACAATTCATCTGATCATCAAAATTCTAATTCATAGACAAAGGGAGTAAGAATTTAAGTACCTTTAAGGAATTAGGCTTTCTGAACCTTTTGTTCTTTAGTGAAAGAGCTCTAATGTACCATATAACTCATCAAATTAAAGTAATATTTCACATGCTGAGAAAACTAATTTATTACCAGTAAATTATTTATAGACAAATGTAGTGCTTAGCTTAATTTGTAAGATAAAAAGCAGTCTATGAGTGTTATCATTTTGCCACATTTTTGACATCTTACCTATTAAAATGAAATTTATTCAGAAAATAATGAAACCTATTGATAGAAAATGCAGTTAAAGGAGAAATCAGTCCTAGTTTCCTTTTAATGTCAAAACTATTGACAGGAATATGGAAAATATAGCTAATGCTATATACTACACATGTTTTTATTTTGATCTCTGTAAATCATTTGATACAAAATACCTTTTCACGCCCTGACATATCAGCCCTGCCGTCATCTTACAAAAATCACTTGTTTGAAAAGTACTCTGATTCAGGCATAGCAGCAAACACCTCTAGTTGTACCTACTTGGAAGACTGAGACTGAAGATACAAGTTTAAGACCAGTGAAATTCAAAAGGAATGGAGATATAGTTAAGTGGTAGAGCATCCCAGGGTTTAATTGTTAGTACAACCACACACACAACAAAGAATCTAAACTGAAGTAAAAAAATTTGTTGGACCAAAATATGTAACATTATTTGAAATAGCTGAATAATTCCATGGACAATTGTGGCTTTCAGTCTCCCTTTCCTTTTCTATTTTAGACTTTCCTAAGCAAAAAAACCCAACCAAACAAAAAACAAGCAAAGAAACAAAAATGTTATTTAAGAGGAACTGCATGAAATATTATAGGCCAAGAAAATAGTTCTTTGTATTTATTTTTATTATATTAATGTTGTGATGGTTTGAGAAATGTAAATTGCAGTCACACAGTAAAATGACACTAAATTTAGAATACTTATAAGAAGGAAATGGAGTAGAATTTACTTACGGAGCACATAGTGTGAAGTCTATTCTTTCTCCCTCTATGCTTTAAAGTAGGTTTGATGCCCCCATCTTAAATTTGCTGTAAAACCATTTTTTAAGATAATTATAGCTTTTCTGTCCTTCAGAGAATGGCTTCCCTCACAGCATCTTGGAGAGCTAAGTAAAAATTTCAAAGCAAAAATAAGTGGGCAAGGTGTGATAGTGATCTTAGCATTTTTCAGTTTGAATTAGGATGATTAGTCATTAATTTTTGATATTCTTAAGACATGTTCTCAAAAAATCTTCCAATTTATTGTGGAAAGCTAATAATAAAAAAATGTTTTAAGCTGGATGGATGACCCAGCAGGCAACTATATTCTAGTGCAATAAATTCAATATTTTCTGCAAAGAAAGAAAAAGTCATAGGCCCTGTCATTGAGGATGTATTATATCAGAATACCTCCACTATTTACTTTAGTAAATCTAAGATACATTTGTGTTCTGGATATATGCATAAGTTGTTTTTAAGTATTGATAGAGGGGAATGAAACTCCCAACCTACTATGTCTACGAGTTCGTGTTCTCTAAAATCGAAGAATGAATTTTAGGAACAATGGAGGTTAAGAATGGCATATATTTATTGAGAGAAAGAAAGCTTTTGTCTGGAGAGAGACAGAGGAGTCCCTAGTGGATTACCAAGGACTTCGTATTTTCCAGGGACTTTTATAGAGTAAACCCATGGGTTCAAGGTGGGGGAAGACAGGGAGCTCACAAGGCAGATGGACATAAAGTGGGACAGACTATAGTCAGCCAATAAGATCAATAGTTTAGGTAAAATTCATTACATTAGGGACAAATGGGGAAGCGAATCAACGTAGAAAGCAGGCATTCTTACGGAGCAATGACTTTTTCCTAGGGGGATGGAAACTATTTAGGGCATCAATCCTCAGGATATAGGTGCATTTGTTTGGTCTTTTTTCTTGAAGCCTGGCCCATAGTAGGAGGCATCAGTCTCCCCCGCAGCTGCCAGGTGTCTGCACTGGTTCCACGGAGGACCCAACCCTATCTCACCGTCTACCACATTTTTAACTAACTCAGCTGCCTGCAACAGTATCAGTGAAACAGAAGTTTTTATATGTCTTTCCAAGACATGGACAAGTAAGTGCAACCTATAATTCTTACTATGTTTAGAAGAAAACAGTTTTGACCATATATAAAAAGAAAATACATAAATGAATTTTGCTAACATTTTAATGCAACCATTAAATAGGTCTGTGGATTTCTAGAGTTATTTGAACAGCTAATAAATATGTCACTGCCTTTTGGTAAAGGCCATGTTTTTGACTCATAGTCAGGACACACATTCAAACTTGTACAGCTGCCTTAGGTTTATGATTTGGAAGAGGGTCTGTGTACAATCTGTGATCACAAGAAGAGCTAACTGGGTCAAATTTATTTTAGAAAAAAGTTGTTTTAATAAGGTTGTTATGTTTCACATACTCAGTTTATTTGAATTTTGTCTCACAAGAAAACTATCTTTGTGACTATTACTCTTTGCAACAATCTTTAAAACTAACTTTCAAAATTGATGAAGTGTGTTTACTTCATTTTATATAAAGACAACTGAAGAGAGCAAGCTCAAAACAGTTGAGTTCAAAATTCCCATTTATAGCTTGTGTTTTCTCCCTTTTTTAACATTCTTTTTTTTTTTATTGGTACTGGGGATCGAGCTCACAACCACGTGCTTCCAAGGCAAGCGCTTATGCCACTGAGCTAAATACTCAGCCCCATAGCTTGTGTTCTCAATCTGTTGTTTAGCTGACAGGTCATTGTACTATCTCATTATTAATGTGTTTCTCCTCCTTACTGTAGTTTATTGATAATTAAGTTACTTTCCCTATTATCAATATATATCTTTTGTCCTTTTATAATTTTTGAAAATTGTTGATTAAATTTTATTAATTGTACATATTAATGGGGTTCAGTGTATATAGGTGTTTTCTACACTCAGACTTCCAACGACAATAACAACAAAAAAATATTAAGCAAAAACTTCCATATATGACAGAGAGTAGTGCTTGCTTTTTTCTGTGTCTAGCTTTTTGTACTTAACATAATGCCCTTTATTTCCTTCCATTTTGCTATAAATGACAGGATTTTATCCTTATTTATGACTAATACTGCATTATAAATATATAACTTTTATCAGTATTAAGCAACAGAGTAGATCTCTTTATAAACAAGGTCCAGCCCAAGAAATAATTAGCTTCTAAATGGCAGAGACAGAAGACAGTGTATCAGAAAAATAAAGAAAAAATTTGAGGAGAAAAATCTTATATAAAAGAGAAAGTAATGCATAATGAATATTTATATGAGAAATTGTGCATTAATTCATTCCTACAAGGTATACCTGTTAAGAAGAATCATATATGAAATATTAACCAAATATTTATATTATACTTATATTAAACAAAAATCATGGAATGTTATGGATCGAGTCCTGTACTAGGCACCAACAAACCAAACAAACCAAAATGAAATAACTCATGCTACAAGCTCCATAATCAAACCAAAACTAGTGAAGCAGATAGATTCTCCCAAGAGAGCAATTTCCTGAAAACAGAAGGTCCCAGTCTTCTCCAGTAGTAGTACAATTGAGGAAATCCTCAGAGCTTTAATACTTACAAAGAAAGTTAAGTGAAGCAAGGTTTTGTTAAATGATCAGGTTTCCCCCATATTGTTCCATTTCCTTGCCCCTACCTTACAAAATTCACTGCTCTGACATTGCTCAATGGGAGCCCTCATCCCTAATTGAGGAGGGAATGCAGGCCACACTGATTTTCATGAATAATGGACAGAAATCAGTTACATATCTAAATTTGTTATAATTTTGCTTTTTGATATCTCCATAAAGCTGTTAAAAAAGTTTAATAAAATGTACATGAACATTAGTGGTAGAAATCTAAATACTTTTTAGTGTTGTGGAACATTCCACCTTACATTACAGAATAGCTTGAATTTTAGTAAAAGGATCGGATTTAAAGGACTTTTGGTCTTTCAGAAATACTTTTCCTATCTGCCTGGGTTTTCCTTCCTGTCAGTCTTAAATGGCCTACTAAGAATTTTTCCTATCAGTTAATATTCTAACATTAGTAGATTGTCCCCACTGCCCTGCTTTTTCAGACTAGTACATGTCTTTTTCCCAGAGAGATTTACTTGCTGAGACAAAGATCAGATCTTTTCTTTAAATTAGTTTCATTGATAAAGGGCAGAAACTTGACCTTAAAATAGAGAAACAGTTTTAAAAGTTGATAGAATGCTTTTCTAGTGAAAACATTATTTATCTTAAAAACAGTAATACAACAGAGTAGCTAAGATATGGCTTAGTGACACAGTGCCTGCCTGGCAAGCCTGCAGTCGTGAGTTTAATTATCAGTACTACTACTACTAATACTAACACAAAATAATAATAACAATAATAATAATACAATGAATTAGTTCTATGCTTTTCTTCTATAAAATGAACCATTCTTTCACCTGTAAAATGAGTCATTATCTTTCTACAAGTGGGATAGCCATACTTTTTGCCTGTAAACACACAGGGAACTTCTTATAGATTTACAAATTCCACAAGTCACCCCCATGAAAAGAATATTCATTCTCTTTAGAAAATAATGCACTTTTCTTGGGCCCTGTGTTCTATTCTGTGTGTACTTTTAAAATTCTAGGTAATAATTCCTTTTGTGCCTATTAAGTAAAAGTGCCAAAAAAATAAATGGAGAAAAAGAACTGTCTGAAAGAAGCAAAGATGGTTGATCAGTAAACAACAAAATACAAAGCCTCCCAGGAGAAACAACTCATTTGCCAGAATAAAACACCCTGGAGAGACTCAGACAGAGGGAGATGGATCCTCTTGACACAGGAAGAAATTAAAATGTAAAACAGCTTGTCAAATACTTCAGGACTACAACTGAAACAGCTAAAAATTATGGGACACAGCATTTTCATTCTTGGTGACCCGCCAAGTTTGCAAAGGTCTGAATCTGTGCTGGCAGGCAGAGCCGCCCAAACTCGTTTCCACCACCACTCACAGGAAGCACAGCAGCGCTGAAGTTGGGGGTTGGTGAGCCCAACAGAGAGCAGAGTTGGTGAAAGGACCTTCTTTAATCCATAGTCAGTGCTGGGAATGAGACCTCCCCCCCACAGGGAGGGCGCAACCAAATGGGCGACATGTTGGAATCGGGCAGGAGGAGCCTGAACTGGAAGCGACAGTAACTTCAGTTGGCTCCTCCCTCCCAAGAGCACATTTGTGGGATTTGCTTGGACTGGGCTGCGGCCCTGGCCGAGACCAAATGAGCTGTCCCAAATCGATCCCCTGTACCTAGCAGGCACTAACCGGGTGAAGGCCCTTGAAGTTTGGCTGGCCCAGTGGGGAGGGGCAGGCAAACACAGCCACTGCTTACACCACAGTGACAAGAGCAGGCAGGAGAGGGTGGAGTTCCCTTGCCAGAGTGCTTCAGAGGAAAAGCGGCCAACAGGGAAGGGGACTGGGACCTGCACTGTAAACTGTGTGAAGGAAGCCAGGGCCATGACAGGAGAGAGAGAGGCAGGAGGAGACCCCCAGCCCAGAACCCTGAGAGCTCTGATCTAGGAGAAAGAAAAACAAGGGAGACTGAAGGTAGCAAACACACAACATCAGACATGGTTTCAATGGACATTAAGAAATATCTTCAGGACCTTGTATATGAGCTCAAAACTGAAATATTAAATCAGGTAAAGCAGGATATGAATAGAGTAATAAAAGAAACTCTCTCAAGAAGCATCTCTCAGGATGATACAGATGGAAGAAGGGAGGAACACAAAAAAAGGAGAGAAATATTTGATGAAGAATATAAAGAAAATATAAAATACATGAAGCAGATCCAAAGAGACTACCAAGAAATTAAAAACTCCATTGAAAGCTGGCAAAACTCCTTAAAAGAAAGTAAGGACAGACTATCAAAACTTGAAAACAAGTTTTCAATGTGTGATCATGAAAGGAAAGATCTCTTAAAAACAACAAGGAAACAGGCAGCAACCATACAAAGGCTAGAAGATGACAAGAGAATCTACAATTTAAGAATAAGAAATGTGAACAAAGAAGCAGGAACACATACAGGTGAATTACAAAGGCTATTCACAGGAACAATTAAGGAAAACTTTCCAAGCATGGGAAAAGAAAATGACTTTTGGTTATGTGAGGCATACAGAATTCCAGTCACCTACAACCAAAACAGATCTACACAGATTTAATAATCAAGATACCAGAAATTCAATATAAAGATAGAATATTAAAAGCCATTAGAGAAAAGAAACAGATTACCTATTAAGGTAAGCCGATCAGGATCATGGCTGACTTCTCAACACAGACCATCAGATCAAGAGCTTGGAGTGAAGTATTCCAAGCCCTGAAGGGAAATAACCTCCAGCCCAGATTGATGTACCCTGCAAAACTGTCACTAGAAATTAATGGAGAAACAAGATGTTTCCATGATGAAGAGGAACTGGGGGAGTTTGTGACCACCAATCCAACCCCACAGAGAATGCTGAAGGACATTTTAGAGAGAGAGAAAAAATACCAGGATTTTAGAAACAGTAGCATAAAGGCCTCAATGAGTGCAGCAGGCAGTAGAATGAAAGAGAAAGCTAGACAAACAAAGGCAGAAAAATAGCATAGCAGAAATGAGGCAGAGAAGGATGGCTAGAATCTCTAACATAGATGGCCTTGATACACTATATTGTTAATAATGCACCAGGATTTAAAACTCACATTACTCACACTACTCTGCTTAGATGTATTATATTCTGTTCCAGTCATTCTACCTGTACTAGATTTGAGGGCACGAACAGCAATCCTGAAAATAACAGGATATAGTACGGTAATCATCCTTAATTTCCTATTAACTTAATCTAAAGCTCTTTAAAACCTTATAGTGTTTTACCATGACTGATTGTGATCGAATCTGGTTTGTTGGATTGCTGTTTTGTATTGATAGATTTTATTCAAAGCTGTTATTATTGATAGTATGAAGTCTGAGAGTATAGGCAACTGCACTTAAGATGACAAGATCCACTAGAATATCCATTATGGTTTGATTATTATCTGCCTTTGAAGTTTTATACTGTCTAAAATGTTTTATTTTTACTAATATTGTTATTTACTGCTATACTCAATTATACTGCTATATTCAATTATGCCTAATGATATAGACATTCTATTGAATATAGTAAGAAACAACACAGTAATCATTGTAGATCACCTTGTACTGTGTTTTTATACGACTTTTTCGTTTCATGTTTTTATAGGAATTTGTTTTGTTTTGTCTTGCTAAATTTTGTTTTTCCCTCTAATACAGAAAGGATAGAAATACATGTAGAGATTCATGCATGCATAGCTGTTTACACTCTCACTGTTTGACTACTTTGTATGTTTTAATTTTGTAACTTGAACAACTATTTCTAAGAGGACAATATGTAATTTATTAACTAGTGATTTCTTATTGTTTATCTTTTTTTTTGAATTCTGTATTATCTCTAACCTTTACATGGAAAATATTCAGTAACTTTGTATGCTCATAAACATTCTCTACCATGAGCAGGAAAAGTTGAAATTAAGAATATTTCATGAGAGATTTAGGTGTGTGGTAATTTCAAAAAGGCAATCCTATAATTTTGCATTCCTAAATAATTTATTTTTTTGTACCTGGGATCTAACTCACAGCCTCACACTTGCCAGGCAGGCGCTTATGCCACTGAGCTAACTCTCTGGCCCAAAAGATTTTTTAAACTGTTCTACTTCAGCATTCATTTTAGCCCCAAAGAAAGACAATTGCCAATGGAATAACAGTCAATGTGGAATAGAACAATTTATTGATTGTGCAATAATACAAATATACTGCATATGTTTAAATAACTTGAAATGGTTAACTAGTTAATTAGTAGGGAGTAAGACTGTTGAAAGGGCTGACAATTTGACTAATTTAGCTTGAGGATTTGCTTGCAAATTAAAACTTCAGAGAGTGGAATACAGGTAATGTAAAACTTGATTGAATCTGCCTGCAAGGAAGATTTAAGTGAAAGTCAAGAACAAAGCCACAGGTGAGTATAAGGGTAATATTCTTGAACAGTTTAGGGATTTGAAAGGTCTGAGTGCCAAAAGGAGGGAGAAATGTAGATACACAAACAACAACATGAATCTTTATTTACAATTAGATTACCTGAAAGGTGTTGAATACTGACTGATTCAGGAGAATGAAAGGATTAAGTGACTCTTTTCTGTTATTGTTGCTGAAGAAGAGATATATAATTTTAACCAAATCTCATGCTTGGTGTCCAAGGAGATTATAGATACCTTGAAGTCACTATTGTCATAAGGCAGCTAGACTTGAATGTATAAAACCTAATCTTTGGTTCTATATTCACAGTAATGACTAATTGAAACACATGCCAACTCTACATTTAGTGCATTATTTTTACATCATTGAAAATTCTCTAATAACAAAAGAAAGGAATCATTAAACTGTAAAATTAGAGTAATGAAATGCACACATATTGCCTTATAATCTTACTATTAGTTGAAAAGTAAATGTAGAAGATACTATTCACAAGTGAAGAAAATGTGTAATAATTGTGTAATTCAATTTCAAATGAAAATTAAACTCTAAATTTGAGAAACAAGGATGTTTTGCAAATTGAAAATTCAATGCTAATTTGTTATTTTAATTAATTTACTTATTTTTTGTATCAGAAATCAAACTCAGGTCCTTGCATTTGCCAGGCAAGCTATAGCACTGGCCTATTTGTTATTTTAAAGAATTTCATGCAAGTTCTATTTTCAGCCTTACTAACTGATATTCTGGGGTAAGGGAAAAAATTACTTAAAGGCATATACTGTATACTGTGTCTTTTCTCTTAAAAAGTGTTTCTTTTGGGAATGACTTGAACATTATAAAGCAGTGTGGCAGTGTTTTTCAAGTTCACTCATATTGTGCAGATAAATCATCAAAATAATTATTGTGCATTTCTGTGTTGGCTTTTAAAAGGTACAGGTGAAGTGAGTCACTTAATTCCTGCCTACTAGGTACAGAATTTAATTCTGTATAAAGCAAAGTACTAAAACTATTTAGTGGATATGAACAGAAAAATGTATCAAAATAGCAATCAAATAGCACAAAAAGGCAGTAGGTATAGAGACAGAAGGCAAGACAGCAGGTACCCTCTAAATGCCTGCTGAAAGGAACTGAGTTAACTCCTTCAGTGCACATGCAATGAATGAGAAACTGCTATGCAGTGCTCTATATACTGTGGATTCAAATGTGAGTAAACCCAAGGTTTATCTGTAAAGGGTAAAGCTCCAAGATAATTTGTAACTTCTTTGAGTTTAAAATGCTTTAATAGATTTTTGTTTTGTGATTTTCAAATTGTATTCACTTCTGTGTTTTTTAAAAAATGATATTCTATTGATTTCTCCTCCTCAACACACTCAATACCACCACAGGAGTAGAGGGTCTGAAGGACTTGAAAGTAAAACAGTTACGAATTTGGGAGAAGTGACAAAAATTTGTATCATTTCTCAAACCTTTGCATTACTCTTTCCCCATCTCGCCTTTTCTCCTTTATCTTTTCTGAGTAAATTCACTGACGGAGGAAAGTTACATCATCACTTTCATCTTTTTCTTATTCAAGAGGCAATTTAATTAACTTATGAACATTTTTATTTAAATCAGATGCTTGACCTCTTTACTCCTGAAAGCAGTAAACACAGTCCCGGATCACTTTAGGATTTTTATTTCCCTTAAAACTGAAGTGATAAGGAAATAGAAAGTTTAGATTTTATGTTTGGAAAATAAGAATGACTGAGAAAACATGAAAACTCTGAGAACTGTAGTGATCTAAAGTTAGGATTTCCTTCAAAAACTCTTGAGTAATAATTAGAATTTTAGAAAATAAAAATTATGTCTTTCTATCCTTCAAGCTGTTGTTCTATCCTCTGGCTGTTGTTACCAGCCAGATGTGTATATATGGTATAAAAACACTTGTGTATGGTAAATAATCCATTTTATGAATATACTATTTTCACTACCTATCCAATATCAGTTCATATTTATATAATTCTGAAAATTCATTACTTTACTTGATAAAACCTGTGGTATGGAGAAAGTAGATAATATTTTTGTTGGGTTTTTTTTTTGTTTGCTCATTTGCTTTTTATTTTGAAATAACTTTAGACCTACAGAAAAGTTGCAAAACAAGTGGAGAATTCCTATATTTCCTTCACCTGTTTCCTCCTAAAGTTTTTGTTTTGTTTTGTTTGTACCAGGGATGGAACTCTGGACCTCATATAGGTAGGTACTGTGCCACTGAGCTACATTCCTGGCCCTCTACCTATTACAAGCAACTGAGTCAGATAAAAATATTACAGCTAGTCAGACAGGGCTAGGTCCTTGAAGGAGCCAGTGCAGAAGGTCAGATAGTTTGCAGCTGTGGGGAAGACAGGCACCTCCCACTGTGTACCAGACCTCAAGACAAAAGATCTAACAAATATACCCACATCCTAAGGACTGATATTCTACAGTTTTCTATCACCTTGAGGAAGCCAGAATTCACCATTCCAACCCACTATGAGAAGAATCACTGCTTTTTTAACATGCTAGCTTGCTACATGACTCACTTCCCTATTTGTTCCCAATTAAATCAGTTTTCCCTGAGCAATTAATTTTACTGGTTGACCATAATTCTGTCCCACTTTATGCCCACCTTGCGAGTTCCCATGTTTTCCCCACCTTAGACCTGCCTCACTTCGTGGTTTTACTCAATAAAATCCCTAGAAAAGACAGTCTTTGGCAACTCAGTTGGGACCCCTTCTGTCTCTCTCAGACAGAAGCTTTCTTTCTTTCAATAAATGTATTCTGCTTTTAATCTCCATTGTTCCTAAAATTCATTCTTTGATTTTAGAGAACACAAACTTGTAACAGGCATATAGTAGTTTGGGAGTTTCATTTTCCTATATCACTCCTAATGTTAATAACTTTGATAACTGCAGAAAAATGATCCAAACTGGGAAATTAACACTCAGCCAGTGCTTCCAATTCAACTATCAGCCTTACTTGAATTTTACCAATTTTTATGTTAATGCTTTTTCTATTCTAGTATTGAGTCTGGATTCCACAATGTGTCCAATTGCTTGTTGTTAACCTCTTCCAATCTTTAATAGTTCCTCAGTCTTTTTTGTTTTTTAGATGAAGTTTTTCTAAAATTTCCAGGCCAGGAATTTTTCATCCTTCCTGCTGGGCCTCCTAAATGCTGATATTTCAGGTGTACACTACCCTATCTGCCCATAACTTCCATCTTTTGGTGAGTACTGATTAATTATTTTGTAGAATGTTTCAATTTGAGTTTGTCCGATGATTAAAATGAAGCTGATCTCTTTGGGGAGTGGGCTAGAATACCACAGAAAGGATATTGTGCTCTTCTCAGTGCATCTTGTGGTGGTGGGGCATGGGGAAGAAAGTGAACAAGATGTTACTGTCTTATTACTGTGTCTTTTTTTTTTTTTGGTACTGGGAATTGAACTTAGGACCTTAAACTTGCCAGACTGGCTCTATGCCGCTGCACAATATCCTTGGCCCCTGATTGTGCTAGTTTTGATGACTTAATTAAAGTGGTATCTGCTGGTTATTGTTTGATAATATTGCTACTTTTCCCTTTCTAATGAAATAAAGAAGCTTTGAAACTGTTAATCTGTTTCTCTTTGACACCCCCGCATTTTACCATGTACTGGTGGATCTTGCCTGCAACATTGATTATTGTTTGCCTGATGGTGAGTTTGTATTTCTCAAATCATGTCTACATCTATTAACTAGAATTTTTCAATAAAGTAGACTTATTTTTCTTCTTCACTTTATTTTTTGTTCAGTGATTTGTATTAGTTTAGAATTATGGATTTTTCATAGCTTATTTATATTTACTATGGGAGAATACAGTTCTTCTTTTAGTATCATACTGCTTCACAATGTATGGAATCACAAGAGATAAAATAGATACCCTTCAATATTCTTTATCATTCTCACTCATTAGCCATCATTTCAGGGCAAAAAATAAGGTATAAACTCACACTAAAATCGTTTTTTGGTTATCCCCTAGTGATAGTGACAAAATTCAACAGTTTTTTTGCACATTTCCAAATTAAAAGTTAAAAATGACTTTAGTTTGTAGTTGATCTTTTATGTATTTTGATACTCCTACCTATATATTTTTATTTATTTCTCTAATATTTCATATTTAGTTGATCAATTATTTGTATAAACTATTCAGGATTACAAACTGTCATTGCCATTTCTATCCATCTTATGAGGGAATATGATAATTCATAAGTATTCAAGATGACAAATGAATGTGTCTTTTGTAATCACAAAAACTTGATTAGTTCAGGCATTTTATTCTACTTGTTTAAAGGTATTTATTACAAAAACCAATACAGATAAAATAAATTAAACTATGGTCATAATAATGCAAAGATTATGGAGGGAGAGCAAAACAAAACCCTACTAAATTGTTTTGTTCCTCTACAAAATAAATTTTCAATCATTTATTATTTCAGGAATTTTATAATAAAATCATAGATTTTTTTAAGCTGACTTTGTATTTATTTTGTATGGATTAGGTCTTCAGGGTGTGAATGACTGCCTTCTAAACTATCGATTAACTTACAAATGTCAAAGGTTTTACACAAGGCATCACAGAAAAGGGCAAGCTGTTGCCTTGTTCTTTGGGAACGATACAGTATAGTTACAAATAATTTATTTATATCTTGGAAACTATGAACCCTGAAAATATGAACATAAAAAAATTACATCACTTGAATTGGGTTAGGTGTTCATTAAATACAGAAACATAATGTCTATTGCAAATAAACTGTGTCCTAAGAGATATAGACTTACCACATTAAACCAGATCTCTTCTATTCATTAAAATTGATTCCTTTTTAATGTCACTAAATGTATCCTACATTTAGGTTATAAAAAATCATTTTGGAGATATATTGCTGAATCTGCATGAGTCATATAAAAAGAGAAAAAATTACCATACTCATCCTTATTACAGATTATATGCATGCATCATGCTATAGATTATCACCAACAACATCTGGAGGCAATTTGAACAATGAAAAATAAAAGATAATTAAAATAAATATCCTAAGATATCATTGATCTTTAAAAACATCAAATGTAATATGTATAAATATTTTCTGGGAGCCAATTTTTCTGGTTTCACTTCTTGGAATAAAAGGAAAAATGTATGACAATATTATTTTCTTTTGGTGGTGGTGGTCCTGAGGACCACCCAAGATCAAACCCAGAGTCTCATGCATGCTAGTGAAGCTTTCTACCATTGATCTACAGCTCAGTTTGAGATCTACAGCTCAGTCTGAAAAGATTCCGGTTTCAAACTAATGTTTTGAAAATCAAGAAACAACCAATTGAACAATGTTGAAGATCTAGGTTTCTAAATTTCAGTGAGGTACACATATTTATTTGTAAGACTTTTGTAATCATAACTGGAACATTCATTTTTATTTTTCTCTCTTCAAATATGATTTATTACTTTATTATGTAACATTTATTTCCTGAAATAGATTTTCCTTGCAAAGTTAAACATGACATGAGTGCATTAATTTGTTAGGTTGTATTTCCCAGATGTCCTTTTCTAGATCAAAATGTCTTCTGAATAAAATTGAATTAAAATCAGATTATCAGTGTGTTGACATTAAATTATATTATGTGATATAACGTCTATTTTTAAAAATGACTTTGCTATTTGGGTGTAGTGGCACATCTCCATAATCCCAGATCTCTTCAGGGGTTGAGGCAGGAGAATCCCAATTTCTAGCCTAGCCTGTGCAATTTAATGACTTAATAAGATTCTGTTTCAAGTTCAACAAATAGATAGTTATTTTAGTGCCAATGCCCTGCATTCAAGTACTAATACTACCACACATACATATACCCAAAAATCACCTTCCATGAAGAGTTTTCTGTGTAAGATTTGTGATAATGGATGGTAAAGTCAAACATCAATCATTTTTATTCTTGACAATTTTTGCTCAAACCCCAAGGGCACTGGGATTTACCTTATTAAACTCTTTCTAAATTACAGTAGATTAAAATTTCTCTTTCTCCTTCTTAATATTATAGGCAATACAAACTAGGTAACCTGACTCTGTGGAAGTAGGACTTATTATTGTGTTAAGAAACTGATGGAGGGGCCGGGAATTTAGCTCAGTGGTTTAAGTGCTTGCTTGGCAAGCATGAGGTCGTGAGTTCAATCCCTGGTACCTCACCCCACCCCCCAAAAAAGAAACTGATGGAAGGCTAGAGATATAGCTCAGTGGTAGAATGCTTGTCCAGCTTGTGAGAGACTTTGTGTTCCATCTCTAGCCCTGCCAAAACAAAAAACAAACAAGAAAAACTGCCAAGGATAATTTGCATACAAACAAAAACTAATGTAATCAACTGTGTATTGTGTGTGAAGTAATTGTAGTAATGATACAAAATAAATGAAAACGTGGATGGATGGGTGATTAAATGAACATTCTCTTTCCTCATCTTGAAATAATTCTCTAGGAAAAATACTGTGGAAGAGCAGGTAATAATGAAATTGTAAGACTCACTAAGAAAATCTTTCTAACTCTCTCCCCATCTTGAATTTCCCTACCTAAATAGTAACTATTGAGAAACAAATCATTCAAGAGCAATAAAATGAGTATATAAAAGACAAGGGGTGACTGTGTGATAAAAAGTAACTCAGAAAAGATAATAGAGCAGTTCAGAAAAGATCTGGGGCAGCTCAAAGGTATATACAGAAGCAGAAATCAGTCAAGTGGATGCAACAATGAAATCATTTTCCTGTATAGAGTGACCTGATTTAAGGTACACTGTCTGAAATGACCATGCAAACAAAAATTAAACACATATTTGAAATGATAATGAAAATGCAAAGAAAGTCAGTATGAGAATAATCAAAATAAATGCACTGTGATTCAGCAAGACATTTCTGCAACCTTAAAAACAGGTCAATAGAAACGAGTAGAACTTTTCATGATTAAAACTTGAGAAGATACCCATATCTTCTAGGACACTCCAGGAAAATGAGTCAATAGAATTTAAGAAGTAGAAAATAATTCTGCAGTATGTAGCTTCATCAGCCACCTAAAATTTTGCAGATGTGACTATCGCTTCCAGAATCGCAGTAAGGCAATAGTATTGACATTTGGGGTTGGTACATAAGGTAGCTGTAAAATTATTTTTATAAAAATATTGTAAAGAAGTCAAATGTAGAGGCACATACAGTTAATTCTAGCTTCCCAGGAAGCAAACAGAGGGAGAGTGCAAGTTTGAAGCCAGCCTATTTAACATAAGGAGATACTGTCTCAAAAATTAAAATAATAAAATCAAAGGGGCTGGAGATGTAGTTCAGAGCCTAGCATGAACTAGCATTGCCCAGCATGTGTGAGGATCTGGCTTTAAGCCTCCCCCCACGTCCTGCTTTGAAAAGAAAGGAATGGAGATTTGAAGAAGTCACTGCATTTCAATTCATTTTGGCTAACAGAGTGGGTAATTGACCACCAAATTTCATACACTTAAAGAAGCAGTAAAGTAGCAATTGTGCTGATCTTTCTATGAACAAGGTCATATACACAGTTCAGTGTACGTATATCACCTTAGCATTGTCACCTAACGCATTGCATTCAGCCTTTTCCTTTGGAGTGTCCAGAAATTCTACTAAGTACCAGATTTCTAGTCATAACCAGTTTTTTTACTTACAAGTTTCGTGAAAACTTCTTCGCATCTGTTTTTTTCCTTTTTGTTTTATCCCCAGCTCTAGCCTCTGTAATATTGTTTTCATTTTTTTCGTTTTGGTTTTGATTTTTTAGGACAGATCTTGCTATACAGTTCAGACTGGTTTTGACCTCACTAGTTTGAGGCTGACCTCAAACTCACAGTGATTCTCCTGCCTCAAACTCCAGAACATTGAAATTATGGGCTTGTGCTACAAAGCCAGGTCTGAGTAATGCATTTTGTAGTTCCATTTAGTGCTAAGTACACAGTATAGCCAAATAATAAATTCTTATTATTATATATTAATAATATAATATTATATATCTCACATTAAATGTTGGAATAGTTTGGATTTCACCCTCTCTAGCAAGAATATCAATATAGGAGAACTGACTCCCTAATACTATCTATCTCCTCTAGGAAGCCCTTCTTTGTTTTTGCTTTTGCTTTTATTTTTATTTTTGTGGAAGCCCTTGTTGACTGACCTTGGAACCTGCTCCTGAGCCTAGCAAGCATCCACATGCTCCCAAAGCATGCCAAGCCCACCATAGTATACATAGCACAATACTTTAATAGTCTGCTCACTTGCCTACTTCCCACAATAAAATTCTATCACTTTGATTGGGTAGTAGTTTTTTTACACAATGCTGCAATTGTAGCCTCTAATACAGTAGCAGGCATTAAGTACAACTTTACTGAAGCAAATTTTAGTGCACATAAAATAAAAAGTGTTCTAGCCAGGGATTTAGTTCAGCAGAATAAGCACCTGCCTGGCAAGTGCAACACTGTGAGTTTGTTCCCTGGTACCAAAAAAAGTATTCTATAATTATTGTATTGGAAAGGACATTAGGAATGTTTCTTAAAATTTTAATGCTTCAAATATATTATCAAACAGCTAAGGATACAATTGTATATGGGAAAACTTTTTTTATCATCTGAATTTGTGTTTAGAAATTTAATGGGTAAGAGGATTGAGAAACAAAGACTCAAAATATAGCATATGCTGGTACAAATTCCCTGTAATGAATATGATCATTGTGTATATCTAAAATGTATCAATAAACTTAATTTTAAAAAAATTCATGGATTAGACGGATGTGGTGGCATACGCTTGTAATGCTAGAACTCTGGAGTCTTAGGCAGGATGGCTTGCTCACCCTGGGGTATACAGTGAGTTCAAGGTCAGTTTGGATTATGAAGTGAGACTTTGTCTCAAAAAAACAAAAAAAAGGAAACATTTTTCATACATTACACTTTTCTATCTGATGATATTAAGATCCGCATTACTAGGTAGGTGTCAAGGGTTTTTAGTTAAAAATATAGAAAAGTATGTTTACATTCATAAGTATTATTTTAAATACAGAGAGTTTGGAATTTTCATGTGTAGTTGCAATAATTCTTTAGTTTTAGCCAATTAGTGAACACTAAAAAATTCAGCATATATTTTCCACATTAATTTATAAATTTTTTTCACATCTTCATCATAAATTGGATCAATACATTTTCTTATATAACCTACTGCATTCAGATAGACAAGATATTATTAGTCACATTTTATATGACTGACCTTGAATCTTAGGATGGTCAGTTCACTAGGTTAATTTACACAGCCTTAAGTATTGAACCAGCAGGGGAGAGGTAAGCCACAAGTCTTGTCCTTCTAGGTAAGGCTTGGCAGTAAAAAAATATTTCAAAGCAGTGAATAATGAAAAGTAATTTGCATTTTATTTCAGTCTGCACTGTGTACATTCAAGAGTAAGATTAATCTTCCTGTACTATTTTTTTCTTAGAATGGTATATTTAAATGAGTGCAATTTGTGCAAAGCAGGTCATTATTAATTTACTTAGCCAACATTCATATGGATCCTCATTCAAACCTGTGGGCTAGGTAAGTAGTTACATATAGAGTGGTGAACAAAACCTGAATGATCGTTCTATACTCAGTGAAGAAGAAAGATGAAAGGAAAGAAATAACCGGAGTACAGGCTGATAAATAGGAAAGTGGATTAAGCAGAAGTTACATGATAAAGGGATGAGAAAACTAGTTTAGTATCAAAGTGATATACATGTCATTCACAATTTGGGGATAAAACTCCAGGATGGGGTGAACAGTTTGCCTTACTACTAACACATCTCCCAACCTTGATGAAATAAAACATTTCCTAATACCAGTTCCTTCTCACAAAGATTTCCTAGAAGGAAACAGAAAGACTAATGTCAAGTTCTTTGGTATCAGAGAAAAGAAAAAAAGGATATTCTATTGTTCTACATCCTTAAAAGGAATTTTAAAATCGGAGACAACTAATGTTATTTGCATTATTTAAATTACTTTCTAATGATTTAGGGTAGAATTGTAATCTGAAGAATAAAATGATGGGCAGAGTAATTTATTGAAACATTTCAGATATGTATATTAAAGACAAAAACCCTAAATGACATAAAAGCTTGCAGGAACTCAAACTGTCTCATTTTATATTAATATAAAATGCAAATGTAGTTAAGAATGGATGATGGTAACAAGATTTTTCAATCTATAAATTTTTGTTTTTAATTTATTGTACATCTTCAACAAATAAATTCGCTCCCTTAATTCTTATAAGCTCCAGGCTCAAGTCCCTTTTTCTGCCTAAAAATTTCCGGCTGGGAAATGATCTGGTTGTAGATTTTTAATGACACATTTATTTTTATCATATACTCTCACATATGGTGATCATTTGTGTATGTTATTTATATTTCTTCTTTCCCATATCAAATTATAAGCTCTGTCCTTTAAAATTAAGTGTAAAAGTCTGGGTCATAGTTTTTTATCCTCCACATAACAGGGGCTCAGATAAGACTTGTTGGTTCATTTATTCTTTCAACAAATACTTATTGAGGACCTGCTATATGCCAGGCATGAAGAAACACAATTTGTTGCATATGTCCTGATATTTCTTTAAAACTACTGAACCATAATTTTTAGTTTCATAATATTATGGAAAATGCCCCAATAGTTCTGATCAGCATATTAAAGTTCCATCTCTATAAATTCATTTCACACTTGTATTCTAGATATACTTTTATTCAAGTATAATTATACTGCTTTTCTTTAAACCATAATCTTTTATTCATTTTTTAATTAGGATTAGATTTCTTAATAAGTACTTGCAAATATTTATTTTTCTATGAGTTGTTTAAATTCAACTTTGGTTTATGATATAACCAAGGAGATGTTAAAATAATAATAATGAACAAATAATTTTGTGTTTACAAGAAATATAGTCACAATTAGAGCAAGTACAATTTTTTTTTTTTGGTACCGGGAATTGAACTCACAACCTAGTGCTTGTCAGGGAGGCACTTATGCCACTAAGCTAAACTCCTGGCCTGAGCAAGTATAATTTATATTTGGAATTTTTACAAAAAGTTCACTCAGGTTTCAAATCAAATTAACTCATTTGAATACTCTAGGAAATTATTTTCCTATTTCAAATTAAGGACAGACATGTAATCTATCTATAATTGTTGAAATAATAGTCTATTTTTAAAAGTGTAAATTATGGAAAATGTAAAATAAGTGAATTAAAGAAAACTCCAGTGCACTAATCATCAGATGATGTCTATCAATGTTATCATGAAGTGAAACTATACTATAGAGATTTCCATTACCAAGTGTACACTAAGTGCATCTAATGTGTTCTTAAAAGAAATTTTAACACATGATGACAACTCATTAAAATTATGTTCCTCCAAATATTTTGTAGCTCTATGGAAAGAATGTTTCCAATTGCTACTAAAAGCTAACTTTGACTCTGTATGTGAAATTTAACAAACTTCTATAAAAATAAAAATCAATTATAAAAACAGAAGCCATATGCAAATTCATGTTGCAGACTTAGAATTTAGGTTGTAGAATTTAGAGTTTGGAAGTAGGGTTAGTGAAAACCTTAGAACGGAGAATTAATCCACATCAATTACAGAGTTATTAATTTAAGAATATTTATTTTGCCCTTCTGGATGTGTTTCCATCTCTATTATGTTCACACTGCACACTCTGGGTATTGAATAAAAATATACACAGTTCATGCAATGAGCACATCCTAGAGCCAAGTCCAGATGTGATATAAGGTGGTATCATTTGGCCAAATTTTGAATATTAAGTAAACTGGGAACGCTTAATTTTTAAATTTGAAAATTTAGCCAGAAAATTATAGCATGATAGAACTTGAAGAAACCATATCTCAGTAACTCCTTACCCTCTAGCAGTACCTTCTAACCTCATTCAAGCCATACCAGGGAGATGCATATCTATTCCAAATGAATCCCAAAGATATCTGAGAGCCCACTGGGATAGCTTATCAGAATTTAAATTAATATCTTGCCCTGCAAATTAAATCTATGACTAAGTGATATCATGGGGAAAAAATAAACATAAGACTAAGAAAACATGAAGTATAGCTTATTAATTATGTGACTTTGAACAAATTAGTTAAATTCCCTGAGCCTTGGTTTCTATGTCTATAAAGGAAGGATAATAATAAAAAATTTAAATACTTTTTCTGAAAAGACTAGAGGAGCTCTACATTTCAAAGAACTCTGTAAACAATAGGCAAATATAATGGATTGTTACTCCAGATTAGTTAATACTCCAAACCATATCATTTTCTCCTTTTCATAGGTCATGTTTACTAATTTTTTCATCATCTTTGTCTTCTCTGAAATCTTTCTGACAGCTTCTAAATCATTCAATTCCACAGCCCTGAACGAGACCCAAGACAATGCAGCCAGCTATTATTTACTATTCTTTTTATTTATTTTCTAATATTAAGTATTGAACACATACATGGTGTTGCCACTGAGCTGCTTCCCCAGGCCTTTTTATTTTTTATTTTGAAACAGGGTGTTGTTAAGTCACTATATGAGGTCCAGTCTACCCCAGAATTTAGAACAAAGTAGTAGGGTGGGAGTTCATAAGGAAGTGAACAAATTAGGTGTTTTTTTAGAGTACAGATTCTGTGAAAAATAAAACACATTTGTATACGGGATGAGGGAATGAGTAGTGTGGATGGCATGGTTAGGGGAGATGTAACTTGAGTCTTACCTAGTCATTTGGAGACTAAGTATTTTAGGGAGAAGATCAAGTGTAAATGACATCGAGGTGGGATGAAATAATGAGGGGATGCAGAATAATTGGTTGCATAAGAGAAGTTTAAAGAGACAAACCTAGGATCATGTAACTAAAGCGCACGAAAGCACTGAACAATTTGAAACATGGAGTGATGTGTTAAAATGAACAAAACAACTAACATTCAGAGTTTACAGTGATTTCTGAATCTTCTCAATACATATTTAACTGACCACTGAGGGCCTGTTTTACCTTCTAAATGATCTTCAAACTAGCCTTGGGGATTTTCTTTTTAGTAAGCATCAAGCAGTTGTTTATATGTAATGTGCAACAGACTGATGATTGATATTAAATTTAGTCATCTTAGAGATTTGTGCTATCCATGTATGTTCATTTTACAGATCTGCCAAGAGAGATTGATGTGTCATGCCTGTGCTATGCTATTTCCATTTCATAGGATCTCATGCCAAATTATAGAGCCCCTTTGCACATGAAGAAAGTCCTGTTTGCTACTCTGCCCCTGCCAGTCAAGCAAAAAATAACTGAATAGTGATGTCCTACAGAAACGTCTTTATGACAAAGGACTAAAGGTTATCTTTTCTCTGTGGCCACAAGCATCTATTAGTTTCCTCCAGCTAAAAGCCTTCCTGATATTCCCTATCCCAAAGGAACAAAACATTCTTTCAAAAAAAATGCATTAGTGGTAGGATAAATACTGACTGTTTCTCCACACCTAAAGAAAATCTTCTATATCATACAGTATCCAGAATTTTCAAAATAATTAATCACCAGTACACAATGATAAAGATTAAACTTTGTACTGTTGGATGGTAGACAAATGTAACAAAATGTGCTCCCAAATGTTAATATTTTCTGTATAGCCTTTAAATAACATTGGAAAAACTCCCAATTCTTTTTTTTTTGTTGCTGTTCTTTTTTATCATTTTGAGATAGGGTCTTGCTATGCAGTTCAGGCTGGCCTTGAGCTCACTTTGTAAACCAGGCTAGTCTTGAACTTGCAATAATCCTCCTGCCTCAGTCTCCTGAGTGCTGGGATTACAGGCATGCACCACCATGCCTGGCAAAAAAATCTCAAATTTGATAAATGAAAGCATGCTCTTTCCAAGTGCTTCAGAAGAAACTACATATTTAGTCGTGTAGTTGTCATGATCATTTGTCAAAAATACTTAAATGAAATAAGTGGAGGAAGAAGAAGAGAATATAGTGCCTGCATCTAAACTGATGTATTAGTATTCTCTTGGAGATAAGGTTTGTTGAGGCTAAAGTATTTAAAACTGGTTTACAGTAAATAACTATCACTGAAATGAAATCTTCAGTACGTTCTGGTTTCTGTAGCATAATAGGGAAAAAGAAAAAAATGAAATATTATTTACCTAAAGTAAAGTTTGTTGAAGAACAGAATTCTAAAATTTTATTGAGCTAATTAATATAGCAGTCATGTTTTTTTAGCTTAAAACTAAAAAACTACATATGTGGAAGAAAATGATTTAAAATATAGACCCTAACATATACAAAACAAAAAGTAAAAGTAATAATAATAATCTGTTAGTTTATATAACTTTTGTTTTTGTTGTTTTTTTGAGACAAGATCTCACTAAGTATTTCAGATTGGTCTTGAACTCACAGTGATCCTCCTGCCTCAGCTTCCAGTGCTGGGGTTACAGATATGTGCCACCATGTCTGACTCTTATACATATTTTGAAGGAAAAAGGATTCTAGAAGATTCTTGTATTACAGGTACGGAGTTCAAGACACCTTACCCCTAAAGTATGGCACCTTGACATTGGAGAAATTAGCGGAAGCAGGAAGGTTTCGCTTACCTTTCCCTTATATTTCTTTCATGAAGCAGATCCTGATCCCCTCATTTGAGAGGTAGTTGCCCTATGCCTGAGAAAAGACTTGTTTATCTTGAAGACATAGGGTAATAGAGAGGAATCTGAAGCAACAGGCCTGCCAGATTTCCTTCAGGTTATCACCATTAGATCATACTCTTATGTCCAGTTATACTTTTCCATTGCTAGCACTTCTCCATCAACAACAAAACGCATTTTTTACATTACAAAAATACATATTTACTTGCTTCTTTGGGTCCCCTTTCTTTATGAAGGCTCTTTTGTCATGTAAAACTTACAGTAAATAAATTTACGTACTTTTCTCTTGTTAAACAACAATTTGCTATATGGGTGTCAGATATGACAAGATATCTTTCTTTTTCTACAACAGCAATACCAAATCACAGACTGCATTGTCTCCATATAAGTATCTCTGCCTTGGCATGTGTTATTTCCTATAATTATGACTTTGATCTCTTTTCTGTACTCAGCTAACCCACTGTCATTACACAGAGCTCTGGCAGTTTCATGTCCTCTGTGAAGCCAGTCCTGACTGGGCCAGCAGCCACTTACTTCCTGAGATTACTTGTGTACCTCATACTTGCTTACTTCTGTCATTGTTTTCATGCAATTTCTTTTCATTATTTACACACTTGTCTCCTCCTTAAGACTGGAAGTAATGAACAAGAACTATAATTAAGAAATATAATTTATTCTCTTTTTTGTGGCACACTGAACTACATCTTCAGCCTGGTAAAAAAAAATTAATTGCAAGACAGGAGTCTCACGAAGTCACAAAATTGCCCACGCTGAGCTCAAACCCAAGATCCTCCAGGTGTGCATCACCACACCTATCTATCATTTATTCATTTTTGGTTCTTCAATACTTGGCACAGTGCTGGGAACACAGTAGGCATTTCATAAACTTAACAATTTGAACAGTGCTAAGAAAACTATTTACAGATGCTTGAAAGTTTTAGAAATAGAAAGGTTTATTTAAAATTGAATATACAAACCTTTCTTACTGAAAAGTATGAAGCAAGGCAGGTTTCAAATTTTTTAAGTGTCAATTAATAAATAATTGGTTATATTTATGGGCATGATGTGATATTTTCATACACATATAGATTTTGGAATGATCAAATCAGGGTGATTAACATAGTCATCACTTTAAATATTTAACATTTCTTTATGGTTATAAACATTTAAAATACATTCTTTTAGCTATTCTAAAGTACCATGATTATTAATTGCAATCTTTATGCTGTGGAATAAGTCATCAGAGCCTTTTCTTCCTATCTAACTGGAACATTATACCTTTTGAACAGTATCTATTGCCTCTTTACCCATCCCTCCATCTCCCCAAGCTTCTGGTAACTGTTTTCTGGGGTCCCAGTATTTTAGATTCTTCATATAAGTGAGATCTTGTGGTATTTTTCATCCCATGCTTGATTTACTTTGCTTAGCATAACAAGACCAGCAAAACTGTGAACAGAGGCTTCTCAAAAGCAGTCTTACAAATAGCCAACAGGTACATGAAAAATACTCAGCATCACTAATCATCAAGGAAGTGCAAATCAAACAATGAGATATCTCACACTAGTAAGAATAGTTGTCAGAAACACAAAAGATAACGAATGTTGGCAAGGATGTCGGGAAAAGGGAACTCTTGTACACTATTGATGGGGATATAAATTAGTACACCCATTGTGGAAAGCAGTATGGAGGTCCTTCAGAAAACTTAAAATGGAATACTGTATTATACAACAGTTTCCTTTCTGGTTATGTATGCAAGGGATATAAAATCAGTCTGCCAAAGAAACACCTATACTCCCATGATCATTGTAGCACTATTTACAAGAGCCAAAACATGGAAATAGTGGAGGTGGCCATCAACTGACGAATGCATTTTTTAAAAACATGGTACATATACACAGTGTATATCCATACACACAGGGAACTTCTATTTGCAAAAAAGTGGATGAGCCTAGAGAAATTATGCCAAATCAATATGAAGAAAACATCTTAAATTTATATAAGCTCTCCTTTGAATAGTGTTTATACATCAAAAAACTTGTACTTCTGTAGAAGCAGTCAGATGCGTAAAAAAATGTTTCTTAAAAAATTTAAAACATTATATGGAGCCCAGAAAAAATGTATAGTCAGTTAAATTTATTATAGTTCCATAACATAGAAATTGGCACCTAAAATTAAAGACAGTTTGCCCTTCATTAGCAAATGTTCATTGTATAATAAAATGTGTATCAAATCAAACATATGTCTATCAAAAAATCTAAATATGCTTTAAAGCATCAACAATCTATACAATTCTATCTAACAATTTCCTACACTGTTTATGAATGAATTAGACATTTAAAGTACTTCTCAGAAATGATATAGAACTTTAACCTAACCCATATATACTTTTGTAATGGTTTGAATATAAAATATGCTTAATTTGAAAACATAAATAACATACACAAATTCTTGTAGGTTCTCTAGAATTCCGTTTTTAGACAAGTAAAAAATTTTTAGAGAGCTGGGGTTATGGCTCAGCAGTACGTTGCCTGGCTGGCAAGCTCAAGGTCCTGAGTTGGATTCCCAGTTCAAAAAAATAAATTTTTAGACCTTTGGATTGTACATAGAAGAGAGATGGTCTCATCTGTTGTGATGAATCATATTCACAAATTTGATTTCCTTTTTTTTTGCTTGCCATTTTATCCACAAATATCCATCATCCCCCCTATATTTTTAATTATTATTTTATGTTTGTTTTTACAAAAATGACCTAACCTAGTGATTGATAAAGGTTATTTAGAATGGTCCATATTCTATTCATTTTCATAAAAAAACCCACTTTCTTCACTGTTATTCTGATTTACTGCCCTGGACTTGTATAAAGCACCATAACTTTTCATGTTTTTGAAATTCTACCTTTTGCATTCTCATACTACAGATAATGCATGTATCTGCTCTCAGCGGTGTTGATCTTAGCTGGCAAATTTCCCTTAAGAGTCCCTTTAAACTCTAAATGTTTAAATTTTCCTTTTGACTTCAACCTTTATGCTTTCAGACATCAGTTTCCAACTTAATTATAAATTTTACTTGTTTTTATTCTCTCTTCTCCCACCTTCTCCACCAACCCTGCCCAGAGAAACTGCAGTCTTTGTTTCAATCTTCTTTGTTCATATTTTCTCAAGTTCATTATTTCCTCTTCTATGGATCTAAATCTTTTATAACATTCCTTCTTTCCTTTCTTTTCTTTCTTTCATAATAGAAATAGAATTCAGGGACTTCCCAATGAATTACACCTTGCTCAGGCTGGGCTTAAACTTTTTTAAATTAAATTTTATTTCTATTTGCACATATTTGCAGTATGTAATGACTACATTCCTCACGGGGAGTTTGTACATGTATATAACACATCTTAATTCTTTTTTCATACCCTTTTCTTCACATTTCTCTCCTTCCCTCTACCAAATTCTTCTCCCACTTCAAAAGATCTATCTCTCTATTTCCTATTATCCTTTTATTTTTCTCTTTATTTATATTTTGACTTTCTCATATAAGAGAAACCATGTGATATATTTAAGCTCATGTGCCCGATTTATTTCACCTAACATTATGGTCTCAAAAAGGTGCCAAAAGATTCAAGTTTATAATTCTTTATGAAAAGTTACTACTTCATTTTGTGTAAATGCCACATTTTCTTTATCCCTTCATCTATTGAAGGCATGTAGGCTAGTTCCAAGATTCAGCCACTATGACCTATCTTGTCATAAATATAGATATACATGTGTCACTGTAATATGCTATCTTTGACTCTTTGGGGAGGATATTTAGAAGAGGAATAGCTGATTCAAATGGAATTTTTAGTTTTACTTTTTTAAGGAATCTTCATATTGGTTTTCATAGTGGTTGTACTGGTTTACAGTCCCATCAACAATGTAAAAGAGATCCTTTTTCCTTTCAGCTTTAGTTAGTCTCTGTTAGTATTTGAATCTTTTGATAACCATTCTTTCTAGAGTAATATAGAATCTCAGTGTTGTTTTAATTTGCACTTCTCCAATAGTCAGATGTTGCTCACTTTTTTCATGTATTTGTTGATCGTTTGTATGTCTTCTGAGAAGTAGCTATTCATTTCAATTGCCCAATTTTTCACTGGGGCTTTTATTTGAGAGCTCTAATTTTTGAATTATTTTTATTTTCTAATATTAGTCCTCTATTTGAAATAGCTGGCAAAAATGTTTCCCACTCTGTAGGTTGGTTTTCACTCTATTATTTGTTTCCTATGTTGTGCAGAAGCTTTTTAATTTGATATGAACCCATTTTTTGATAATTGATGGTATTTCTTGTGCATTTGGAATTCTGTTCAGAAAGTCCTTTCCTATGTCTATGTCTTCAAGACTTACCTGTTATGTCTCCCAGCAGAATAAGGGTTTCTACTTTAAATGTTTACATCTTTTAACCATTTTGATTTTAGTTTAGTACTTAGAGATATGGATCTAGATTCAATCTTCTACATATGGGTAGCCAGTTTTTCCAGCACCATTTGTTAAAGAAGCTGTCTTTCATACAGCATATGTTTTTGAGTTCAAACTTTCCTCCTCCTGCCTGCCTCAGCCTGCCAGAGTGCTGGAATTACAAGACTGTGCCACCATGCCCTGTGAGATACATTTCTTGAGATACAAATTTATTTTCTTGAACACTTAATGTATTTATTTTTTATCTATATTTTTATTACTGTCACAATATGATATTTACACTTCTTTTTATTATAGGGTTTCCTCATATTTTATTCCTTCTCTTGGTACATAGTGGCTTTTCAGAACTTCGTGGTACACTTATTCTTGTTACAAACTCAGAAATTCCATCTCTCCCCTCAAACCCCTCAAACATTTAATGCTATATTTTCTTATGTTTGATGTTGCTTTAATATCTTTTTTCTACAAGTCACACATAGTCCTTCCCTGAAGAATGCTATCTTCCTTACTCTGAACCTGAAATTCCTTGCATAGAGAATTCACTCTGGAAATTTCTGTAGCCAGAGAAATTTCATTCATGTCCTTGTCATAGGTCCAGTCCCTTTGGATGTCCTGGGTCCCTTATATCAGAACTACAGAGCTAAAATCTTAATTTGTATTATCTCATTTTTCTTTTATTTATCACAGTATGTTGCTATCTATTTTTAAGACTTGTAATTTAGAGAAGGTAATAACCAGTAAGTTTCTGCTAATCTTAATTTTACATCAGAGATACAGAAGCTCAAAACCCCAAAACTTCAGATCTCCTATATAAGTGATATGATAGTTTAATAAACCCCAAAAGAGGAGTGACAGTATCTAATTTTCAGGAATAAAATGTTAATCTGATTAGAGTGTGAGGAGGATAAATTTGAAGGGGAAATTATAATGATAATCTTGCTGTATGAATCTAAGAGATTCATGAACTTTTTAAATTTCTCTTGCACTTGAAATATTAGTTGCAATGTTACTCAAATATATATATATATATATATATATATATATATATATAATATGTCTGTTGGGCAGGGATTTAGCTCAGTGGCTCAAGTGCTTGCCTGGTAAGCCCAAGGTCGTGAATTTGATCCCTAGTACAAAAAAAAATGTCTGTTGCCTAAAACAAGTCAAACAAGTGTTTCCTACTAGTTACATCAATTTTTGAACATCCTAATTACTTAGGAAGGCCCTTAAGCTCCTAAATTGTTCCACTAACTATGACTGGAGTTGGAAAATGTAGTGAAGGTAATAAAAATTCTGAAAGTACTGTCTAAAATTTTAAATCTAAAATATGTTGTCTTTATACCATATATAACAGTTATTTGTTAGGTACTTTGAAAGGTCATTTCTCTCTGGTAAACTAAAAAATAACAAACTTTTTTGTTTTGTTTACCAATAAATTGTCTGAAATGCAAAAATATACAATTAATAACTCGGACCAAGCAAGTAGTTCAATATTCTAATTAACTCGTACTTTGGTAATTTCCCAACAAAGTACTTTTACACTGAGAGTTTTACCCTGTTAAAATTAATTAATTTTGGTTTTATAGAGAGGAAAAGTCAAAGCTCATAGGTCTTCCGCATCTTTTTCGTGTCCCCCTCACTGTCCATGTTAAATTGTCCAACTTATTTGTGGCTCATATTAACTCAAGCTATTAATAAATACTATGTGAAAACTGACAAAGCATTATTCCAGTAAAAAGTTTACATAAAAATGCATGCATCACAGAAGGTTAAATAAAGACAACAAAATAATCAAAATTACTACAATCATTTTCGTTAAGAAAAAAATCAGCAACCTAGCTTCTAAGGCTCTTATAAGTAATATAAGAGATACATATTTTAAGTGCTCTGTAAACTGAAAAACTCATTTCCAGAAACTTCACCTATATGGAATGAAACTATGAACTTAAAAGGAAGCAACACTAATCTTATATAACAAAGATTATTTCTAATGCACTAATAATATTGCTGGCTTTCTTTATGAAATAAAGTATTCACCCTAGATTTGAATTATTTTCTTAGAAAATGGGTTATTTTGTAAAATTCCTTGTTGAGTTTTTCTACTGTACTTATCAATAGCACCACCAGGCAAAATGTTGGAAGTTAATTATCTAATCGCTGGGGGTTAAAATTATTTCTAAGAAGAAAACAAATATGTCTGTCATTAATAAACAGAAAATTCATGAGCAGTCTAAGAAATCTTTCTCTATTTAACTGATTTGTTAAAAACTGATTTACATAAAAACAAATATACACCAATACCTAAATTGCAAGGTTATACACTTTTCTAAAGAAATTTAGAAGCAAGTAGCAGTTTATCACTCAAGCATAGCAGCTTTATAAGCAAAATAAAAACAAGGAACAACAGCTAAAAGCCTAAGTAAGTACCTAAAAATTAAAAGCACACAAAAATATGACTCCTTCACTAAAAGTGAATAGCATCTATTTGTGTTATAGATCAAATACTAACTTTTGAGGTTGGAAAGGTAGCTCAGTGGTAAAGCACTTGCCAGAGAGGTTCCAAGCCTTGAGTTGTTTCCTCAGCACAAGAAAAGAAAGAAAGAAAGAAGAAAGAAAGAAAGACAGACAGAAAGAAAGAAAGAAAGAAAGAAAGAAAGAAAGAAAGAAAGAAAGAAAAGAAAGCTATTAGGTTGTATATTCCTACAGTAGTTTCAAAATGAGCTATTTGGCCAAGTTCTCAAGAACTTTGGTTTGTGTGTATGTGTGCTGGGAATTGAATCTAGAGTCTGCTACTAAAATACATCCTTGATCCCAAATGTTTTAAGACCTTTTGGTATAGATGGTATCACAAATTTTTAATTAAAACTCCAATTTATAACTTGCAGCAATTCTTTTTTCTTTTTGTATTGAATTTTTTAAATATAAACTACAGAAATAAGAACTAAGCTATTGGGGCTGGGAGATTAGTTCAGTGGTAGAGCATTTGCCTAGCTTTTGTGAATGCCTGGATTTCGTCCTTGGCACCTGAATTTATACAGCCCAAACAAAACAAAACAAAGAGAAACAGAAAGCACAATAAAATATTAGATGGTGTAACTCACATGCACATGTTAGAATAGTCCTACTTTTATGGTACTGCAAATGGAATCCACAGCCTTTACACTGGCTATATCCCCTGTCCTGTCTTATTTTTTACTATGAGATTGGGTATCCATATGTTACTAAGTTCTCCAAGTTGGGCTCAAACTTGTGATCCTTTTACCTCAGTCTCCCAGAGTGCTGGGATTACAGGACTGTGCCACCACACTTGGCCTGAAGAGTCAGTCCTACTTTTGAAAAGGTGTGAGGAGATCCTACACACCAGACTGTAAGCTGCTGGATGCACAGAATATGCTTTTTTCTTCATTGCCTATAGGATAGAGCCTGATATTCAGTAAATCTTTAAAATATGTTTGTTCAATTTCATTGACTATCAAATTCAACATGAATTTCAATAATTTTAAAAGTATGCATGTAATTTGCTGCCAAAAGTACAATGGCAAAGCATTTGCTGTCATGCTTCAATTTGATACAGAATAGCCTGAAAACACTGTATAACACATATCTATGTAGTATGAGTTTGAGTTTTATAAGATCAAAACATGGATAAAATTCTACCTGCAGTTTTGCAAATGGTGCTGCGAGATTGGTAAAATCATTAATGTTCTACTTCCTAATGGCCTATCTTCCCACTTTGCTCCAGTTAGCTAATACTCCAAGTCCTGTAAGAAGCCTCCTTCATTATTCCTACTCAGTAATCACTTCTAATGATATCGATGCTGCACCCTTTTATTTAGAGTGTGTATAAAATACACTTATGTAGAGATGTTGAGAGTGATAAAATCCAATTCTACTTTTCATCGTTTGGAGATGCGTTATCAGCAATCAATTAAAGGTAATACTACCTCCATTATAGATGTTTGTATGATCTTCCTTAAAAATAGGTTATAAATGGAAAATATCTTACATATATTGGGTATTACATAAATATTTGCTGAACAAAGGAATGATAAATTTATATTTAATTATGGTTCTATTTACCTTAGAATTACTATGTCACTATTTAGTTACCAAAAATCTCTTCACATGTCAATTGTGACAGTTACAGGATTCTACAGAACAATTTAATTGCATGGTTTTGATTGAGCCTGCAAAGCACTTCAAACTCAAGGCCAGATTACAAAATATGATGCTCATATAATAATCTTTTTCATATTTATTTATACTTCTACCAAAATTTTTCAAGTAGCCTTCTACAATGTTAGATACAAAATTAAAATAAAGGCTGTCAGACTTTTACCAATATGTATTTTTTGTCTTTGGAGCATATATTTTACCATTGCAACATTATAATCTGTGAATAACACATTTTAAACATTACATTGTGTTGTTTAGAGGAAGTAGCAAAAGAAAAATGTCTTTCATTTCAAGTTCTTTTAAGTTTGAAAACATTACTCCTTTACTCTACCTTGAGGAGTTTAAATGCAATAGCTTTGTTGTTAGGAGACTGATTTCAACCAGCTGGGAAATCTTCTATCTCAAGAATATCAATCATGGTGACAGTTGCCACTATTGCCTCCTCCTTGTATCTTTCAAGCATGGAGGAAGACAAGTGAGAACCTGCCTCCTAGATTTTAGACGAAAATATTAGTTGAACACATCAGGATTCTTTAGAGTATAACACAATTAACATTTCTGGAAAATGCTGAGAGTTACCCATACATACCCTAATCCTGACGTTTTTCCCTTAAAAATAAACTATCTCACAGAAATTATGCACAGAATTTAACAACATTTGCACAGTAATTACAAATAGCATTTGAAATATTTCACATTGTTTTATCACATAAGTAGAAATCACATATATTTGGGTAACATATTTATAGAACTACTTTTTATAATGAAAAAACCAGTTTTCCTTTCATACTCAACAGTAATGCATCAGATAAAAGATTCACTTATGGAGCTACTAAAGTGAAAGCAAAACCAGAATTTGTTTGTTTTAGCTTTTGTTTTTGAGACAGGGTCTCTCTTAAGTAGTTCAGGCTGGCCTTCAGCTCACTATGTAGCTGGGGGCTGGCCTGGAAGTCTTAGCAATCCTCTTACCTCAACCTTCCAAATGCTGGAATTACAAGTGTGGGCGCATGCCCAGTTGCCAAACCAGAATTATTAAAGACCACCAAGGATACCCATTCTTTCTGCAGAATATTGAGGAAAATAGATAAAGAAAATATTACACAGCGGTCAAAAATACATTAAAAATGATTGCTTTAAAACAGATGAAAGTTGAACAAGGATTTTATTTACAAAATACTTGATCTACAGGTTTGTTAACTTAAAAGTTCCTGCTAATGTAGCATTTCATGCTTTTGTATTTGAAAGAAGGATGATGACAGAAAGAAGGATTTGATGACTTTCAAATCCCTATTTGAAAGTGCTAATACTGACAGACTCTGTATCTAAATTATGTGACTTTCTATGCTGAATTGAATTTTCAGGATATTTTGTTGCCCTTTTTCAGCTTGTTTGCAATAACATTGTTCAAAATAATGGTAGGTACACATTAGCTCATTTTAGAGAACAATTTTATGAATAGGGTCGTTTGGAAAAACTCAGTGAAGCATCCCACTTAATTGAAGTCACTTTTTCTACATTAAAAAGACAAAGTTGTAACTCCATTACAGGATCCAGTTAGTTTCCCTGAAACACAGTGGGTACAGATATCTTCTTATTAGTTTGTCTCAGACAAGTTTCATACCTCATTAGGAAGAAAAGGAATACTTACTACCTTGTAGGTCTCAAATCCGCTTCCTTTCTCTTTGTAAAGACATTCAGTCTCCCTTAGACAATCCAGGCTTTCTTCCATTGAAAAAAAGGAAGTCTTGCCACTACTGATTTAAAGACAATACTCTCCACTTTTCAGTTTCTCTAAGCCTTAGGGTTACTCCCTCCAGATGTTAATGTGGGAGAACATCATCCCTCTCCTCTTTCACCTTCTTCCTCTTTCTATATTGGGGTTAGAACTCAGGGTCTCCGCACTGAGCTACATCCCTAACACTTTTTATTATTATTATTATTATTTTAAATTTTGAGGCAAGGTCTCCTTAAGTACTGAAGTTGCTGGGCTCCAATTTGTGTTCTTCCTCCTTTAGCCTTTCAAGTGCTGGGATTACAGGTGTGCACTACTGCTCTGTTTTCTTTTATGCTTTACTCTTTGTGATGACTTAGCAAGGACTCACTAATCTCTAGGTCTGGCACAAAATTTGAGTCTTACTCTTACTTTGCCACAACAGTGATTGAACACACTCACACTTGCACTTTTCAATGCGTGGAGGTTTGAATTATGTTTATTTCCAGACTCTGAAATAATTGATCTTTATTTCACGTATACTGAGTCTATAGTTTGATTTTTCAGCACATATTCATTAGTCCATATGTTTGTGCTCTTCCTATTTCTTCCCCATTTAGTAAAAAGTTTCAAAGTTTTAAATTCTTTATAAATTGAGGGAGTAGAATAGTCTAAAATAACTGACAGAATAACATGGGAATTCATTTGTAACTCTCATTTTATATAAGAAAATACAGATTCCCAGCAGTTTACTTACAATTTTATTTCTATTGTGTCAATATTTGGATGTTTATGTTTCTGATTTAAATGCTTTACATAGCTGGCACAAGACATTTCTAGAGATAAGGGTATGAGTATGCAATTCTGTAAAAAAAAGTGCACTGAGAATTTACAAATTTCATGGGAGCTATGTGGAAAGCTAATAGAAACACCTTACACATTAGAATTCACCTGTTAAAAATGTAGTGAAAAACACCAAGAATATTTTCCAGAAAAGACTTCAGTTGTTTGACCATACTAATAGTAAAGAGAAACCTTTATAAAAGTGAAATATGGATAAAATATTCTCAAATTTAAAGTTCTATTATATACTATCCCTGTAGTACTCATTTCTGAAACATTTATTAGAGTCCCAAGTTTTCCTAATTTCCAATTTTACAATTCTTGTGTGTGTGTTTTTTATCTTTACAGTTGAATTATCTCCATTTCATCTCTCACCATCACCATGACTACTAATATCTATACTGAAAGCAAAGTATAGTCAAAGGTAGATTTGCAGCAGGATTTAAATACCTCCTGGTATTTCTAACATTAAAAAAGTTTCTACTTATTGGTAAGCAAAAAATGTAAAAGAACTAAGAATGAATCAACCTAAATATTGCATTTGATCTTAAATTTTGAATGTACTATATTACAAAGCCACTAGATTTATTTATGGATAGGTATATAGCTACTTTTATTGAGCCACAATTTTAAAGTACATAATACATACCAGACAAGTAAAAATAATTGCTCCAATTGCTTTTAGGCTAATGTAGCTCCATTTCTCCAGTTAACGCAGGGGAGTATTCATGCATATCATCAAGAGTGATGCATAATCCATTCTGATGGTTTAGGGCCACTTTCTCCACTCCCTGCAATAGAAAGATCTTTCAAGGGAAGTGGGCCTGCAGCCTTGAACCACCTGGATTTGTAGAAGACATCACAGCATCTTTGAGTTTGCAGAGTTCCTTGCTGTTCTGTTGTTAGAATTCCGCACCAGAGAGCATAACTCCTGTTAGGTGATCAGTAATAGGGCTAAGAGCAAGATTTCTGAGATGGAAGTAGCAGGGCCAGTGGGATCTGGCCTCAGGTGTGAGAAAGGGCAACGTCTGTATTTCCCAACTAAGTTAGCAAAAACCTCTGTTACTTGTAGCTTAATTGCAATTGTAACTCTGAAAATGCTCAATGCCAACGTCTGGAAGACCCCTCTATCATTCTGGGTGTAGTGCTATGACAAGGAATGAAATATATTCTTAATCTGACTGGAAAATAAAGGATACTAAAAAATAAAAAAAAATTAAAGAATACTTGCAAAGAAAAATTTCAGTCCAATCCATTTTTTTGATTTTGTTTTTTGAAACAAGTTCTCACTATTCAGTTCAGCCTGGTTTTGAAATCACTAGGTATCCTAGAATGGTCTCGAACTTGCAGCAATCCTCCTGCTTCAGTCTCCCAAGTGCTGGGATTACAAGCATGCATCACCATGCCCAGTAAAGTTCAGTTCATTTTAAAACAATAAATATTTGCTAGTTTGGAGCTGCTTACCTTCAAGAAGTGTTCTTCTTTGACAGAGAAGCATATAACCTCAAAACAACTACAATTATATCATTAGAAACACAAGTGACACAAGGGATTGCAGTTAAAGTTAGGAAAGAAACTTCAAAGATCATTATACAGTCCTTAGTCATGTGCTTTGCATAAAGTAGTCTCATTGTAAAAAATTGAATGAATAAATCCAGTTTGGTCTCTTATTTTTCAAATGAAGTAACTAAAGGAAAAGGGAAAAAATATGAACTCAATGATATAAAGTTAGCCAGAACCTGAATCAGAACAGGAGACCAGAATTTCTCAGCCATTATCAATATCATTCTTTCTGTCATACTTTTCCTTGTGATTCTTCTTTTCTGTCTTTGACTGATCAGCTGTGGATCCTACTGACTTCAGTCTTTTTAACTTTACCCATAGGACTTCATGCTTACAATGCCTCTTAGTAGAGTAACTCCATTAAACTGGCCTTGCCCAACTAGTCCATATCCATTTATTTTTGTCTCTGAATTCCCACAGAGCTTACTGGTTATGCCACAAATTTAGTGGTTTAATGAAAACCCATCAATGTGTATATCTTGTCTCATAAGTTTGGCATATTTTTACTTACATCAAGCTCTATCTATCCATCGATCTTTTATCTACCATTGATCTAAAGAGAATATCTTTGAAGATTTTAATAAAATAAATCCTTTCACTGATTTCTATTAAGAAATAATTAAATAGCAAGATGTGGTAATGCACATCTGTAGTCTTAGCTACACAGGCAACTGAGGCAGGAGGATTGTTCAGCCCAAGCATATGATGCCAGCTTGAGCAGCATAGCAAGAACCTCATCTCATTCACAAGTAAGAAAAGGCAGAAAAATAATACAAAAGAATAAAAGAAAGAAAGAAATGATGAAAGAAAGAAACAATGAAATAGAAAGAAGTTTTTTTGATAGAATTTTCCTCATATTAAAAAATATGTATTTTATGTTCAGATAAAAAGCAGAGGTTCAAGCATTCCAGACAGAACAGCCTATAGATCCAATTTATTAATGTGTGAAGTAGGATGAATTTTAAAAAGTTGAACAATGGCAGTTAAAACATCTGCTTCTGATAGAAATTCAATATCCTGACAGTAACAAAAAACAAGCATGCAGTAGAGATACAGCAAACTAGCAAAAGGGTCAATGTAACAAGGGAAGAAACATTTCTTAGATAATTGCTTTTCTATTGAATAGCACATTCTACACTAAATAATTCTTCACTCAAATATAGGCAGATGTTTGTAGCAAAAAGAAAGCTTAGCCTTTATCACAAAAACTCTTCATATTATGAGGTTATCTAAATAATCATACTTTTCCATTCTCATACTTCCAAATGAAATTAAAGTGGACTATAGTGGGAGGAAAAACCCAAACAGCAAAAATAATTACAAAGGAAACAAAATAGCACACTGCCCTTAGGAAAAATGCTGAGGAGAAGACATTATGTTGACAGATTCTCACCTACCCACCTAGACCTCTAAGAGAAGCCTCAATACCATATTATTTTAAGAAACTGAATTTTAAAAACCTATTTTAAAGACTGTCTTCTCACATGTTTCTATCAGTGGAATATTTGTGTGTATGACAGGTGGTGGAGGATATTCAAATAGTGTTTATTCTGTTTTAAAATAATAAAGGGAAAATAGTAAAAATCTGTAGCATTATTAACATATACATTCACAAGGTCAGTAGGTCACATGAACACTTTACCTTGCCCAATTTCTAAGAAAAAATACATACGTTTATTTTCATTTCAAAAGGAGGCCAGTCTCTGAAAACTCAAAACGAAGAGGTTTATATAGTCGCATAGCCATTCTTCTCCCACTTCATATTAACAACATTCTTGATATTCAGATTTTTTTATCTTTCATATAGTAGAATTAGTAAGGTGATAGTTGAATGAAGAATAATTTTAAATATATATTCTGAAACACTGGCTAGAAGAGTCATAGTTTATCCATACCAATTGTCAGGAAAAATGCAGAATTTTTTTAAATGTAGGATTTCTAAAAAAACGGTTTTAGAGATGTATCAATAAAGATTTGGTTATTTAGATATGTATTTTTTACCGGTATATATCATCTCTATTGCTCAAAAATAAGAAGACTGAAATCTTAACACTAAAAGTGCAAGTTGAGTAACTTCTTTTGTGATGCTGACCTAGTTATTAGAACATAATTGTAACCTAAGATTAGACCAATAAATAGTGGACCGAGCCATTTCCTAGGAAGGCAAATTTACCATCTGTTATATTAACACAAGAAGAATATGAGGTCTCTGCTAGACATAGTTACTTTAATTAAATAATTTATCATGGATTAACCTTTGACAAAACTTGTTTAGATTTTTGGTGAATTTGCAGTTTATATTTTATTTACTAATTCAAACAATGCTTTCTGCTGTTATATATGGTGTTGAAATATGGCACTCAAGTTTTTAGAACATTCCTCTAAGTCCTCATTACAAAAACTGACCAGCCAGGGATTAAGCTCAGCGGCATAAACATCTGCCTGGCCAGTGTGAAGTCATGAGTTCAATCCCTGGTACCAAAAAAAGAAAGAAAGAAATACTGATGACTGGCTTAAATTTCATAAATTTATCCATCAATAATTATAGACACTGGGCTACAAGGTGTGGTAAGTACTAAAATGTATAAGAAGATAGACTTCTGCTTTCAAAGTTGGTAAGCACTTTGAAATAAGCTAAATGAACACAAAAATGAGACATTATAATCACTGCCCAACTATGAGGTTGAAGAGATTAATGGGGACCTAAATATTCAAAGGCATCTTGAAGTAAAGGAGGGTCAGGAATGGATGGACTTTGAACGTAGCTCTAACATGGAAGTAAGAATTAGGGAATTCTGGTAACACTAGGTCAAAGCCTATCATTTATATTCAGTAGATAAAGAAGCTGGTGATGGCTAGTTTGTCAAGAAGCTAGTAGGAATGTGGAACAAATAAAATATATGGAGTCAACATCCGCAAGATTATAATCTTACTTTCATCACCTCAGAAGGAGAAAGCCTCATCTTTCTGTCCCACTAGGACTGAGGGAGCAACTTGTTTCTGTTTTGCTTTTTTTCTTCTCTTTAAATAAAATTTAAGAAATGTATAATTGCTATTGTAAAAAGGAGAAAATAGGAAGTGCTATAAAAGATATAGCTGCATGTATGTTTAGGTGTGTGGGATTGATGACCATATTTCTAGGTTCTTGTTGGATTCTTGAACAGATCTGTTTGCACTCTCACTGCTTGAGTGTCCACTTTGCGTGCTTTAATTTTGTAACTTGAAAAACTATTTCTAAAAGAACAATATGTAATTTATCAACTAGTGATTTCTTACTGTTTATCTTTTTTGTTTTTTTGAAATTCTGTAATATTTCTATCCTTTTTCTGTTTTTTCTCTTTAAATAAAAATGTTAAAAAAGAAATTTAAATGGGTTTATGGTTCTAAATAATTAGCATAAAAATCTCAGATAACTTCAGTAGTGTTAAGCTTTTTTATGGCCTATATAACACTGAGTCTAAGAAGGGTTAATTATATTACTGAGTTTCACAGCTATTAAAGATAATAATATAATAGTAAGGATAACATTTATTGAGTACCTGCTATTAACCTGGCGTGTACTAGACTTCTCTCTCTCTCTCTCTCTCTGCTTTCCCATTTCTTGGGCATGGTCACAGGACACAGGAAGAATGTACCCACCTGCATGCAGGAGCAGCCTACAGTGTGACTCTCCCAGCTTATGGAGGGATTTTCTTTTGCACTGCTCGATGCCCAATTGGTCAAGAGGGAGCCCAATGGGTCACTTGCCAGTGCTGTAGACAGAAAATGTGGGTTGTGACCCTATGCTCTGTGCAGAGGAGATCAATAATAACTGCTTCATCAACTTTCGTGAGAACTGGGAAAAATAAATTATAGAGTTCAGTCCACTTCCTGACATCAATTGTTGAACAAATAATAGCTATTGTCACAGTTAAAAATCTCCCTAATTGCCACAGACAATTATCTTTCTCTTTTCTAAATTATTATTTTTGAGGTTTCAGCTAAATTTTTTTCAAAATAATTTTTGATAAATAATTTTACATTTTCTACTCTTTTTTTTTTGTATCGGTACCAGGGATCGAACTCGCGACCACATGCTTGCAAGGCAGGTCTTTATGCTGCTGAGCTAAATCCCCAGCTCCATTTTCTACTCTTTTTATATTTTTTCCTTACCAAAGCAAAGTTCCTTTAAACTTAAATGTTTGTATTGGTTTAAACATGGAATAAATAATTATAATTAACAAGAATTTGTGGATCATTATCCTTGAATTACAGAAAAGATAATGACACATTTTTCCTATGCATCTGCAAGGGACTCACATTCTCTCAAATTAACATACAAAAGATAAAAAAACTATCCATTTTATGCACCTTCCGTTATTTTTCTTGACTATTTCTGAAAAGCTGCAGTCTCAAACAGCTGAAAATAATCATTTTTTCCTCCAATCTCTGCTTCATTAGGAAAGCAAATATTTATTGATTCTAATTTTATAAACCAAACACTACTTTAAAATCATTTTGTTCCCAAAACCACAAATCTGTTTCCATACTCACCTCTACTTATGTCCCAACCCGGTATGTTGCTTTATTAAGTGGGGCCCACTTGGGTGCTCAACCACCTTTATATTCTAAGAGCTTGGCCTCAAATTCACAGGATAGGATTAATAATAACCCTTGGTTTATGAATCACTGTTATTATCTCATCACCCTTGAATCCCTGATAAAATTAATTCATTATTTAAAAATATTGTAAATACATTGTGAATGTTGACATTTGGGAAACAATGTCAATATTTTTCCAAGTAGTTGTACAAATCTGTACTTCTGCCAGCAATGCATAAGAGATTCAACTGGTTCCCATTTCCTCAAATGCTTGGTTCTTTCCGACTTTTAAAAATTATCAATATAATTGGTGTAAAATCTTCCATTTCTGTCTTGCTTGCCTTCCTATAGTATAAAGAAAAATTTTCCCCAAAGTTGAAATTTGGAACTTTTCCCAAACACTTGAAATAGAATGGAATAAATAAAATTCTAGAACTTTCTCAGTAAAATAAGAACTACAGGTGACATCGTAGGCACTTCTTGGCTAAAGATTTCTAAAAATAAGAAAGAAGAGAACAATTTCAAACTGAATATAACCAATCTTGAAAGTAAAAATAAAAGTATACTACAGGAATTACAATGTAAAACCTTATCAGACTCATAAAGAAACTTACCTTCATGTCTAAAATAGATTAGCTGGGGATTTAGCTCGGTGGCATGAGGTCATGAGTTCAATCCCCAGTACCAAAAAAAATAAAAAAAAATAAAATAGTAGAATAATGGTAAGTCAGAGGGAAAAATAGGAATTGGTTCTCTTTTTCAATAATATTTTTCAATTTTTAATTCTGTGTTTCAGATTCTATTTTTAATTTATTTACAAAAAGTTTGTTAACCAATTATATAAGTACTCTTTTAAATGTATGATCATTTAAAGAATACAAATACAGAAAGATTGAAAATAACATATGACTAACTATTTATTGATTGTGGGATTGAATAGCTTACATTTCCTTTAGGAGACACTCATTTATGAAGCTGTAGTCTCATCTCATTAATCATTTAGAAAAATTCATGTTCATTTTAGCACAGCTTTGAAAAGCCATTGTTGCTCTAACAGTAGTTATTTTGTATGTATGTTTCCAGAAGCCTTAATCCCAAATTATAATATTTATTTTAATGTGGATACACATAAAATGCAACTTTGTAGTACACATAATTCACCTAAAAGAAATTCAGACAAGATTATTACATGATTAATGGATGTCATTGTATCACTGCCTTTGATGATGTACCCCTATTTTAGCTATGTCCAACTGCTTAAGTAACAAGATGTGCTTGCCCAACATTAATTGCAAACATATCATTCAATGATTTTTGTTTATTTGGGAGATGAAAATTTAAATGGATCATGTCTAAACAGACAGTTCTGTAATATAGAGATCAGGAGAAAAGACGGCTGTCTTTTTAGTCATAAAACAGGTACTATTTAAATACTACTCCTAAAGAAATAGAGTCAGTTCACATCCTTTAAATATTTACATCAATTTTTGGGTATACCAACATTTCTGCTGAAATGTCAACTACTAGTTGGGCGTGGTGATGCATACCTATAATCCTTGCACTCTGCATGACTGAGGCAAAAAGAGCAAGTTTGATGCCAGCCTAGACAACTTAGTGAATTAGCAAGACCTTGTCTCAAAATGAAAAATAAAAAAGGGCTGGAGATGTAGCTCAGTTTGAAGGCTCTTGGTTGAGTATTTGTTGCTGAAAAAAAGAATTAAATACTGATATTATCGATCACGACTAGTTGATCAGACCAGTAAATTAAAATTGTTTCCAGAATCCAATAGGTATTCCTTTTGCCTTTCATTTTTGGATTGTGCAGGGGGACCTATTGCATACTGGTAAGTCTCTAAGTAGACTTAAGAACTTTACTTTCTGATTGGTGACAGGATATTTTGGTAAGATACTCTAAAAGATACTCTAATATGGCCAAGGGTTTTCTCAGAGGTTTTCTCAAGATCGCTACCTTTTTGACAGAAAAATCAGTGTTTCTCTTAGCCTTGTCAAAAAATAATTTGATCAAGCAGCAAATATTCATGGTATGCCTGTCATGCGCAAGGTACTGATGCAAGGGATGTATAGAGCAGACAAAGAAAATCAGAATGTTTAATGAGATGAGAAAGAAAACACTGGAGGACAGGGAAATAATACAACCCAATTCACAAGTGCACTTCCTGATGGTGCTGCTGAAATGCAGTTTTCCTCGATTCCTCCCTTCTTTGAATGGGTATAAACCCTATAGATTACATTTTCTTTGTTTTATTTTAATTAATCTTATCTCACCAATAAGACTGTGAGCAATTTAAGATGTCAGAGAACTTGGACAGTACTTATCTGTAACCCCAGTGATTTCTGATAGTGCTAATCACACTATCACATAATTGATCTGCATAATTGTTTTGGTAATACTCAAGCATATGTTATCCCAACTCATTAGTTCACTCATTCTTTAGTATAACTTACATAAGCACAATTTAAAGAAAAAACAATATAATTCAGTGTATCAAAATCAAGCAATAGTTATGGGCTCTTCTATTGGTCTGATGTTTACAGTAAACACTGATCAAACTCACAACCCCTCGCTTGTTGGGGAGGCACTGTGCTGCTGAGCTATATCCTCCACCTCTAATTTCTGAATAATTTAGAGTAACAAACAGTATTCTTTCCCTGTGATAGAGTATTTTGATTTGTTAATTTTAAAAGCAGCAGTTTGCTTTTAAAACTAGATTACATAAATTTTAGTTCTAATGCAAACTTAATGCATTGTCTATTAATATGAAGAGGCAAAAATAATAATTTCAGATTTGTATAAGTTCCTCAGAAAATAAAGTGAGAATTTATGTTCTCTGGGGCAACATATCATAAAGCATAATGAAGACAGAGCTGCTGGATCTGTATTCTGCCAATTATTACTATCCAACTTGCCACTGACCTTTCCCTGAAGCCTCAGATTGCCTTGTTATCTTTTTCTTTTGCTCTGATTTAGTGAATATCCTTTCTTATAGATATAACTCTGCCATAGGAAACCTCAATCAGTGAATTGTGGAAGAGGGCTAAAAAAATACTTTAGATGACAGAAGTCAATGCTGGATAACAGTGACACCAAAGAAAATTATCTCAGAATAGGTCACAGTTCATAATGTATGGTACAGAGAAACTAGGTCCAAATGACATCAATTTTCTCTATTTTGCATGCTTTAGTGCCTCCCTCTGCAATCTAACAGATGAAACAATTTCCCAAACCTATGGATATTGAGATGAACTCAATTCATCTTTTTCTAAAAGGTTGTCTACATAGTAGGCATGACATTAAATAGATTGCAAGTTATTTAAAAGTTATGACTTCAAAAAGCTCTCACCCCACACCAGGTCCACCCTAGCATCAGATGAGTCTATAGCCACATGATGGTAAGGACCTCCATGACAGAGCACTATTCCCCCTCGTCAGAACTGTGAGAAATCAGTGCCGTATTTCTAAGGACTTAAAGAGCTTCTCTTTGGAAGTGCTACAATAAACATTAACAAGGCTCTCTAATCACCATCTCCATACCGCTCTCACCTTCCCTTCTGTGTCCCACTGTAACTCCATGTATTGAGTATAACCCAGCAAGGCCCAGCCCCACTGTCCCTGCCTCATTCAATGCTCAGTGGTTTCTAAGATTTTCCTAAAGCTCCTAGAGCCCAACCCAAACTTTGAAATATGCTTCCTCCATCTTCACCACTGAATTCAGAGCCACTTTTTTATGCTCTATTACAATGCAGGTGAATTTATCCACTTTGTTCTTTCTTCCCATTGAACTTATATTTTCTTTCCGAGTCATCTTTTCAATGCTAACTTTTTAAATAAATATTTTTCCCATAACTCACTCTAAAAATATATTCTGTAGTCCTGACTTTATTTGACAAATTTGAAGACCCTGATATATCAGTTTAAACCACACTAGAGATATACGATCATATCTCCGCCACTTTAGAATCAGAATTTGCACTTAACCAATAACATAAAGCTCAGTTCATGAACTCAACATTTGTCTTATTGTTTGTTTCAGACAGAGTCTTGCTATGTCATCCAGGCTTGCCTTCAAATTGCAGGAATCCACCTGCTCAGTCTTGTGAGTGCTGGGAGTATAACCATACACCACTGTGCCCAGCTTATTTTTCTTATTCTTTAAAGGCATGAGGAGTGCCAGAGTTCATCAAAGTGAATATTAAATGAAGAGAAGCGCTAAGAGCTAGCAGAGCAAGAAAAGTACAACACACTTAAGTGTTAGCACATCAAGTATCAAAACCAGTTTTAAATATAACTGTACAACATAAACTGTAATAAAGACCAACTCATTTATGCTTTTATATCCAGGACAACATGATGTGTTTTCTTAAAATGAACTTGCAAAGGTAAGTATATATTCAATTTAAAGAAAGTTTTCCTTCTTTGCAGAAGTCTAAAGTTATAAAAAGAGCAAATAATGGGAATAACTCATTCATTCACTCTTTTATCCAACATTGATTGAACACATTTATTGAGTACTTTCACACTGTTGGAAAACATTGCTTCAGCTACTGAAAGACAACTTTTGAAGTGAGGCACAAATGAATGAGTTAGACTTTTTTAAATGGTATTTTGAATAATACTGTTTTGTAAAATATACACACCTTAAGACATATCTATTAAAATACCTCAGAGAGAAAAAATATAGGAATATAGCAAAAGAAAGTTGTGAATTGTGGAAAAAAATGCTCTTAACTTCTGATTGCAGGCACTGAACAAAAGTCATTTTCTAGAAGTCACTTTCTGAAGATAAACATCAAGGAACCTAGGCACGTGCTACCAATGGGTTAGCATGTTCCAAGGTAGTGGAATATCAACATCTACTGTCTTATTTGACTTTGTTTTAAAATAAATAGCACTTTCTAAGGGGAAAGTTATAAGGTTTTGACATTTACTAAATGACTTTTACATGCTAAAAACTTTAAAGAAGTCAATTCATGTAATCTCTTTGACAAATTTGTACTTACTTCCATGCCAAGATTGAAGTACACAAGACTTAAGGGAGTTGATAAATAATAATTATAATCATTACAATAATAACAAGAAAACAACAATAATTAACATCTGTTTAGCATCTAAAATGTGTTAGGTATTTCATTTTACCAGATTTACACTAGCAGTTTTTCTTAGCATACCTCCATAAGAGACAAGAGACATTGGATGACCCACTGAGTCACTCTTGACCCCTATATTAAGTATGGATGTCTCGATTACCACTTTCACTGGAATTCTGTGAAAATTTAAGGCAATAGTTTGCATAATTCCCAGAGTATGTCTGGCACTGAGAAAATACTTACATATGACAGTCAAGGATAGTTTATATTATACCTGTAAATAACATCTTTTAATCAATGCCAAACCTAGTCAGAAGTTCACTGAGTATTGAAACAAACAAACAAACAAACAAAAACAAGACAAAACAAAAAAAGAGCCAAGCATGGAAGCAGAGACCTGAGATCCTGAAGCAGGAGGGTGGAAAGTTCCTGCCCAGCCTGGGTAACTGGAAGACTCTCTCAAGACCTTCTCAAAATACAAATTAAAATAAATAAAAGGCTGAACATGTAGCATAGTAGTTCCAGTTTCCAGAAACATGGGTTAGCCAGTATTTTTAAATCAACTAAAATTTTTTAACCAAACTTTATACATAGTTATTTTTAATTTGAACAAAGGCAAAACCAGAGCCTTCCTGTACATCTGGAAGAGAATTAGCATTCTCCTTATTGTAGAAATGCAGAAATTCTCCTTTTTACCCTGGGTTATAACCAAATCACATTCATTGGTAAAAGTATTGACTATTTTGGGAGTGAAGGACAGCTGGATAGGTAATTTAGGCTTCTAAGCCCGTCTTTCTTCATCTATTAACTGGTGGTAAAAATTCACCACTTATTATATTGTTGAGAAATTTTTCAAAAATTGTGCCTTGTGTATATCCTCAGCAAATCCTAATTCATTTCCAGCAGTCAAATGAAACATACTGTACTTCCAAGATTACCTGAAAAATCCTTTTGTGGTGTGCAACAGGGGAACTTGATGAGACAAAAAATTAAAAGGAAATTAATGAAAGAGTTCCAAAAATTATTGCAATTGTGTTAATTCTGTACTGGATGTCCCATATGCCATACTTTCCAGCACTAGTATTTTTTGTAATATTTCATCATCTCATTTTACTGCCACCTCCAGAGAATGAATAAATCTATACATTTTTTTTACCTCTCATCTATAAAATCTATGCTCTCTTTTTACCTCTCAGCATGTATGTCTACTTTGTAACTCATAAGCAAAGTCACATAGATACTAGAACATTTGTAGAGATCATATTTTAAAACCTTCAATCCTCAGTTCTTAGCTTTTCTTTTTAATCTTCTGTGTGCTTTGTAAGAATAGCAAAGCAATTTGACAAGCCTGCTCTACCTGGCTTCCTGATATCATTTCATATTTCAACAATGAATTTGCAACCCCTAATCATTTATAAAAATGTTTCCACAAAATCTTTCATTTGAGAACAGTTTGCAGCCACTTTCCATGAGTCCTGACCTTTCAACTGTAGATTTTCTAGGTTCCCTCAATCATTTTAATTCTTTATCTCTACCAACAGACCAGTCCTCTTGAAATTCCAAAATGTGAAACTTAATAGCATCTCCCACTGTTCACTCTCTGTGCTCACCTGATACCACTGTTCATTAAACTTTAAAACTAATTCCGTATGTGAATAAGGAATTCCCATCTCATTCAGCTCTCAGAACCCTGAAAAGTTTGCTTTTCCCCATGTCATATCTCATACTTTCAGTTCAAAGAACATGCTGATGTTGTTGCTTGCTTAACTTTCTCTTTTTTACTTTCCCCTACTTGTGAGTCCAGAAAAGCCCATATCTTTAAGTCATAGCTCAACTATAACATTTTCTACAGCCCCATTCACAGGCTGTATAGCAAAGTTATCCATTGGTACCTTCTGCTCTAACAACATGCTTGACAAACTATAGACATTTTTATGGTCTATGAGCCAGGAATGGAGTTTATATTTTACACAATTGAGAAAAAAGTCAAAAGATGAATGATTTGTCAAGATGTGTGAAAATTGTTAAGCATTCAAATTTCAGAGTTCATGAAGTTTTTACTAGGATCAATCCCACTCATTATGCTTCAAGAGACAGTAGAAGAGCTGAGTACTGGTAACAGAGTTCATATGCTCCACAATATCCAAAGTATTTACTATTTGTCTCTTTACAGAAAAGGTTTTTATATTACTGCTCTTTGACTTTGCTATTCCACGTGTAGATCACTGACTCCTGGGAGCTTGTTAGAAACAGAATCTCAGGCCCCTTCACAGAGCTAAGGAATCAGAATCTGCAGTTTAACAGGATCCCAAGAGGATTTTATGCACACAAAGATGTGAGAAACCCAAGTCTAGCACTCATAATGCTATGCTAAAATTGTTTCTTAATCACAGGTGAAAACTTGGAAACATGACCAAGGTCATAAAGTATGTGCATTATGTCACATACTTACAATTTAAAACAAATTTGGGTCATTGTGAAATAGTAAACCATAATTCAGGGGAAAGAAACAAACTACAATACGAAATTCAAGTAGATGAGAAAGGCCAGGGGTGGTGGTGCATGCCTGTAATTCCTGCACTTGGGGAGGCTGAGGCAGGAGGATAGCTGTGAGTTCGAGGTCAGCCTAAACTGCAAAGTGAGTTCAAGGCCAGCTTGAACTGCATCATGAAATATTGTCTCAAAAGATATAAAAGAAAAGTACATAAGAAAGCTTAATGAAGAGGAAATATTATGAATTATATAACTTAGCAATGTATCTAAAAACATATTTCATTTATATTTGTATATAATAATGTATTCATACTGTATTATATATGTATATACATATTTTATTTCTTTCATGTGAAATGTAAGTCCAGTTAGCAATAATCCTTGATACTCCACAAATCATGCTGTAATTCATTTTGTCATTAATTTGAATCGTGTACTAACAATAATGATATGATTTGGATATCTGATCCCTTAAAATGTGAATGTAATGCTATCGGTGCATGAAATAGGTTACAAAAGACTCAAAATCCCATTTCAACTACCACAATTCAAATAGGATATTAGTAATTTATAAGTGTCATCTGTTTGTATAGCTAACATTATATTTAAAATCATGGCAATAATTTTACTCTTGTCACAATTGTCACCTAGCAGTTCACATATGCAACCCTACCTTGAGGTCTTAGTCAACCAAGGCTTCTAGTTTTTCTCCCAGGTTGCAATATTTACATCTGCCTCTGGTGAAGAAGAGTAGGAAACTACTCTGCAATTAACAACCACAGACTAACAAACCCCAAAAGTCACACAATGATTTTTTAATAGATAATGCCACACTTATTTATTTGGTCAAAAAATATTTATGAAATCACTCATTGATATATGCTGGATATTGTTCTAGTTGCTAAGAACATAAGATGGAGCAAAATCAAACATTGTCTCTGATCTTTCAGAGGTCACATTTAGTAGAGAAGGGAACAGTCCTCAAGGAATCACAAAAACAGATGGAACAAGGGCTGGGATGGAAAATGATCCAGTGTTCTCCTTGAGGGATGGTTAAGGGCACTCTCCTAATCAGGTGGGAGTAAAGCTTCCCATTCCCTGAGGAAAAGCTTTTTAGTATATGATTTGAAGGTTGACAGGAGTTAAGTGGAGATGTAAATGTTAACTGGTGAGGATTCTGAGGTAGTATTCAAAACAGGAAACACTGTCTCCAGGCAAGGAACTGAAAATAGACCAATATAGCTTCAGTATTCATGATAAGAGTTGTAGGAAAGGATAAAATGTGACACTGAAGCAGTAGACATGGGTCAGACCACATTGTATTTTATCAACTAGTATACAGATTTTTGTACTTAAGAATGGTACAAATTGAGAGAGTAAGTGTGGGAGTGAAAATATGTGATTGGTAGGGGTAATGAGAGGGCTATTCCAATACTCAGGGAAGAGACGATGGAAAACCAAACTGGTTTAATGATTGTTGAGGTAGAGTGAAGATATTTAGGAGCTAAAATATGCAAGAGTAAGTGATAAATTTAGTTGTGGAGAATAGAGACAGGAAGATATTCAAGGATGACTCATAGTTCTTTCCTCAATTTAACTATCCAAATGACAGTATTATTTCCCATGATGCTAAGAAACTTGCAACATATTGAAAGTACTTTTATTTTCTTCCATAATTAAAACCTATGAAGGGGTTGGGAATATAGTTCAGTGGAAGAATGTATTTCTAGCGTGTGTGAGAGATTGGCTTCCTAGTGTTGCCAAAACTCCAAAGCAACCAATCAAACAAAGCAACCCCCCCAAATTATAGATTTTAATTGATGTATACTTTCAATGGATACACTACAAATATATGATTTAATTTTCATATTTGACTAGAATCTTTGTCATTAGTAACTATAAGTATATTTGTATCTCTAAAACTTTGCTTTAGGCTAGGTGTGTAACTCAGAGGCACAGCACTTGCCTAGCTTATGTTGGGCCCAGAGTTTGATCCATAGCACTGCAAATAAAAGAAAGATAATAGAAAGTGGAGAGGTAGATCTTTTGCAAATAGGAAAGGATCTAAGAGATGGAGGGAGGGGAGAGGGAAGAGAGAGAAAAGGGGAT
>PVLA01000234.1:155000-468082 GCA_004027455.1 Hydrochoerus hydrochaeris
AGGGATCTAACTTTGACATGTTTTGCTTAACTTGTAATACATTTGCTCAAATCTATTATGCTCTGGAAATCTCTAGAACGTGGAAAAGTCTGGTTTGCTTTTCAACATTCATGACTGAAAGCTCTTCTTTAAGAAATTAAGTTTTTTGTCTCCTCTATCATCATTCTGATATTTTTTAGGTCTGTCTACTAAGACTTTTTTTTTTTTGTAGTGCTGGGGACGCAACCCAGGACCTCACACATGCTAAAAAAGTGCCGCATCACTGACCTACACTCTTGGCCGTCATCCATCAAAACTATGTTGGAGAACTTCAGTTTCTAAAATTTATCTCAGGAAAACTATACTTGAATTTCCATACTACTTTGGCATATAAGACTTTTTCAGTGAAGAAAATATCTGAATATTTGTGTTCTGTCTTCACTAAATTGTCCCAGCTTATACCTTCTTACTTTATAATTATTTACTGTGAACCTATACATACATTGGAGTGGTAGTTAACACACATTACTTGGTAATAAAATAAGAGAAGGTATTTTTAGATTACATTAAAATGCTGCTAAATTAAAATCTGAAAAATAATATTATTTTTCAGATATGGTAAGCCATAATGACATATGTTTTACTAGTTCAAAGGTTAATCTAAATCAGCAAAATGACAGAAATTATGTAAATAAAATAGTAATATGTAAATAAAATTATTGTAAAATAAGAGCCCTTAAGCATGCTTATGGGTATACTTACAGTTATTTTTGAAGGATGGTGTTCATTGGCCTCTGCTGGCGGGCATTAAGTGATAACCCTAAAAGCAAGCATTGGGAAAAATGCAATTAGAATTCTATATGTAAGGTGCTATTTAAGGTACTTACACTATTTTCATGTACTATAAAACATGATGCTATCCAAGCCTACACATGTAAAAAAAAATTAAAAACTGAAATATTAGTACAGCAGTATATCAGTGTTCACCCTTCTGATAAAGAGGAAATTAAACACTAGTTAATTATTCTAAATGAGTCAGCAAAATTCTAAATAAAATGTTATGTTTAGTCACTATTTCACAGAAAAGAATGTACAATGCAGGAGCAGTTAAATGGTATTTGACCCATAAAGTGTTATTAAACTCTAGAAGATAAAATGTTTGAAAATAAGCATTTTAGTGTCCGTTCCTGTAACAGTTTAAATTGCCAGTATTTATTTGAAAATGGAAAAGCAAAATTGAAATGAATATTAGCCAACTATATTTTTTGTAGTATAACAAATAAATATTGTTCAATAATGTTAACACTGAACATATTTTAAGCATGAAAAGATTTCCAAAACATGTAAAACATGACCAAAATATGCTAAATAAAGGAATATTAAAATATAAAACAAAACAATTCTATTCAGCCAAGAAAGTAAATTAGAGTGATGAGAAAATTATACATTGCATTGCAGTAAAGAATAAAACCATCTTGATACACAATAATGATCCATTCTATCTGTTGTAGCTCTTATTTTGCTTAATTGTGCAAGTTCCCTTGGTGGGAATGAACCGACTGTGGCCAGACAACAATGAAGAAGGGAATTACACCCTCCTAGTGGCCAACTGTGATTAGTGCAATGAGGACCAAGGGAACTACAAATTTGATTACTTCAGTCAGGATTTATTTATTAGATTCCCTGCTCCCTTTGTGGAAGACTGAAGTGCAATAATAAAAAATTTGGGCTTTTTCCTTAAAAAATCATCTAATCTGATAATTTGAAAATTGTTTCCCAAGACTTGCCAGCTAAACATATTTTTTTTCTGATTTTTGTAACACTTTAGTGTAGGTTTCTAAAACATGAATTAACTTTGAAAAAGTTTGGACTACTGTACCTTAAGTAAAATTAAATCTTTTCCTAACCATGTTATTCATTATATTAATATTTTGCATGTACTATACACTCTCTTTGTCCCTCTCAGCTAGTTATGGATCAAGTTAAGGTATGTGTTATAATAAACATTCTGTCATTTTCAGTTTCTCTCCACCTTACTGAACTATTATATTTTAAATTTTCACAATGACTTTGATTTTTGTCCTTTTAGTAGGCCAATAACTCAAGATACAAAAAAAATCTCTGATCGCAATCTTGTTCTACATACTAACCCAAACACTATATAATTCTTTTCTACAAAAATAATGCATAGAATATGTTTAAGTTTCACACATGCAATGCTGATATTATAGGGAGCTAAATAAGTTAGAAATATTATAAGCAGTCAGATAGACCTAGGCCCTCCACAGGAGTCAGTAAAAAGATACATTACAATTAAGAGGAGCATCTGTTGCAGGCCAGGTCTCAAGACAAAGGAAGGAATGACTGCACCTATATACTTTCCCTAGGCATAAACAATAATGATTGATATAATAAATAGGCCTCAGTCACCGGAATGGGAGGCCAGGAAGAGACCCTGACTCACTTGCACAAAGTCCTGGTTTGTTCCAAGAATAATTGCGAAGGGATTGCTTCCTCACTGGATCAATCTCACCTAGACAACTATACCTGTAATCTTATTAATTGACCATAGTTTTGTCCCACCTTATACCTACTTCAGGATTTTGCCCTATAAATCTTCTCTGAGAAGTAGGGTCCTCCACCCACTCAGGAGCTCTTCTCCCTTAAAATTTTTCTTTTTCCCAATAAATGTTCCTGCTCGTAACCTTTGTTGTTTCTTAGAAGTTGTTCTTTGATTTTGTGGAACAGGAACTTGGTATACGGGACATTTAGCAGGTTGGGAGTTAACAGTATTTCCCTGATATTATTTGAAGGCCCCATACCATTCATACATCACTATTACTTTTGGTACTACTTATAATGGATTTATAGAGATATTTGGTCTAATCTTAGGACTGTGCAAGACAGATTTTCCTCTAGTTTCCCTGCAAAAAATTATTGCTATTTTGCTTTCAGTTTAGCCTTAGGAAGATATTATAAAATAGGCTTTTCATTGAAAATCGTGCTCTAAAAGTTGTAAGAATCCATAAACATTTAATGGGTACATTTGCTTTCTTACTTCTCCAATGGTTGAAGTAATAGGGTGAAGCAGACTTTGAAGTGGAATTGTCACCTGGGCCCGGCACACCCCTGTAACTCCAGCACTCTGGAGGCTGAGGCAGGAAGATCTTTGTGAGTTTGAGACCAGCTTGGACTACAGAGTGAGCTCAAGTCTAGCCTGACATGCATAGTGAGATGCTGTCTCAAAAAGATAGAAAAAAAATACATATAGGATTTGTATTTCAAAGAAATGCCAATAATGATGTGGTTTCATTGTCATTAAAATGCTAGTACTCAGTCTAAAGCAGAATGAGCTAGTTACAAAAAAATTTAATGTTCTTTGGCTATTCACACTCATTTAAAAACAAAGAGGCACTTTCTTTTCAGAATAAAAACATAACTACAGGTGGATTAGAAGGTACCTTTTTACTGCCTACTTTGGGTTCTCAAGAAATTACCACTAATAGATATAATTTACATATAATGTGCATATTTTAAATGTAGCATTCTGTTGGTTTTGGTAAATGCTTACAGTAGTCCAGTAGCCATTTCAGTTACAATACAGACACTTTCATTCTTCTCCTTCACAGCTTTCTAACTTCTACCACTATGTTTTTGCCTGTTTGGGAAGTTTGTATATATGGAACCATATAGTAGGGCCTCAATTTCTTCCACCTTCTGTTGAAAACTTTTTTGTTGTCTTTCACTGAATTTTATTTATAGACAGGAATGCATATAACCAATTTTCTTACCATGTTGATTTATTAGATTTCCTGAGCTTTTGCTTCAAGTTACCACAGCCTCCTTAAAACTTCAAACATTGTTTAACAAGATACTGATCTTTTTGTTTGTTGGTTTCATTTTTTTGTTTGTTTGTTTTTATTTGGTACTGTAGATGGAACTCATGACCTTATGCTTGCCAGGCAGGCACTTATACCATGGAGCTAAATTCCCAGCCCCAAGATACTGCTCTTTAAATTGACTATATCTAGTCAAGAGAGCTGTGGAGTGTACTGTCAGTGACACCTGCAGCAGTGATCATAAATTTGGCAGAATTTGGCAAATCAAAGGAGCAATTACAAGGCAAAACCATAGGAGAAAGCTTTCAAATACAAGACGGTGCCTTGTACGTCATCTTGGGTTGGGCACAATGTAGATACAAACAGATGTAGTATTTTTTAGTGTGTATACAGTATATATACTTTTAGGAAAATTAATTCTACAGTTTCAAACACCTTTTTCAGTAATTTGAACTTTTTGTTTTGTTTTGGTTGTTGAGAGACAGAGTCTCTCTGTGGGGCCCAGGCTGGCCTTGAACACACAGCAATCCTGTATCACTCTCTCAAGTGCTGGGTATTCAGGTATGCACCATGACACTCCCTATATTTTAGGAAAAAAGATTAAATATGTATTTAGGGATGCTATTAGTAGGACCTATTTACATATTATAGTAGATATGAGATTTACAATTTTAATAGGAAATATATTAGATAATAGAGACCACATTTTAGTTAGGTTTCATTTTTTACACTCAGCTTTTATACATTTTTTATTAGTGACAGCTGTTAAAATATATATCAAGCAAAAGCTTCTAGAAATGTGTTATGCTATACACTAGGACGTAATAATGCAAAATCAAGCTGGATGTGGTAGCTCATGCTTGTAATACAAGCATTGTGAGGTTGAATCAAGAGGATTGTAAATTCCAACCCTCCTTGGGCAATTAACTGTGTCTTGTTTCAAAACAAAAAACTAAAAAGAGGTTGGAATATAACTCTGTGAAGATCGTGGATTCAATTGCCAGTCTTTTGGTGGTGGGAAGTGCCCCGCAGGAATTGTAATTTGAAAGAACTGTCTTTTATATTAAATAGATGGCATACTTCAACTCATTATATTCAACTGTAAATGACAATGCAACAAAAGTTTGAGAGGTAAATGTCTGCTCTTTGGAAAAGATAGTTACATTTGGAAAATCATGATTGGATGCAATAAAAAAAAATTAAAGTGGGCTAGTAATTTAATTTTTCTGAATCTGAAATTTAGATTTTCCTGATCAATTGATTTTTAGCAGGAGTACTTGAAGGATGAGTTCCTTTTTATTGATTTTGCACTTTTGAAATAAACTTGAATAATAAAGTAAGGATGATAGAAGTTCAGATACATTTTATTACTTTCGGAAGTATGAAAAAATTAAAGATTTTAGTGGGATAAATCAAAACATTATTGCTTTGATCTGACCACAGATTTTAGTTGCTAATACTTTTTAATCCAAAACAAATTCTCAGATACCCTCATGAAGTACATCTTATTAGTTCTCAGCTTCTCAGAATGAAAAAATCTACAAAGACAGAAAAGAGTATTTGTGATTGGCTAGAGTCAAATGTGCAGGAAGTGTGACGAGTAACTGCTAATAGGTTTAAGATCTTTTTCTTGTGTGTGTGTGTGTGTGTGTGTGTGTTCTAAATGGTGATAGTTGAACAATTTGGTAAACACATTGAATTCCATGACAATACAACTGCTAAAAAATAATTTGATGTTGAATCCATTACCTCAAATGAAAAATCAGATTTCAAAATAGCTTTGAAAATTTGCAGTTATAAAACTCTATATTAATTACTATATTAATTTTACACACTAAAAGTTGAAACATTTTATACATTTAAAATTCATGAAAGGACAGGTTTTAATTAAAAATAATAAACTTAATACCTAATGCTCTATATGTACATATAAAATATGTCAAAACTTTGTTCTTGATGTGCAAACTGGAGTAAAACATTAAAAAGAAAATCTAAGGTCGTGACAAAGACAAATAAAGCATTGTGACATCTTTTTAACTGAATACAATACTTTTTTTGAATACTATATATTTGAAGGTCAATTTAATCTTATTGCTTTCACAATCTAGCAAATATTCAATGCTTATTCATAATTAGAATAACCAAAACTTTTGTGTTTGTGATGACTGTTTTAAGTCATTGATTTTAACCATGAACCATGTGTTTGAGTGACTTCTCTGGTGAGACAGCTATCAGGCCTATAAGCATCCAATAAATGGCAAGTCAAAGCAACTTCATACTTTTTTGTCACTGATGAAAAATGTATTTGATACTTGATTTTAAAGTTTCTATCATGGTTTATATACATTAAAGTTTATTTTGAAGGGTTCTATACCTTTTTATTTACATTTATCTCTTCTCATTCTTTATGTTTACGTTACACTGGCATGTATATATATATATATATATATATATATATATATATACACAACTGGAGATTTTATTTTCAAAAAAGTAAAGCTAATGGGCATGGTGGCACACTCCTGTAATTCCAGTGCTCAGGAGGCTCAGTCAGGATCACATTGAGTTCAAGGCTAGCCTGCACTACATAGTGAAACCCTGCCTCAAGAAACAAAAATAACAAAACAAAACAAAAAGTGAAAGTTTCTCTGAGTAATATTTACACTCACATTCTTAAAATACTCCATAGAAAGTAGATTTGTTTGATATTGGTATAATTAAATGTCTATTCATATTACTCAAAATGACAAGCTTCATTGTAACAATCACAGGAAAACTTCAAAACACAACATTCCATTAACAATGTGAAGTTATATATTAAAAGAAATTATTTTAAAGTTATAAAAATACATAAAATGGAGCTTTAAAATTTGACTTAAATATGCTTCATCTTTAAAATGCAGGTATAAATTATGAAAATACATGACTATTACATGTGAAGCTAGAGTAAAATAGAATTGTTCATTAAGACTCAAAAATATAAAGGTAGAGAGAATTTTCATGACATTCAATCAACTTATTTCTTGTTATTTTAACATTCTTTTCTTCCCTTGTAAATGTGATTTGGGGGAATTTAAGGTGAATCGCATTGGTCTTTTAAAAATATTATGATTGATTTTTTTCCCATTTTGATATCTAATTGCCAATCACTTTTGAAAATTTATTTATCTATCTATTTATTTATTTATTTATGGTTTTGGGGATCAAACCCAGGACCTTATAAATGCAAGGCAATAGCTCTGCCACTGAGCCACATTCCCCAGCCTCCAATTACTCTTTTTTAAAATTCTTTTTTCAATTACAGTAGTATTACTAGATAAAATTGTGCATGTTTTTGCATCCTCATTAGTAAATGGCTACTCTCTTTTAAAAAATAAGCTAAAATCTTCAAAAATATACACACTCATAATTTATAGAAGTGGCTGTATGACTAATGCCTTTTATCTTTCATTTAGTTGAAAACAGTGTCAAGGACTAACTACATGCTACACTGAGACTGTGTTTTGTGCATGAGTATTTGGCATGTTTTTGAAACTTTGTAATCAGACAGAACTGGGTTTGAATCCTGCCTCTGCTGATTATTAGTTGTATGTTTTAGTATGAGTTAGCCTGTCTCCATCTCTGTTTCCAATTTCTTATTTGTGAGAATTACATGAAATAATAATTGTACTTTACTAAATGCAGGCTGAGATACAGGAGGGGCTTAATGTTTACTAGTTGATTTCTCCTCTTTTTTGCTGGTAGCACACATTATTTCTCCCCTGAACTTCCTCTTATCTCAGAGATTCTGCTTTGTATTTAATAAGTAGAACAGTAATTGCAAATAACAGTTTCAGTAATACTGGTTTATAAGTTATGAAAAAAGACTGTATAGCAGAAACTGTAAACCACTAATGAGACAAATACTTTAAGAGTGATCTTGGTTTAGGCACTTTTCTTCCCATTACTATTCCTTTTTATGCATACCCTAAGTGAGAGGTACCTATTTAAAATTTGATAGGGAGATACATGACTGTTTCAATTTAGTGTCAAACCAATCCACTACAGACAAGGTGCACAGATAAATGCATAATGAAAAAGTCACAGAAATAACCAGATTTAGTTTTGTAAAATATACTTTATTTTCTACCTTTTAGATAATTCCATTGAGCTCTTTTGATTGTTTATGTTATGATTTCATCTTTCACATACTCTGCAGTTTACTCACTGTCCTTAAAATCACATGAAGGTCACTTGTTTGTTTCCTTATAAGAATGGCATAATGGATTAAAGCTGGAATTGTGTAGCTAGTGACTCATGCTTGCATTTGTACGTTTTAAGAGACATAATTTATAGAAAGAGGCATCCAGCCTTGAGCAGTTTCAGACTTCCGTGGCTCAAATTAAGAAATAAAAGTTAATGTAAATAAGTGTGAATGGCCTAACAACTGGTCAGTCATACGAGTTAAACCTTAAAGGATACTCTTAAGTGCCTTTTATATCTTTGTCTCTCCTATTGTGAGACACATAATACCTATATGTTGGTAAGAATAAAAGGTACAGTCTTGACTGTGTTCACATAATTGCACTAACTTCATATTTTTGAAGCCAAGAATGAAAATGTACTTTGCTCATTGTGAATTTATTAAAGCATGACATGATTCTCAAGGACAGTATGATGTAGTCAAATTTTTAAAAGCTTTCATTTAATATGCAACATAGCCTTTAGAAATAGCCGACCCATGGTAGAAAAACTCACTTCATGGTTATAAGATTTGGGTTCTCTGTGAACTAATAATTACCTGTGTGAGCAGAAATGAGTTAGGAACACTCTCTAAACTTTGAATTCATTGGTTTTTAAAATATAAACAATACTGACACAGTGTAATCTGTATACTTTAGTTCTATTGCTTTGCATAATATCATCCATGTATTTAGGAGTTATAAAGTGCTTTGCTGATGTTCTTAAAAATAATCTAATAAAGGTGAATAGCTTTGTTGATATTGGGAACCTACAGTTACATGATATTTAGACAATTGATTTTTGTCAGAGAATCTAATGTACAACTCAGTATTTAATAATCTGAAACATAAGCCAAAATGTAATTCAGATATCTAAGGGCTGGCTAATAACAACTAGTTTACAACTCCTAACTGTAGGAACTTTACTGCACCTATTTGTATCATTTAAATAACTTCATGTATTACTAGGCACACAGAAGATGCCTAATTCATTTGCTGATTTACTTTTTAATAAAGTTACAAATGATGGATAACATCAAAATATATGCACATAACAAAATACCACAATGAAATTCTATATTTTGTAAAATTAATAGGCACTAATAAAATATAGTATAAACTTTAAAACGGGTGAAAAGGCTATGGATTTTAGATTTGAACACCTAAATGCAAAATTTTGCTATAATTTTCATTTTTTTAAAAGCAATGGGATTGAAGCCACGGCCTTCATAATGAAATACATCCCCAGACTCCCTCACATCTTTTTTGAGAAAAAGTTGCACTAAGTTATTAAATTGTGCAGGTTGGGACTGGAGATTTAGTTCAGTGGTTTAAGCGCCTAACTGGCAAATGCAAGGTAGTGAGTTCAATCCCCAGTACAAAAAATAAAATAAAATAAAAAAATAAATAAATTGTGCAGGTTGGGTTGGCACTTGGGAGTCTTCCTGCCTCAACTTTTCAGATTTCTGGTATTACATGTGTGTGCCACCATACCAGTGTGCAATTCCAAATCTTTTACCCTATGTAACAAATTAAATTACAAATAAAAAGTAACTCCTCCTCTGTAACTATTCACTCTTTGTAAATAAAATGTTATTTAAACCCCCCAAAATTATTTATTTTGAAATAAGTAAATAACAAGACTTGGATTTTCTTTTTCCTTTTTAAATTTTTTTACAAGTCTTATTCATTTGAAACTTTCTGTGATTCAGTAACAAAGAGATGAGGATACATGAGTTTTCTTATTTTTAAATTGTTTTTCCCAGAAATTGAACTTAGGACCTCATGTGTGGCAGGCAGATGCTGTGCCTCTGAGTTATATCTGTGGCCCTAGGGGTATGTTTTTAAGTGTGAAAATAATACCCAAGAGAAATGAATCATATTCATATTACTTCTTGGGGTTTTAGCATATAAGGATTTTCTTCACATGTAACATTGTTTTTATCTACTCTATTTTCTGAATTTTCTCTAAGTAGAACGGTGACTTTTTTTGCTTAAACCTTTATATAGACCTTGTATACTGGATCTCATCTACTGACCAGACTCTAAACTTCTAGTGATCAGAAATAAGAATTATTTCCTCTTTTAGAAGGCCCTGAAGTACTCAGTGTCTTGCACAGAGTGGAGTCTTAACAATTTTTTAATGTAATGATATATAAAGTTAGAGAAAAAACTTAGGATTTATTTTAAAAATTCCAATATAAATATGATTCTTAAATATTCCCCAAATCTTTAAGTACAATGCTTAATCATTAGGCTTCCATTCTGTTTCTACTACAATCTTGCTTGCAAAGTTTTGAAATTCAGCTGAATCAATGCCAGGAATTGTTCCAAATTCATTTAACTCCATGGAAAACCAGAGATCCAATATCACATATTCAGCTCTCCAAGAAACATCTGCTTGTTTATGTCTCATCAGAATTAAATATATATATAAGTCAAAGGTCACTCTCTTACTTCCACTAACTACTTCCTATTTAACCTTTTGCAGGCCGTAAAACATGAGTATCTCACAGCTTTCTGGAATGTTGCCCTTTCTCTGTGTCAACTCAAATCATTGTTGCGCTTAGTCTCCGTTTTACGTGCTACCTACATCAAAAAATTCCTTGTTTGTCTTTCGTCATTTGTATATAGCACACAATTTAGTAGTTCATTACATGTCTTGATTTTTGTTGCCTGTTAATCTATTTTATATTGTATAGGTTCTTCAATGATAGAAATCTTATCACATAGGAAATATTAAATCCTGGTTTGACAGTTCTGCGAATCTAAGAACAAATGCTTTGTTCTCTGCCATATTTTTACAATGTGAGATGTAACTAAGCTTCAGATATATTTCTTCAGTGATGAGGATAATGGAAATCTATGAGATTTCTCAAATCAACAGCAGGGCTGATTGTCACAGGTTAAGATACAGCTGTGGACAGAAGTTTGAACAATTCCTTTGAAAGAATTTTATACCAACACAAATTATACAGGTTTATATCTATTAAAATGGTGACAAAAGATCTAGATTTAATATTATTATTGTTATTATTATTATTATTTGTTACGGAGGTTGAACTCATGACCTCATGCTTGCCAGGCAGGCTCTTATGCCGCTGAGCTAAATCCCTAGGCTCTAGATATTATTTTGAGGGAAGAGTAATTAAAAATCAAAAGGGAACACTTATGAGAAAGCTACAAATGACCTTCCATTTTTTTCTTCCTACCATCTTGAGTTACCTCCAAGATTCAAAGGAGTTCTGAATACAAGACCAGGAAATTGAATATTCCTCATAAAAGAAAGGTTCTAATACAGGGGTAAAAAAAATCATATGAAATGTAATTAAAGGCCTGTGGATGAATATTCATCAACAGATTCCTTTTATTTTGAAGGCTTTATAAAGTAATATCCTGTGGATCGAATTAAATCTAAGAATACTGTATATTAAAACACTAAAGCAACTGATAATCATACAGCTCAGTCATAAATTAAGAACTGACAGCACTGGTATTCAGTAAGATATCAATGAACTATTTAAAATCTTCACTGAAACCTGACTTTGAGATAAAATAATTCAATCTTTTTAAGTGAAGAACTGCACTACTTTATACTAGTTTTTTCCTGAATATAAAGTCTTTCCCAACAATTGCATTTAATGCAAACATTGCTGTCTTACTTGCACAGTGGTTTTTAAATATGTGATTTAATATTATATACCTTAGATTTAAACTTTTATGAGACACTGTACATGTAGGTAAAGCAGCAATGTTTACATTAAATACAAGTATGGAAAAATAATTTTTGAAACAGAACATAGCCTCTGTTACTTGTGCTCTGGATACCACAGCAAATATGAACAGGGAAATAGTTGATAGTTATAAAACTAGAAGAAAAAGTCATACTAAGTTGAAGCACTTAAAAATAAGAAGAGGAAATTAAACAGGGCTTGAGAGGCTGTGAAGAAACTTTGGTTGGCTGAAGTCCAGCTGGACAGTTAACCTTCCAATTTAATCTATAGAAAGTGATTGGGAATTTTTTAAGGTTTCCATTAATGTCATACTGCTCATCATTGACCATATGCAAATGCATATCTATTGCTCTGTAGGAAAAAATAATTTTTTGGTGCTGAGAATACAACCCAGGTCCCTGCTTATGTTATGCAAGGGATCTCTACCACTGAGCTACATCCCTAGTCACTATAGTTTCTTCACTGCGTTGTTTATCTCTATGTTTCTAATGTCCTCTGGAACTAAATAGCTGTGATATAAAACATAGGGGAATATTGGAAATAGTGTGATATCTTGAAAGAGAAAGTATGATTTCATATGAATCTGGCTGTATAATGAACTGTGTGGCCATGGATAAGTTTTTTAATGTTTTATACCCTTTTGTACAATAAATGTAGTAATACTGGCCATAATTATTTTATAATAATTGAAAATAAAAGATGAGATACATGAAAGCTCAAAGTGTCTACAAGTGTAAATTTTGTTATAGTATAAAAACAGTTGTATTAATAATAAATATGTTCTGTGATTACATTATTAGGCACTTTCAGTTTTATTGTTACCTTTGTTAGAAAATAAGATAAACAAGGGGAAAACAGCAAGGAAGAGAATATAAAAACAATTATTAGGCCAAAAAAATTGTAGCTGCAAATGGCAGAAATTTTTATAAATGAATAAAGGCGCTAAAAGATAATATAAAATAGATGTTGGTATGCAACTTAAAAATGTTTCTAAATTAACAAATAATTGGCAAAATCAAGAAATTTGAAATTCTCTACATACTGTATTTATACTTCATGAAGCATATATAACTATAGGAATTAACATAATGAAATGAAAATGTTTTAACAAGAAAATATGAATGTCTACAATTTTATTATTTACTATGGGAAAAAAATTTTTATATTTGCAAATTGACAATGTGAATTACTGTAGTTGTGGTGATTTGGGTTTTTTTTTTTTTGCATTGCTTTTGTTTTAGAAAGACTTTTATAAAACTTTTTGATCCATTTAGTTTTTAATTTGTCAATTATTGTATATTTATAAAACATTGTAGAAATTTTTAAAAAATGTTTTAAATCACTCTCTTCTCCAAAGTACTGTATCTACCATGATATGTTTACCATTCAAGATGGATAGAAATCGCTTTTTTTTTTTTGGAACCAGGGATCAAACTCACAACCTTGCGCTTTCTAAGCAGGTGCCTATGCTGCTGAGCTAAATCCCCACCCACTGATGGCTAGAAATCTTGTTAAATATTCTGTTGAGAAATGTGTGAAGCCTTGAGTTCAATTTCTAGTACTGAAAGAAAAATTCTACTGAAATCAATTGTAATTATTCTTTAGTAACATTTCAATATTTTAAGGAAGTTAATGGCTTACTAGTGTAATTATAAGATATAATTTAATGCTTTCTGAAAAGACCACAGAATATGCATCTTATTACATCATAAAGTGACTTCACTTGTCATTAAATGATATCACTTTTGTATGGATTGTAGCTTCACATCACTTAATTTAATTCATATAAAATGATTATTTTTAGCTGTTATTGATAGACATTGATATTTTAAATTTTTTAAGTAGTAAAAGATGAAAGGAAAGCCATTCTTCATTCATTCAGTAATCTTATAAAATGAAATTATTTCAAATGTAGGCTACTAGAGTGAAAGAAAAATGACAGGTTCAAGGTCAGAGATGAGGATTGGCTTTAGCTTGTATCAGAATTTATTTAGCTAGAGTCATATGTTTATTTTCTGAACTAGAAAAATTACCCGAGTATTATTATTTGAAGTGAATTTTCAGAATGGGAAAACTACTGACATTTTCAAAAGTATATAGCATTTTTTAATACTTTCACCATTTTCTTAGTATATTATGGGAGATATATAAGAGTTACATTTGTTTTGGAAATATATATATATAGCATATATATGTAATATATAATATATTATATATAATTATATGTTGTACAATTTGAAAAAATCTTAGTAATTATCCAGTCTGAATGACACTTTTCCCCCCTCATGAATGCAAGGCAAATACCTTACCACTGAGCATGGTTTACTTCTTTAGCAGACAAGAATGTAGAGCCTCATGAAAGACTAGAATTCAGGTCATTTAAATTTTCGATATAAAATGTTTTTCTATGGTGCCTGTGTATTTTTATATATTAATTATTCTACAAAGGATACTTTGTTGTTGTTTTATTTTTTTTTGAGACAGGTTCTCACTATGCATTTCAGGCTGGCCTTAAGCTCACTTTGTAGCCCAGTCTGGTTGCAGACTTTCAAGGATCCTCCTGCCTCAGACTCCCGAGTTACAAACGAACATTGAAAGATCCAGCAAAGTGTAATAATATGTCCAAAAGGTAGTTAGGATTATAAACATAAATAAAAGTCTTTGTGGAAATTCATAGTCTGGTAGGAAAGATAAACTCAAAAAGTGCATATAAATTCTTTAAAAACATGACTGCCATACAGTAGGCACTGAAATTTGAACCATAAGTTAAAAACCAAATAACAATAATAAAATGCAGCAAATATGCTGTCAAAGAAAATATGCAAAAAATGTCGAATTTCTTTAAAAATTGAAATTCTGGTGTTCTTATATATGTGATTGTAACTAGATAATTTTTTAAAAATATGGCTAGTAATATTTTTCAGACTGCACGTATAAAATCACGACATATTTGAATTTTATGCAATGTTTCTTGGCTTTATGGTTTGTACAATACCTTTTCCTCCCTCCTTTCCAACTAAAGCAGTACATTTTTTACAAAGTAGGCACAAAATTTTGTCTGCAGTCATTTCCCAGTGGCCATTACCTAAAGCTCATTATTTCATAACCTACCATATTGTCCCTTTATTCTATTTTGGCATTTGAGAACTACTTTGGTATCTTGCTACTTTTAACCTCTTATATGTTCTATGTAAGAGTTGAGCAGCTTTATTTTTGCAATGTGGTGGGAGTGAGGAATGTGTGGATTTCAAATATGGGATGCGGAGTTGCCTGAGGTGAGCTTTGAACTAATGATAAATTTATAATCATAATGAAAATGAAAAATGTGGTAGAAGTGAACATTTTCCAAAAGTAATTCTGAAGATGTATAAATTGATTGAATTGAGAGTTAATGTAATTTAAGGTAAAGAAAATAAAATTGTTTTATATCAGTGTATGATCGCCTCAGGTTTTGAGTATGTTTAACTTATAAATTCTGACTCTTTATTATAATGGTAAGATTTGTGGTAGCTTTTTCATATTTTTCCCAATTTAACATATGAACTAGTATATTAGTATATAATAAATTATATAAAATATCATTATATATGAATAAATTATGCCTACATTTGTAAGATCAGGGCATTAAATCATTTCACCTTCATCGTTTCTGTACTTGTTTGTAATGAAGAGGGCAGTTTAAAGGATCTTTATAGAAAATAATCTGATATGGCAGTCTCATTTTAAGGTTGTGGAAACTGACCCAAGTTAAGGAAGTGATTGGTCCATTTTTCTTCATTTATTCTGGTTTCCTACACCCCAACAATCAGTATCACTCATACCATAACTTAAAAAAAAACTATAGTATATCTAATTGTCCTTTCTGCATAATATGTGTTAGTTTCTCAAGGAATTACTATGTAATATGCTTATTATTGATTTAACGTCCAAGAAAGGACTAGGCCTTTAACAAATAATTGCTGAAATTCTCACAGGTTTTTTATTCACCTTCATCATATGCCTTACCACTGAGCATGGTATACTTCTTTAGTTGACTAATCTAGAAGTTAAGTAAGGATAGTGAATTTTGTAGGCGTGCATAAAGATTAGAAAATTGTTTTAGGCACTGCAGAAGTAGAAAACAGTTGAAACAGATTGCTAGTTCATGAAAAGAGGATAATAATCCTACCAACTAATGAATCTAGACTTGGTAACTTAAGATTTTGGAGAATGAGAGTCATAGTAATCAATAAGTAGTCCTTTGGGTATATAATTCTACCATATGTCATTGATTCTTTACCATTTGCATAGTGATTTTTTTTCAAGTAGATATAGAAGCATAATAAAGAACTAAAGAGATAAATCTACTGGAAGAACAGTTCATTTCTTAAAGTATGGGTTTAAAAGACATTTGTCAGATAATAGGAAACAAGGAGATAGATCTTTTGCAAATGGGAAAGGGACCAAAAGATAAAGGAGGGAGTGGGGATGAGAGGGGGGGGAAGGAAAAAAGAATCAAGATATGTTTTGTACATATATCAACTTTCCGCAATAAATGCAATCACTATGTACTGCATATGTATGCTAATAAAAATAAAAATTAAAAAGAAAAATATTTTTGGAGAAATACTTAATCTTTCTTATTTGCTTCCACCAAGAATAAAGTTGTTAACTTCTATGAATCTATTTTAGAGCATATTTGAAAACACAAGACATAGGCATTTAAACCTCTGAATATCAATGATAAACCAAACAAAACCAGAGCAGTGTGCCTACTAACACTGTATAAGCAGGTTAAGATTAGCGGTATGCTTTGTACCGCTACTCTTAACCTGAATAACATTGTCAAATCCTTGAATAGTCATGGTCTTACCACTCAATGCAGCTCGTAAGAAGTGACTTCTGATTTCCTATAACATAAAACTGAAGCAATAAAGCTCTTGTTTTACAAACTAATTCACTGCAAAGGCATTTAGGAATTGTCAGTTTCATGATGAGCAATCAACCTACACCACGAGGAGACCTTGAATTTAGTAGTTAAAGAGTAAATAAAGAGGAAATTACATATATGTGTGTTACAGCATAAGAGAGATCATTCTATTGAGTCTAATGAAAGAAGATGTGCTCAGTTAAAGAGTAAATAAAGAGGGAATTACATATATGTGTGTTACAGCATAAGAGAGATCATTCTATTGAGTCTAATGAAAGAAGATGTGTTCAGTGTTTAGGATGAGTTCCACATTTGGACCATACATAACATATGTTTTACTGCACAAGTGAAACCAAAATTGGGTGTGCTGTGACTAAAATTTGGCTAAACTGATTTAAGATTAGTACTTTTAAAATTTTCCTACAGTATATTGAGTGGCCATCTGAAATCATTTCAGATAAAAGTGTAATTGTTACGTGCCTTGAGTTCTTATATGTGCAAGTGTGCTAAAAAATCTACTTTAGTTCCTCCTTCATCTTTTTAGTTTTTAACGATGAGGACTTAGGTTCCTAGGAGTGGCAATACAATCAAGATTTGATCACTTACTATGTACAAGGAATTTGCCTTATTTTTGGGCTAGTTACAAACACTTCATGCAAGAACAGGTAGAATTTCAAGCAATCTGGAATGAGGAGCTACATACCACAGAACTGGATTTCTCCCATCTTGCTCCATCATTTCCAGCAATAAATGATTTTTGATTCACAAATCGCAGTTTTTATAACTTTTTAAAACTGAAGTAGTAAATAGAAGAAACTGGTTTGGTTTTAATTTTTAGTAATGAGTGGAAAAAATCTTTAAGCATACAGAATTTTCCAAGAGTATTATTTTTCCTCCATATAATCTTTAGGTTAAGTATAGTGCTCTATAACTGGGATCAGATCAGTAAACTGAAAAACCGACCATAACATTTTACAGTACTCTTTTTCAAGTCAGTGTTATCAAGCTGTTTTTCCTAATGCCAGTGTGAAAGGTAATAAATAGCATATGGGATCAAATACTTCAAATCTTTCTGATGAGGGATAAGTTTTTTGAAGAGTACTAGAAATTGAACTCAGGACCTCATGCTTGCCAGCCAGACTCTGTGCTGCTGAGTTATATCCCCAGCCCAATAATTTTCAATAACCTTCTGTCATTCTAGTATCAGACGTCTATGACTTCTGTTTGAATTGCTATCAGGGAAATATATATATATATATATATATATATATATATATATATTCATATATATGGCCACAAAGTCCAATCATTTGATCATATATGATTAAATGATTGGTCTTTGTGGTCATAGCACAAATATCACAAAGCACACACATCTATGAGTCTGAGTCACTGTAGAAACACCTGCTCCTGCCCAGTCATCTTTCTATCTTATGGCGTTAATGTCAGGATTTCATTGTAGTCTTTATAGTGTAACTCCTCCAGACATCACTCAACTAGTCCTTCATCCTCCCAGTAATAGCAGTACCATATCATTTGCTCTATCGTTTTTTATTGATAGTTGACTCTTCAGATGAAATGTTACATGTCTATCTTACTGCTTCACCAATTAGTATAGTTAATGGATATTCAGTAATAATATCTTCACATTCACATGCAAATCTGTTCTGTCCAAAGACTAGTGCTTATAGGATTAAAGAAGTTATCCAATTTCTCAACAGAGACCATACAGTTTACCACTTAATAGAATAGCCTCTGGAATAAAACTGCCTGCTTTTAGGCTTGGGTTTGTTGACTTAAACACCTGTCTCAGTTTCCCTGTCTGAAAACTGTGGGTAGTAGTGACATCATGAGGCTTATATGAATAAATACATGAAAACCCCTCAGAAATGTGTATTATAAGGTAATTTTCATTGAGTATTGGTTATTATTATCATCTTTTATTCTTTTATGAAGAGTAATTACTTAATTGCAAACTTGGGCAAGTCTTCTTGCTTTAATTTTAGGAAGCTGTGTTTGAAGAGCATTGAGTCCTGATTGCCAAGCTAAAATAGGAGACATATGAGTTTAAAATACACTTACAAAAATACATGAACACGTGAAATTTTTTCCTAACACATACCAATGATTTTAAAGCAAAATTTTTTTGTAAAAATGAAATGACAAAGAAAATCCTAACCAGTTCATTGATATCCTTTAGACATTAGCCTTGTTTTTGGTTTCAATCATGTTTTGTTTTCATTTTTTATTTCTACATTGACTTTACTGCATAGTCATTAATTAATACTAATTCAACTCTGAATGCTCATGGTTCATGCCTCTCATGGTCACAGTGCTTTATCTTTTGTAGAGCACTCACCTTTCTTCTTTTGAGACTCTTCTAACCACCTAGTATGTATAGTAGCAGTTCAGACTGCCCCCAAGGTCCTTGAACTCTGCTCCACTTTCTCTACTGCTCACTCCTTTGTTCAAACATATACTTCATTGTTGTTCATCAGAGTATATCTTGTTCTTACAGACCCAACTTATAAACATATTTAGAACTTGGGGCAGATGAAGTGGCCATTGTTGACCATCTATGTATTTTTGAAATTGTTCTGTGTAGCAAAAGAAACTTTGATATTAAAAGGAATGTGGTTTGGATTGGAATGGGGAACAAGCTCATAGGATATTTAATGGAATGAGTGAGAAAAAAGTTTTATTTTAATTTATTTAAATTTAATATAACAACTTTAATAATAGCTTTAACTATTTTAATAATTAACCTTTCAAAATGTGTTGAGATCATCATTTGCAGATGTGTAAAGTCATCACTTCATTTATTCTTAGCATTATACATTTTAATATTTATTCACAGTACAAAACTAGAATATCAGAAAAATAGCTATAATAGCATCAGGTCTTTTTCTCCAAAGTTCTAGTGGTGTCATTTTATAGTCAAAATGTTTTTGAAGAAATGCTTTAAAATCCCTAGAGTGTACTTCTTTGAAATGACCTGACAAAATTTTGGGCTGAATTATAATGGATGGTTTTTTTCTCTTCCCTCAAAGGCCTAAGATAGGTTTTCTGCATAAATTTAGGGGAATATTAAATCAGTGTATCAGTAATTTATAATGTGATTATAAATTCATCTAAACTAAAATTCAAGCAATTGAGTACTCTTAGTTGTATCAAGAAGTTGGAGAAACTTACCCTGCACACCTTTGATTTTCTATTTTCTCTATGAAGTATACAAGTCAGGAAACTGCATAGCAGACATGGGAGTGAAATACAAAAGTTGAGACAAATAGCAGAAGTGGAGTCTAGGGATATAGGACATTGAAATGTTTGCTTGGATTATAGACGTCAGAATGTAGTGTTAGTTTTTCTCCGTTAAGGAGCAATCAAAGAAGAAAATAGGGCACATTAACCTTAAATAGGGGTGGAATTAGGTGGGAGCAGTAGAGAAGTACTAGGGGGTGTGTATTCTGGGTAATGCTATAAAATATTGACATGACTGACATAAAGGTCACACTAGAAAAAAGAAAACGAAGCTGAGACAAGGGCTGCAGATATCCTGAGCTCAAACAGCAGGTATGAGGCAAGGGAGAAGAAGGAGATGAAGATGTTGGAAGTAATTTCTCAAGGTAAACTTTCAAAAACTGATACATTTCTGGTGTAGCCAAGGGCCTGAAGCTGAGGAAAATGGAAAATAAGGGGTGAAGGTATCATGAGACAAGAGTGTTGCTATGGAACGACATTTGAAAATATTTAAGTCACCAGACAATGGCAAAATTAAAAAAATGAGTAGGAATAGACTGGTGTCAAAGATTTTAATGACAACTGAGACAAGAAACTTTGGACTCCTACAAGTTTCAATAGAGGATTGTTTGTAATAAAAAGTAAAGGAATAGTCTTCCAGTGCCTTGGCTGTTTTAAAAAAAGGAAGTAGTTTCATTTACAGCTTTAGGCCTTTTCACCTATAGGGAGGAGTAGTAATACAATTTGTGAGGTGGGGAGGGATAGAAGGGAAAACAACCTTTCCATTTGAAGGGTCTGTCAGGAGGTAGGAAAGTTTCTCTGGAGAACACCAGGTTCTTGTTAAGGTGGGGAGGTGGAGGAAATGTTTACTGAATAAATTACTGGTCTCTACTTTTCTATTACATTGTTGTCCAGTGAAACTTTCTGCAATGATAAAGATGGGCTATGCCTTCACTGTCCTTACTTATGTAACAAGGACTTAAACTAAGGAACCAAATTTACAATTGACTTGAATAAATGTAAACACCCCCATGGGATTGGTAGCTATTTTATTGGACAAAGCACTTCTAAAGGCTTTCTTAGAATTAGTCCGACATGACACTTTATTGTTAATGAGCAGTAACATCTTACCTCTTTATGTGGGTATGTGTATACAAAGGAGAAAATACCTAAAACTAAAGAAGGAAATTTCCAGATGTAGAAGAAAAGCACTAAAGAAAACCATGAAGCCTACTAGTTTGGGGGGCAAAGAGATTTTTCTAGTGCTTCACAATTTAGACCATTTAACTTATGAAACAGGTTCACTCTAAATATTGAGGTAAACACTATCAAATGCCATCTACACATATAATGTGATAACCAACATTTATCTTATGAAATAATAGACTACACAGATTTAGCCACAGCTAAAAGAAGCAATCAAAAAGAGGATGAAGTAGAGATGCTGTGTAGGAGACAAAAGCAGAATTAAGATTCCAGCTTGTCTATATCTTACTGAAATCCTGCTTTTACTATGTCACTTGGGCAATAAAATGTAAAAAGTGCTTGTCAAAGAGTTGGTAAAGGTGCACTTTAAAATTAAATCTAGTGTGGGACTGGTGGCTCACTCCTGTAATCCCAGCACTAAGGAGGCTGAGGCAGGAGGATCACTGCAAGTTCAAGACCAGCCTGGGCTACAAAGTGAGCTCGAGGCTAGCCCGAGATAGGGAGACCCTGTCTCAAAAAGGCAAAAAAACAAAAATAAAAATAAATTTTCTAATGACAGGTTAAGAGAAGATACAATTTAACCTTATGGTTGGTATCAATGTCATTTGTCTAAAATGGATATTACTAGTTTTTGTAGCAGTGTTTACAGTTTGTAAAATCTTAAAATGTTTTAACAAACAGCAGAGATGAAGATAGCGAATGAACACTCATTAGGCTGCCAACTTGTGATTTCATTCTGAGGTTAAATAATGCAATATGTAGACAAAATTACTACATATTGCATTAGACAAAATTACTACATTCTGGAAAGGTGAGAAACAGTAATATAAAATACTGCTTTGTGCAATAACATAAAATTTTCAAAGTCATTTATACTCATATTTTTAACAAGAATTAGGTAAAATTAATATATTACTACATTTTATTGCATTACATTATCTTATTTAACCTCAGTTTATGGTTGTTTCCTACTTTGCTTATGGCTACCCTGGCAGTTAACAGGCCATGACTGAAAATTTCTTCCACTACACAACATTAGCTTATCAGATTTTATACTAAAATAATCTCAGTATATATACTATACGTAACTTTTATATAAGTGAGGTAGTAAAAGATTCTGTAATGGTACTGGCCAAATAGCCTGGAGAATCAGAAGCCATTAGGATCTGAGACTTAACTATTTTGCAGCAAATCATAGACTTCTTCAGTCTCAAATCTTTAACAAAAGCAGCTTAAGGTACTAAAGGCTGGTTACTAATACTCTTTACCCCAATTTTAATGTCTGTGTTTCCTTTAGTTCAAAAGGGATGTCTTTTTCTTGAAAGAAATAGAGCTGCAGAATTATAGGATTATTAAAGGTTGATTTGGGCATCTACTTATTATTTAGGTTTAGATATTTACCGGGTTAATGAAGTAATTAAATTTCAAATGGTAGTCATAAACTTGAAACAGAATTTTAGTTTTTCAAAAAGAGAAATCTATTCTTTGTGAACCCCAATGAGAAAGGTTCTCATATTGCTTAAGTTCTTAATGGGTTAGCCCAACATTTTATTGGAAATGTTAGGCTTTTTAATATTTATTTACTTATTTTGCAGTTCTAGGAATTGAACCTGGGGCTTTGTGTATCATAGGCAAAATACTCTACCACTGATACATATATAACCCTAGTCCACACTTTCTGGATTTTATTTTTATTACTAAAGAATAGACATGGATTTCCTGGGTAGCCTGGTAGCATGAATATTTCTTATTCATTTCCCTTAATCTACAAGAATATCTTGAGATATAGTAGGGGAATTTATTGGTAACAATTAAATAGTAGATAATATTTTCCTGTTTATAAGCTTGCTATGAAGACTATGTGAAATAAAGCATGAAAGTAATGCTTTTGGATCTATGCCTGGCATCCAGGAGGTTCACAAAAATGCTTGTTCTCACCTTTCTTCCCACACATTCATACTGCACCAAAGCTTGGCATGTCATTATCTGAAAAAGTCATCACTGTCATCTGTATCAATGCTGGATGGATAAAGCCTCTCTTAAGAGAGTACATGAAAGGGTTAATAGCCCTCTCTGCATTATACAGCTAGAAAAACACTGGTAGAGTTCTGTTAACCACTCCAAGTCCTACCTTGACATTGCAATCACAAACCTTATCCACCTTCTGAATTTCAGGACTTGCATTCAACTTGGTGTTGTAGATGATAGAAGCTATTAAGAAAGAAATCATGCGGATGAAACAAGTATGTTCTCTCTCCAGGAAGACCAGAAGAATATGTTTAGGGAATGAAAAATATCCTAAAACCTACCTCCTCAAAATATAAAAACAATGAATTTCTCCCATCCATGGGACAGAGTGGGGAATTACAGAATGATTCCCAAGCAGCAAGGTGCCAAGGTCATTATATTCTTCCGAAAGGACAATATTCAGAGTGATTTAAAATACTGCAAAAGAGATATAATGATCATGGTAGAAATAATTTTTGTGGATATGTCACTTGGACTTTCTCAACATTCATACATATGTAGTCAACTACAGAAACATCTCATTTCCACCTTACTCAGATTTGAATGCTAGAATGGCTCATACATATGTAAATTTCTCAATGAAAAATTTAAACTCTGGAGTCTATTTGTTTTTCATTTATTTTTTCTCTACTGTGTATATGAGGTCACAATTGTCTGCAGACTGGGGAGCTCAGAGATTACTCATTGCGCAGCATCTCACCCTATCCAAACCATTTTACCTCAATTCTATTTTCCCCTCGGTTAAGTCCGCCAAAAAGGTATACTGTAAGGGGCATAAGCACTTAGCAGCTTAGCAATCAGAGGCTTCCTTGAATGAGACGGATACTGGTAAATATTAATGAAGATGCTGGGCGGTATTGGCAGTGATTCTCAACAAATTAGGCATCCTGAACTGCTGAATGCCGCCGGCTGAATGTGAGTTGGGGAGCACTGTCGCTTAAAATAAGAGGGTCTAAAAAACAATGCATAGTGTTTGTCACCTCAGTCACATATTACCCAATAGGACGCAAAAGGTTAAGGGTTCGGCGCAGAAAAGAAACTGACACACAGACACATTTTGCAATGATGAACTTTATGTGGCATCAGGATCAGCAACCTGTTCTCATGTTTAGTGATTCTGTTAATACTGCGCTTCAGGTTAAACTGAGTAAAGGAACTGGAATAAGAGGCCGCGCTGGGGACTTCTGCAATTCTTTTCAAAATACAAAACCGTCACCAAATGACTGAAGTAAGCTAATAAGACTCGCTGGATGCCCTTATACTCTCCTCAAACTTATGCGACCATTAGCAGCGCTGTTCAAATTCAGCCAACAGCTGACCAAAACACAGATCCGCAGTGTCTATCTCCTAGAGTTACGGGTGTCCACTGAGACTCAACCAGAAATTAGGGTCCTTTTCAATGAAAACATAACAGATGATCCTTTACCCCCTTCGGCTCCAACAGTCCCAGGCCCTGAGCCCCCTCCCACTTGGTTCTAGTGCTATAAGAGATTAGTTAAGAGCGTAATTAGTACCCCCAAGTCATTGCACCTTCCTCAGCCCGACCCACATCCAGCGGCATCTACGTTGTCTCTCTCCTCTCCCTCCCTCCTCCCCACACATCCTGAGACCCCACCTCCGCCTTCCATCTTCCCGCTGGCTTCCACAGCGCTGGGATCTCCAGACCTCCGCCCAGAGCCTTTATCTGGAGTCCTGGGCCCCCCCAGTCTCCTTGAGACTCTGCTCCTCCCGTGAAACCTAAGCTCTTCTCTCTTTCCGGAGACCCCAGCCTCCTGACTGTCTGAGCGTTCAGAGTATGTTCCCATCCCCCGCCCCGGCCAGTGCGGTCCTGCAGGCTGCAACCATCCGGGACCTGTCCCCGCTTCCCACTCCACCCCCAGCCTAAATCATTAGGGTCTTGGCCAGCAAAGCCGCCCGGGGCTGCAACTTACCACTAGCATTCAGGAGGAAGACAACGCAGCGGTCGCCGCGGCGGCAACTGGACGAAAAACGGACTCGGCTGCAATCGCCCAGCGGAGCCCGCTGCAGTTAGTGCGCCGTGCTGCGCTGCGCGCCGCAACCTCGCGCCTCAGCGGAGGGACAGAGGGACTGAGGAAGCTCAGCGCGAGGAGAAGCGCCAGCAAGTCGACCTCCTGTTGGCGACCGTGCGCCCCCGGCTAGGTTTGGCTTGTTTCTGTCCTCTATTCTACCCTGGCTTAGTAACTGACCACCTCCAGCATCTCTGCGCCAACCGCGTCTTCTTTCTTCATCGATGGTCCCTAACTACACTACTCTAAACGGACGAAGGCCATCACGCGAGCACCACGACGATCTCGACGACTCCGACGACAACGACGATGTGCAGATTGAAGAAAAGTTCATAGGCAATCAGCAGGTAAGGGGCAGGCAGGCCGATGGAGCAGCCAAGGTTAGCAGTCTGGCCGCTCCAAAGGTAGAATCGGAAATATCTGTTTGCTCGAGGAAGGCAGAATCCTCGGCGAGCATCAGAGCGCCTACCCTGCGTTGGCGAAGCTGCACAGCGCTCTAGGGCCAAATGCTGGATGAGGGGAGGAGCCAAGAGGGACCAATCAGCTCTCAGCATTGTACTGCCCCGGGCCTGTTTGGAGCGATCTCTGGGTGCATCTGGAACCTGCTGGTAGGTGGCGCGAGACCCTATGGAGTGAGTGGGGAAGGTGACTAACTTGATTCTTAAAGGCCTGGAGATGGAGGAACTGGGGCAACCCAGTCTAGGCGCCGAGTCGAGGGTGGGATGAGGTTTTGTCAATACTGTACCCTCAAAGGTTCAAAGAATTCCCTCAACCCCACACCCCTGTACATTTCAAGAGATACGTTTTCTAAATCTGACAAGTTTCACTGAGCTTTGAAAGTCTTTTCGGTGGTCTCCAATCCAACTCTTGTCCCTTTCTGTAACAGGAACACTCACGGGATCAACCGTGTAACTGTGCAAAGGTCATAGTCCTGTTAGAAGGCCCGTTTCCCCACGCTTGCCCCTAGCCTAAAATGCAGACAAGGAGAAAGGAAAGCCCTAGAAGGGGTGGCTTAGTTCCCTTCTTCACCCTACAAACTTTTGCTAAGTATTTAGAAAGACCCCTTCAGGGCAGCTAATTTGGTTCTTTGAGGGAACTGAATTTGTCCTTCTCACAGCCCGCAGCCCACCAGGTAGTTGCTCACTGGCTGTGAGGGCTGTCAAGACCTGGACCGCGGAGCAAGGCAAGGGATACGCCGCAAAACCTCCCTTTTGGCAACTACTGGATGATCAGGTGCAACCCAATCTTCTCCATCAGTTTGCGGGCGCCGCCAGGAAGGTGCCTTCCGTGTGCCCGCTACAGTTCAGAGAAGGCTGATAGAGCCCACCTTGGCCAAGCCACTGGGAGGCACCTGAGAGGCACCAAGACCAAGCCTGGGAGTGGAGATGTTCCTACCGAGGAAGGTTTAGCAGATTTCCCCTAAGAGAACAAGTGAAAATGGGGGTTCTCAGGTCTCGGCGGAGGCTCGGCAGCACTGCACCGAGGAAGGTGGTTGGGAGCCGAGGAGACTGGTTCCTTAATAGTTGGAGGTAGCTGGACTAAAGCAAGAGATCTGAACTTCGGTTCAGCTACTTGGGATCAGATTGCTAGCACAGCGGCAAACATACAGATGAGGCTTACTGGGAGGACACGTGGCAGCGTGGAGGATCAAATGCAGAAGAATGCAAAAGGGAAAGGAGCAAGCGATCGTTGCCCCAGTACTCTTTGCCTTAGTAGCCCAGGAAGTTAGGGATGAAGGAGAAAGCGGGAGAAATGACGAGTTAGGTTCCTTCCTTATTCTGGGTACCGTAGGGTTAGTCATTTTTTCCCTCTGTGCCTCCATTTCCAAATTGGTAAAAAAACAAAAACAAAAACAAACCTTTTTGGTCCATTCCAATAGGGACATTTGGGAATTCTGATTCTCTCCTTCCCTGATAAATTCAAACACTTTGCAGGGCTCTGAAATTTAATTTGACAGTGAACATATCATCCACACCCAATTTCTGCTTTGCAAAGCAAAAGCCCACCGCAGTTTTATTGAAGTATCTGTTGAATGCTACTGTCTGATGCTGTACAAGTGTCAGCGACCTCATTGCCAAATCTACTGACTGTGACCCTCACATTTTAGAAATACTTAGTTAGCTAACAGTAATTTATAAATATCCAAGAGAAAATGTATGTCTTCTCTTTAAATAATTAAGCACTCATCTTTAAAACTCCCCAAGTGTCCACTTTCACTATGCCCATAAATCTTGCCTTTTCTGGTACAACTTACATTTATTTTGTCAAAGGTTGAGATGTTTATGTTAGTTTAGAAAATATAAATATAAATTCCTGCTATACATTCCCTAAAGGAAAATAGATTGTGGAGCCCAGAGCAAGAGATAACATCCACTGAAACCTGTTGCCTCTTGCCAGTTCCCGGGCTTAAAGAAATTGACCACAATAATAGCAGTTTTGCAAGGGTGAGGGTAAAGATGACCGTGATAATTATTATCATTATTGTCATCATTATTACATTTTTCTTTGTATAGGCTGTCCCCTCCATTTCTCTGGGAATGGCAAGGTAAGGATAAGGATCGGGGCTGGGAAGGCTTCTTGGGGTGGAGGGCAGCAGAAAGTTAACTAGCAGGGCAGGGTGCTGAAGCGCTCCTGGGCATCAGAGTTTGGGTCTGCACCTGACAGGCAAATTTGCCTTTGAGTGGCGCTCTCCGAGCAGCCTGGACCTGGTGAGAGGGAGCCTGAGCTAGCGCAGCTAGGATTGGGGAGCTGGGTTCAGCCGGGCTTGGGACGCCCTGTTGACTGCAAGCAGCGGATCACCTTTTCTGCTTTTGCGGCGCATCTCTCTTGGCCAGGTTCTCTAGGCTGCAGTTTGGCAGAATCCGCCGGATTTGGAGGTTTGGAGAACACCAGCTAAGGATAGTATAGTGTGAGGAGAAATTTAGGGTACACTTTAAAATTGGGAAGCAAGCTGAAAACAAATATATACCGGTGTGCTCTGTGGTCACCAGAAAGATTTTCTTGGAACGCCTCCCTAAGGAAGCCTCGGGAATCAGTTTACGGTTTTCACCGCGTTCCCTTTCCTTCCTTGGGACGTTGTCGGGGGGTGGGGGTGGGGGAGAGAAGGCATTTACAGTGAATTCCTCAGGTTTGATTCAAATCCTCAGTGATCTCCCCTACCCCCGTATTTACCCCAGTTTCTAAGGCTATATAGGCTGTCCTTTTACAACTTTTGCACCAAGGGGATTTCTTCTCACCTAAGATATATGACTGGTTTAAAAACTGAGGAAGAAATTTAAGATTGTTGTTAAGTAAGAAAAAGTTCCTCATCGTTTTTGATTTTGGAAACTTTCTTATCAGTAATAGCCACTATTACTCTTCGTTATTTCTCTTTTGATCAAAAAGCCCTATTTTAGCACACCCAAAAAGATTATGAGACTGAGTAATCAGATTGCAGCCAACCACTTCAAGGCAGATACCTTCACAGATCAAAGAAAGAAAACTAATTCTGCCCAAACATTCCATTTTTTTCCTTGTTCATCTCAGGATATATATATATATATATGAACAGGATATATATATATATATATATATATATATATATATATATATATATATTAGCCAGAGATTTCTTTTTTGTATAGCATTATGATTGCATCAAATAATATTTTCACCATTTCTTTTTTTTTTTTTGGCTTAACTTAAAAAGCCCCTTCAGAATCAGCTGTATAATGCCCATTTTTGGGCATACCTAGAAATAAAACTTTTCTAGTATTTATCAGATTTCTCTATTACTGTACTATAAGCAGGGTCACTAAGTGGGAAAATATGTAGATATAGATGGCTTGTTATTCATAAAGTCCTTTTAAAGTTGGAAGGATTATTTTTAATAAAAAAGCAGTGGAACTCTATGTGCTGTGTAGGAAGGCAGGGGGCAGTCTCTGATCATGTCAGTCTTTCTCTGAATGCAGTTTCTTTTTGGAAAGATTTTTGTTTTAAGGGCAAACAAGAATCAACCCTGGTTCTCTGACAGTCTCACTGATAAGAAGGGAAAAAAAACTGGAAGATTTTTAGGTGGAGTTATACGGTCCTATCACATTTCTCAGTAAAATAAGGTATATTAGGATTAAAAATCTGTGCTTGTTTGAAACAAATCTTGAACTGATTTATTTTTATCTGACCTATTATAATAAAATATATATTATGTGTGAGTTCTAGCAATCAAATATATATTTGAAAAAACAAAATGTTCACCTAGGTTAGAGTAGAATTGAGGGTGGAAAAAAGTGAGGAGCTACTTTGATGTCACAAGTGTCTACTGTCTTGCAGTACATTCATGTTATGATGAACGCATTTTGTGTTATGGGCATGCATTTCACTCTTCCATTTTAGGATGAGAAAGATGATAATGAGGACTTTTTGTTTAAATTAAGCTAATATTGAAAAGCCAGGGCAGTAGTAGTATTTTCTTTCAGCTCAAGACCTCTTGGTCCCTGATGCTTACAATTCTTGCTACTTGCATGTCCTATTCTGACTCTTTCACTATTCTCTAGTATTAATTAGATCTTTTATCATCCAAGCAAATGTTTGATTGTTTGAAAGTTATCTATAAAACAATGAGCTTTGCTTTCCTGGTCTGTAAATCAATAGTTTTACATTATTTGAAATGAGCTATGCCATAATGTACATTTCTCTCTCTCATTCCCTTCCTCCTCTTTATCTCTTTCTCTGTCTCTCTGTCTCTGTCTCTCTCTGACTCTCCCCCACCCTCTTCAGGAGGAGCTCTCCCCTAAGTCAAAGTACAAGCGTTTTAGGGGCAAACTTTTAACCATATACTTTTCTTCATATCTATCCATTGGGCACAAGGAATGTAAACAAAACTGATATCTACTAATTATTGACACAAAGCAGATTAGAATGAAAAGTCAACAATGGCAGCAATGCTAAACTTGAATTTCCCAATGATCTGATTACAAATAATGAAAGTATTTTGGCAAATTGACCCATTATGCTAAAAGATTATGACAATTTGAATTAGTAAGATGAAAACAATAAGAATGATAACTGGGAGATACTGCATTTGGTTACCAAACTACACTAATTTAGGTCTTGGGGAAGCTGGAAACATTTGTTTGAAAAGTACTTATGATTTTAATTAGCATTGGGATCAACAAATTCTCAGTGTGACATGGTTTTTGGGAAACATAATTTTATCTTGAGCTTTTGTAATTTTAGTAGAAAAAGACAGAATACAATTGGGCTCTATTTGGTGTTTTTGGTCACGTTAAAAATGACATCAGATGCACTGGTATCTCTTTGGATAGTGTAAATCTTTTGCTTTTTACCAAAGAATGACACCAGAAGACAGGAGTCTATTTACAAGAAGGCACAGGTCAGCGGGGTGCTAAAATAATGCTATGTGAGGAATCGCAATTTTACATCCCCTGGAAGATGTGACTCTTGGGACACATGCTAGCTGACTTCAAATACAGGAGTTGATTTGTTACCCTGGATCATTTTTCATATCTTACTCGTATCTCTTCCCTCTTCCCTTGGTGCTTAGCACAGTGCCTAACACAAACCAAACATTGAATTAACAATTCCAAGCTGAATGAAATTATCAGCATGAGAGAATAAAACTGAAATTGTGGGTGGAGCCTACAGTTTCTGGCTTTATGTTTCTTTCTTTTTCCTTTTTCTTCTCCCTTCTTTCCTTCTTTTCCCTTCTTCCTTTTTTCCTCCCTCCTTTTCCCCCTCTCCTTTCTTCTCCCTTTCACTCTCTCCTCTCCCTCTCTCTATTCAGAACTGGCCAAAGTTTAAATAAGCCATTCCTAGATGTAATGAGTTCTCTAGTATTTGCACGTCCAACCTGCCAATCTGGAGGGGTTAATCACTTAGTGGAAGTTTTACAGTGGTGAGTCACGTGTGAGAAATGAGAAAAAACACACGGCTAATGAATAAAACTTAAAGCCATTTCAAATTTTAAGTCTTGCAGAAACCATAAATGCTGTCTCAGTCTAGTTTTAATGATAAAAAATTACACTTTCTGAAAAACAAACAAACAAAAAAGAAATTATGCACTGTAGCCTAGCTAGAAATTCAGCTTTGTTGTAAGAAAGAAGCAGCTTCCTACCAAGTTCATGAGACACTTTTGTTGAACCCGATATACATTTTATTTTTATTATTATTATTATTACTATTATTATTATTATTTGGTGGGTACCTGAAATCAAACTCAAGACTTTGCCTTTACCAGGCAGGCACTAGGTCACTGAGCTATATCCCCAGCCCCAAGCCTGATATCCTTTTTAAGTGTTGACTTCCACAGAAAATAAGCCCTGAGACACTTCTTGTCCTGAAAATAACAGTATTATGTTGGGATGGTGCTATTATAATCTAGCATATTATACAAAGAAGTCAAACTAAAAATATCAAAGTATGATTGAAAGATATAAATTAAATGAAATGTTACTATGGAGAATTTGGTGAACACAAATTAAAGGTTAATTTTAAACAAAATGAGAAATAGTATTTGATTAACTTGCGAAATATGTGTGAATGGATTTCGGTATTCTCCAACATCTTTGCCCAAGATTCTTGAGATTTGCACAAAGGCAATTTTCACTAAGATAAGACTGGAGAACAAATTGAGGTGCACCTGCTTCTTTTGTCTCCCTACTGGTCATTTTAGGTGATTTTTCCAAGTGGCAGATAATTTCAGGTGAACTAAAGCCTTTGAACCCAATTCTGATTATACTATTGTTTTACATCAGAAGTACTATACTCCCCCAAGATGTGATAAATTAGACTGAAAGATAAACTATACAATTTGTTGTTTTGAAAATGTGGACCTTATTATGCAGTCCTTGTATAACCTAGTGATCTGGTTTTCTTTATTCTTTTGTTCTTGTTCCACAAGTTATTATTTGTTATTAGTTTAGGGCTGCCAGATTTTCAAAAGACAGAATTTAAATTAACATTTGAAAATACTTCCTGGAACACAATAAATAAATTTATCTCCATATAAAGCAGTGTTACAAATGAGGCCACTTGTTCAGTATGTTATAAAGTTAAACCTATTTCAGAGAGCTATTGTTTCTTGATTTCCACATGGCTGCAGGGAACACACTGTATATTGAGTAGGCATGTTTCATAACTCTGATAACATGGAAGTCAAACATACATCTTAAAAGTGGGAAAGAATTCTTTAAAGTACAATTTGTAATTCAAAGAGGAAAAAAAACAAATTTTCAAGTCCCCTTTGGATGTTATTAACAGTTGCCTTACACACGGGATAACAAAGATATAAATGAATTTAGCTTATCACTGATGTTTGCTGTGTGGCAGCTTATTCACCCCAAAATATCCTCCATTAAAAAAAAAAACCTCCACTGAGAACTTCCAATATTTTCAAAAATGATGTTTCTCTTATTTGTGTATATTCATTAGGACAGGAATATGAAAAATGAAGCCTATATTCATCATGAGGCACTACCTTAACAAAAAAATTTTAAGCATAAAATTTTAAGCAAGCGGGGCATGGTGGCACACACCTGTAATCCCAGCACTCCAGAGGCTGAGACAGGAGGATTGTTGTGAATTCCAGGCCAGCCTGGGCTGCAAAGTGAGTTCAAGGCCTTGCTGAACTATGTAGCAAGCCCTTGCCTAAAAATTAATAGATAAGTAAGTAAATAAATAAATAGAAAATTTTAAAAGAGAGAAAAATATTAAGCAATAACTGATTCACTACCAAACTCATAACTAACCACTCTCATATATCTTTTCCTTCCTTATCATCCATTCCTTCTCTGACAAATAACACAATCAACTGAGTTGAACTAATGCATTTGGATAGCATGACCCACAATCTCTATATCCCATGTTCTAATTCATCTATACAGTAGTACCCAACTTGGTATAAGGGTTTTTGACAAACACTTCAAATCTACCTTCTCTTTAAAATAATATATATTGGAAGACATAAGATTACATAGTAGAATCAAACTAGGTATTAAAAACATACTGTCCCCACCACCTACTGCTACTATCATCACCAACATAATTGTCTTTTTGTTTTGTTTTGTTTTTTTGGGACTGGGATTCACTATGTAGTTCAGGCTGGCCATGAACTCACTTTGTAGTCCAAACTGGCCTTGAAATTGCAGTGATCCTCCTGCCTCAGCCTCCTGAGAGCTGGGATTATAGGTGTGTGCCACAATGCCAGGCCTAATTGTCTTTGCTAACGTTTTTTAGGTCACTGGACAACAGAAATTAGTTAGTTCATTATTAATCACTAATTATTTGTTCTATTGATGGGAATGACTTTATTATCTAATTTTGTTTCTATCTCATCATTGCATAAGTAAATAAAATTAAGACCAGCATAACTGTTATCAAAGTGACTCCTGGTTCTACCCTTCAAAGTCTTTAATTGCCAATTGTTGAATCAAGTGAAAGCACATGACCCTAAAACCCACTGGAGGAAGAACAAGAGTGTTTTGCTTAGGTAATTTCTTAGGAGTGACAATTTATCTCAGAGTGGTTGAGTTTTTTTTCTATTTGCCCTTTTATGTGTCTGCTTTAGTAGGAACTCAAAATACAAATTTCCTTGGAAGCTTGCATCCAACAAAGATGATGTTTAAGACCATATTTCAAAAGTGAAAGCAGCAATAATAGTATTTCCCTAAGAACACTTATCATTAATCTGACTCTTATCTGCAGTAACAGTAAAATTGGAATAAATATATACTTCTCTCCCCCATTTTTCTGGAAGAGTGAATGGATTATTGATGAAAGCTAGAATCTCTGTTCTCTACTCAGTCTGTATTCGGGTACATGCTGTATAATCTGAAATATTTATAACTTCATAGTGACTTTGCCTAGAAATCTTTTAAAACTGAGAGTTTAAAAATTATGTTGATGTACATGATTTGTAAATGTGTAAAATAGCCATTAACATGTATATAATCTCTTATGAAGTTAATTCATAAATTTAAGGTAGCTTTACTCTAGGAAAAAATTAACACTAAATGATTAGTGGCTAATTCCAAATTAATACAGAAACTCTCCTACAGTTTTGATCTTGACTATGTTAATTTGTTGGCTGGTTATATTTAGGATGGAAAAGAGGCTTAAAGCACAATATATGATTTTAGTAAAGAGGCATTTTCTTTGAAAAATATCACTTCTGTGTTATTGAAGAGAATTGCCACAATTCAATCATCTTTTCTCTTAAAAAAGTTTTAAGTGCTTAACTTAGCATTTTTTTACAAAGTCTGAGTTCTGACTGCTTATCTAATGACTAACAAGAAACAATTTGTTCAAGTATCAGATTAATATGTAGATTAGTAAAGACAACTTAATCTTATTTTGTACTAAGTTAAATACATTAATTTTTAAAAGAAACATGAATTTAAAAAGTTTTAAAATGAAGAATATTATTTTATGAATTAACTTTTCCTTTTTATCCTGACAATTGTATTGATGACTTCAGGTGTAGATCCTAGCTTTTCTGGCTTTATAATGTTTCTTGCTCAACCGGATATTAGATTTTGAAATAGTTCATGAATGAAATATTGCTTATTAATAGAAGACCCAGCAAAGGTGTTTTCTTCTTTCAATAATAGAAAGTTTTCCTTTTCTTAAAAACAGCTTTAATGAGCTATAATTTATATAGATATACTATAGATTTAATGTATACAATTCAAACAGTTTAACCAAATGTGTACCTATGAAACCATTGCCACAATCAAGGTAATAAATATATCAACACCAAAAGATTTCTATGTCTCTTTGTTTTGGGTTTTTTAGGGGGTACATGTGGTAACAACATTTTGCATGAGATACATTCTTTTAATAAATTCTTAGGAATTTCTACATGTAAGGAAATATCTACAGAGATTATTTTAGTTTATTTCTGATTTAAATATCTTTTATCTCTTTTTCTTGCCTGATTACTCTGACTAGGACCTGCAGTACTTTATTAAAAAAAATGGCAGGATTGGACAAATTTAAGAAAAAAATTGGGCATACTTGTCTTGTTACCATCGTTGAGAATAAGCTTTCAGTATTTCACCACTGATATGAAATTTTTCATGTTTTTCTAAAAAGCATCCTATACCATATTAATCATATCATCATATATCCCGTATTATATAAAGTTCTTATTATATCTATTTTACTGGTAATCTTTTATTGAGAAGATTCAATGTGATTGAGAGATGATCATGTGATCTTTATCCTTCATTCTTTTAACATGGTTTAAAACATCTATAGGTGTAACATGGTATAATGTATCAAACTACATTGCATTATTTTGCACTCTAGGGATAGCTCCTACTCTGTCATGGTGGTTTTGTTTTGTTTTGTTTTGTTTTATTGTGCTGTTGAATTTGATTGGCTAGTATTTTTGAGGATTTGTGCATCTTTCTTCATGAAATATCTTTGACTTTTGTGTCTATATGGTGCTGGCCTCATATTAGTTTGGAATTATTTCCTGTTCTTCAGTGTCTTTGAAGAGTTTAAGAAAGATTGGTGCTGATTTTTCTTTAGATTAAGATTAGATGGTATTTACCATTGAAGACACCAGAACCTGGGATTTTCTTTGTTGGCAGGGTTTTTATTTCTAACTGACGATTGATCAAGTTTTCTATTTCCTCATTACTCAGTGTTTTTGTTTTTTTTTGGGGGGGGTACCAGAGATTCAACCTAGGGCTTTCATGTGCTTGCATTCCAAGATCTCATTCAGTCTTGGAAGGTTGTACATATTTAGAAATTTATCTGTTTTTTTCTAGGTCCTAAAAGTTATTGAGGATAATTGTTCACAATACTATTTTATAATTCTTTGCATTTTTGTGGTATAAATTTGTAAAGTCTCTTTCATATTTGAATTTATGAGTTGTTTCTGTCCATCTCTGTGTCTCTCTGATACTGTTTCTCTCTTAGTAAGTCTATCGAAGGGTTCGTCAATTTTGCTTATCTTTTCAAAAACCAACACTTAGTTTCATTGATTTTTTTTATTTTTTAAGATTTTCTGTTTCATTTACCTGTTTTAATCTTTATTTTCTTCCTTCTTCTAACTTTGGGTTTAGTTTGTACTTTTCTAGTTTCTTGAGTTATTAACTTTGCTTATTTGAGAAAATTCTTTTTATTGAAGTTTGTTGCTGTCTGTTTCCCTTTCAGTATTGCTTCTGCAGAGCTCTATTTTTTTGGCCTGGAGGTATTTTTTAATTTTGTTTTTCATTTCTTCTCTGATTCTTTGATTGTTCAAGAGTGTTTTGCTTAATTTCTACCTATTTGTGAATTTGTCTATTTTTTCTTTTGAAAATAACTTGTCTTAGTCACTTTTCTCATTACTGAGACAAAATAACCAATGCCCACAAATTAAAGGTGGGAAGTTGTATTTCAACGTACAGTTTGTAGAGGCTTCTGTCCATAGTCAATTGGCTTCAAAGCAGAGTGGTATGGCAAAGAGGCTTCAGGTAATGCAACAGTCCATTGCTGAGCATCCAGGAGGCAGCAAGCAGAAGCCACAAGCCTTCTGTTCCCTGTTATTTTATCCAGGCTATAAACCTATAACCAGGGTGGGGTGGGCCCTCCCATTTTCCACCCCAGAACCATGCTAAACCAATCAGTGGGTTAATTTACTTATCATACACTTCATGTTCCCCATAAACTTTTTTTTTGGTGCCAGGGATTGAACTCATGACCTCGCACTTGCCAGGCAGGTGCTTATGCCACTGAGCTAAATCCCCAGCTCCTCTCCATACACGTTAATCTATATGCACACAACCTAGATCCAGCCACCTCTGAAAAGCCCTACCTATGCCTGCATGAGACTTTGGAGGAGCATCTAGATACAAGTCATGACTTTCCTTTCAAATTAGAACCGTTGTTTTTGACAACATTCTCCTAAATACAGCCCATTAACTGATAGAAGAGGCTTTTCAATTTTAATTAGTTAAAGGTCACTTTGTCCCTTGAAGTTAACATTACATAAGTAACAGCAACAATGTCAATTAATTTAATTTTCCAAAATTTAATGTTTATTTTTATTGCAAAAAAGTATTTTTGAAGCCAGGGATAGTGGAACATATCTGTAATCTCAGCACTTGGGAAGCTGAGGCAGGAGAATTACCATGAGTTTGAGGCCAGCTTGGGCTACATAGTGAGTTCAAGGCCAGTCTGAACTACATAGTGAGACCGTGTCTCTACAACACTCCCTCCCCACAAAAAAGTTTTTTAGGTATTACTATCAACTTATATGACAACCTAACTTTCCACTGACATTTTGTTTCCATTCAAAGACCCTGATGAGGTCTGGAACATTGGAAGGATTGACAATATTTAAGATTGACATTATAAAATTCAAAGAATTTTAAATTAATTAATTTTTTTATTTTTCTTGCTATGGAAAAGAATTGTAAGACATAGTGAAGATTCTTTGCTATGGAACATTTTATATAAAAATCATTGAGCATATATGTGACAAAGTCTATTAATTTTTTTCTATTGGGACTTGAACTCAGGAAGGTGCTTGTGCCTCTGAACTATATGCCCAGCCCAGCTATAAAGATTTGATATTCTTGATATTCCCCTTGATGAACTTTTCATGTAATAACCAGGGCAGAGGTCAAAATTTAACCAAATTTGATGGTGAATCAATTGAATGTTTGATGTATGACACTTCAGATGAATCACTCTAATAATTTAAGTGAAAGTAAAGAATAAATTTTCTTATCTGCAGACAGTGCCAAAAATATTGATTTAAATGGCTTTAAGAAGGAGCAGATAATCAAATTTTTTGCAGTATTTTCAAGTACAAAGTGGGAGACTATTCGTATTATCATAATTTGAGATTGATTTAAGGAAATGGAAATTGCAATTTAAATTTGAAATGTCTTATCTTCATATGATCTTCCATTCATCATTCAATTCATTTTTTACATTAATGAAATTTATGGCTCTATTTCTGCATTTTTTGAAGGTAATTTTTAAATCAAATTTTTAACTTAGGAAAAAGTTATGCAGTAAGAGCTCTAGATACTACCTGGGGCAATGTTAATTCATTTTTCCTAAATACAACTTTGACACACTAGAGTCTATTATTCCCTCTTATTTCCCATCTTCTATAACTCCCTTGCCTTTCAAGTGAAGACTGGGAAGGAAAATGAAGCAGCTAGCCCTCTGGTCTTCTGTAATTTTATAGATCTTAGTGATTAGACTTAGGTTGTTTGTAATTCAACCACATTTTTTTGGGGAAAATATCTATGTGAAAACATCTTTAATGAACCTGAAAAATTTGTTGAAATTATCCTGTGTCTTTTATACCTATATATTTATATAATACAGGTGATAGTATTTCTGCCCTGGAAGTATTAAGAGATAATTTTTTTATCATGCAGACTTGGTTTATAATTTTTAATAACAGTTTTCTTGAAAGTAAAATTTTTATATCATACTATTCATCTCTACAGTGTATAATTCAGTGGTTTTTCAAACATTTAAAGAGTTGTACAATCATCCCAATTTTGGTTCATAAATTTTAAAGTGCATCCTATCCTAATTTGTGGTATTCTCTTAATGTATATGCATATCAAAGCATCATGTTAAGCGAAAGTGTGTCATTTTCATTTCATTAAGTATACCATGGTTTGGATTTAGCTCAGTGGTTTAAGCGCTTGCCTGGCAAGTGCAAAGTTGTGAGTTCAATCCCTGATTAAAAAAAAAAGAATATTATGGTTAAATAAAAAGGGCTGAGAACTTAGTTCAGTGGCATAAATGCCTGCCTGGTAAGCGTGAGGTCATGAGTTTGATACCAGTACTGGGAAAAAGAAGAAAGAAAAAGGAAAAAAAAAAGAATACCATTGTCAATTCCTAGAGAATGGGGCCAATTGCACTGCACTCTCTCCTCCCAAGTTAATAGAGGAGGTTGGATCTTGGGAAAAGGGCAAAGGTCTACCATACCCAGGGTACATCACTGAAAAGCAAACTCTAATTAAAGTAATCTCCATACTAGCAACAAAGTCTTTCACTATACTGAACCCATAACCTCAGCATAAAAAGAAAAATAAAAGTAAAAAACGAAGAGACAAGGCAACAAAATATTTACTAAAACCACCAAATATTCCAAAGATGATTCATAGGGCATCACTGGGTAAGAAGTCAAAAGCCACACAGCTGAATTATTATTCTAAATGATAAAACAGGAGATAAAAAAATCAATAAGGTAGCGCAGGCAGGGAGACACAGCCAGATATGTCCCGTGTGCCTGCAGGCCACCATTGGAGAATATTGCTTCCTTCAGGTAGCCAGCACCCACTGGGAGAATCAGACAAACACACCTTTCTGTACCTGTTGCCACTGGGGCAGTCCTAGTGTAGACACGCAGGGTGAGAGAAAAAGTAGCTCAGCCACCACATACCCCTGGCCTTCTGGGAAGCCACAGTATAGCTGCACGGATCTGGAGAAGCCAGACCTGTGCCCTGCTACCTCCATGAGAAACTGAGTTCAGAATAACCAGGTGTCTGGCCCATTTCCCTTCATGGTGAAGGGGCAGCCAACGTGGGAATTGCTTGGGATTCCACAACCAGCTTGCTGTGAGGAACCCTGGAGAATGTCAAAATGAAGGAACAAAAGATAACCTCAGATCCAGCCTACACAGAAAAAGTCTGGGCAGTTTAGACATGAAAGAAATTGGAAGTGACACACCTGAAATCTCTGTAAGGATAGCAACTGAAGTAAAGAAATAACTTCATGAGACTGTAAAAATAATCAGATCAGCAATAATGTCTCAAGTAAAAGAAGAAACGAGAAACATAATTAAAGAATTGCTGAGCATATCTAAAGAAGACATAGATAAAAAAGAGGAGCATAGGAAAACAATGGTAACCTTGAATGAACAATATAGGAACGAATTACATTGTGTGAAGCACAATCAAAGAGATCCTGGAAATTAAAATTTAGATTGAAAGCTGGCAAAACCACTTGAAAGAGACTGAAGATAGACTTTCAGACATTAAAGACAAAATTTCAGCTAGCGATAAGTGAAATGAAAGATCTCTTAAAAATAACAAAGAACCAGGAAATAGCAATTCAACAGCTACAAGATGATACAAAGAAAAATAATTTAAGAGTGGTAAGTATCAGTGAAAAATCAGGGGTGAACACAAATGAAATAAAGACTTTGCAGAAGTGATAGTAGAAAACTTCTCAAAAATAAGAAAAAGATCTGGCATACAGATAAGTGAGGCACATAGAAATCTAACTAGCCATAACCAAAATAAATCTACACCCAGACATATAATAATCAAGATCCCATAAATTTGGTACAAGATTCTTAATATTAAAAGATGTTAGAGAAAAAAAAACAGTTCACCTGTAAAGGAAAGTCCATCAGAATCATGGTAGACTTTTCAAAACAAACTATCAAGTCAAGAAGAGTTTGGAAGGGCTGGAAGTTTAGCTCAGTGGCACAAGTACCTGCCTGGAAAGTGCAAGGTTGTGAGTTCAAATCCTGGAAACAAAAAAAGCAGAGTTGGGAGTGAAGTGTTTCAAATCCTGAAAGAAAACAACTTCCAACCAGGTTGGATGTACCTTCAAAACTACCTTATAAAATTCATGGAAAAATAAGATACTTCCATGATAAAGAACAACTGAAGGAATTCAAGAACACTCATCCAACCTTACAGAGAGTACTGAAAGATATTTTAGAATGAGATAAAGATGACCACAGTTCCAGGAACAGCATCAGAGGGAAATCACCAAACAGGGTAGGCAACTGAATGAAGGGGAAAAGTGGAGGACCAACAACAGGAGGATAGCATGGCAGAGACAGATGACTGTATGCCAGTTGTAACCATTAATGTAGATGGCCTCAATTCACCAATAAAATAACACATAGGGAGAGTAGATCAACAAACAAGATCCATCAATATACTGTGTACAAGAAACACATTTAACTCAAAAGGAAATTCATAGACTGAAAATCAAAGAAGAGAAAATAATTGTTCCACACAAGAGACCAGGGAACAGCAAGGGTAACTTGCCCATCAATAACGAATGAACAAGAAGATACAGTATATTCATAAAATGGAAAGCTACATAGCTATAAAGTAAGGATGATCTCAAGGTTTTTGTAGATAAATGGATTCGACTGGAGATTGTGTTCATGGGTGAAATGATTTGGACTCATATAGTTGAACACTGAGTTATCTTTCTAACATAAAAAACTGAAAGAGTTAGTGGGACCCAAAAAGTACAAACTACATTATAAATGTGATAGGGGAGGAAATGCCTAAAAAGGGGAAGCGGTAACCACTGTTGATTTCCTATTATCTTTTTTTTAGCTCTTGTATTGTTATCATACTTTTGTTGGGTTTGGTTTTATTGTGTCTTGTCAGATTTTACTATGTCTGATGGTATGGGTAGCTATTTTGAAGATAATAGGATGTATTATGGTAACCATTGTTGATTTCCTATTGTCTTGTTTTGAAGTCCCATAATACTTTCATTCTTTTGTTTTGATTGGTTTTATTCTGTTTTGCTTTATTTGATTTTTTTATGTGTCATGGTACAGACAGTTACTTTCAGGAAAATGAGACATTGTGGTAGTCATTGCTGATTTCGTATCATCTTATTTTAAAGTCCTATAATGCTTTCATTTTTTTGATTGGTTTTATTCTGTTTTGTTTTATTTGATTTTATTAGGTGTGATAGTATGGACAGCTACCTTGAAGAAAACAAGAGACATTATAGTAGCCATTTTTCTTATCCTGTTGTCTTGTTTTAAAGTCCTGTAATGCTTTCATCCTTTTGTTTTGATTGGTTTTATTTGCTTGATTTTATTGTGTGTGATGGTATGGACAGCTATTTTGGAGACAATGAAACATTATGGTTGCCATTGCTGGTTTCCTGTTGTCTTGTTTTGAAGTCCTGTATTGCTTGCATTTTTCTGTTCTGATTTGCTTTATTCTGTTTTGTTTTATTTTCTTTAAAACAAAAAATGAATAAGGTGCTCAACAAGCACACAGAAAATATAGTAAACAGATAGTAGACTTAATAAACCAAATATTCAGTGAGTTTATATAAGATAATGTAGAAATCTAGCTGAGTTAAACAAAATGATGCAAAGCATGAATAACCAGTTTGGCAAAGAATTAGAGTCCATGGAAAGCTATCAAACAGATATCAAGTAGGTTAAAAATTCTGTTGAAATTATGAATAACAGAAGTGAAAAATGTGAGGACAAAGTGTTAAAATCAGAAGATAAGTTCTGTGTGGCTCATCATACACTCAAAGATACCTTGAAAGTAACAAGAGGAAAAGAAATACAGAACCAACAGCTGCTAGATAACACAAGAAGACTAACCCACAATTTATTTGAATAAGTGAAATATCAGAAGGTAGCACAAGTGATGTAAGAAAATTATTTATAGAAATAATAGCAGAAAATTTTCCAAATATGGGAAAAATTAACATACAGAGCAACGAGAAATATAAAAGTCCAAAAGCTATAACCAGAAAAGAACTTCACTACACATCATAATCTAAATACCAGAAGTCTAACATATAAGGGAAAAATCTTAAAATCTATCAGAGAAAAGTAACAAATCATTTATAAAAGTAGATGCATTAGAACAACAGCAGATTTCTTAGCAAAAGCCTTAAAGGCCAGCAGAGCTTGGAGTGAAATGTTTTAAGACTAAAAGGAAACAATTTCTGACTCAGATTAATATCTCCTGCAATATCAATTTTAAAAAAATTGATGGAGAAATAAGTTCTGTCTATGAGGGAGAATACCTTAAGAAATTCATGATCAGTAAAACAACATTACAGAAATTATTAAGAATATCCTAGAAAGAGATAATGAGCCTAAAAATGCCAGAGACTAACAAAATTCCTGAGTCCTTCTGTATCCTGCAAAGAGAGCAATTAAGCAGAAAGGGAAAAAAATGGAATCTGCAACAGAAGAATGATACAATGACAGGACTCAAAAATATATTTCAGCAATAAATATCAATGTCTCATCTCCCTAATTAAAAGGCACAGATTTCCATAATTTTATAAAATTTAGATTTTATAATGAAATAAAAAAATTTGACCCACTAAAATAAAAGACCTAATCAAAAAATGAGCAACTAAATGAACTTATATTTTTCAGGAGAAATACATAATGACCAATCAATATATGAAAAAATGTTTAACATCTCTGACCACTACAAAAATGCCAATTAAAACATCACTGAGATTCCATTTTATCTCCCTCTCCAAAAATGGCTATCATCAAGAAATTAAATAATAGCAAATGCTGATGTGATTTTGAGAAAAAAACATTCTATATTGTTGATGGGAATTAAACACTAGTATAACTACTATAGAAATCAGTATGATGATTCCTGAAAAATTAAGAATACAAATTACATTTGACCCAGCAATTCCTTTTCTAGGACTCTTCCCAAAACAGTTAAAGACATCATATCACAGTGATACCTGCATATCTATATTTTTAGCAGCACAAGTCATGATTACTAAATCTTGGAAGCAGTCTAGATATTCACCAACATATGAATGGAAAAAGAAAATATAGAGTACTATTCTGCAATAAACAAAATAAGCTTGAACCATTTGTAGAAAAATGGATGTGTTTTAAGACCACATTGTTAGGCGAAATAAATCAGATAATAGATTTAAATATCATATGGTTTATCTTATATGAGAAACCCAAAATATAAATAAATCAATAGGCTAAATAAAAGATAGATAAAAAGAAATTGAAACATAGATCTTTTGTGAAAATGAATATGACCAAAAGATTGAAAGAGAATGAAGGGAGTGGAGGGGAATAGTACAAACAAAAAAATTAGTATGTGTTATGTACATGTACCAATTCCACAGTGTACCACAATGAATGTATCATTAAGTACTGCAAACATGTAGGAATGAGTTTTTTAAGTACTTTATCAACTATGGTATTGTTGAGTTGTTGCTTCAGTCAATAATTTTTTTCTAGTCTCACTGTTGATTTATCGTCCCTGCTTCTTCTAGAATAATAATAAGTGAATTTTATTATTTGCAGCTTTGTGGAATCAATAGGAGCAATGGATTTCAGCTGCCAATCATTCTTAATTAGTGTCACAGGTTTAGAGGTCCATTTTGAATGGATTTCAAAAATTGTATTAGTCATTAGTTTTTCATAACAGTAGATTTAAATTTAAAAAAATTATGAGTGCATGTTTGCAATTCATGCAGTTTACAATCATTTTGGGGAGTGGTTACATGTAGATATTATAGCTTGATTTTTAAAAATCCCCTTTCTCTTTCCTCTCCCCACTCTTTCTTCTTTCGGTTCCCCTATTCCCTCATCATACTTATTAATGTTCTTTTTCTTAGCTCATGTTATGGCATATAGTGTTTACATTAATTGAGGCTATTAGGTTTCTGTACATGCCATATCTTTATTCCTCTGATTTTCACTTCTCCTCCTCCTCAGTCCCCATCCTTGTTCCCTTGGACCACTTTCTTATTGCAAGAAATTCATCCCTTTGTCCTTCTCTGTCCATCATCATTTTGTTTGTACTTTGTACCACTCAAATGCTAGATACCATGCAATATCTAAACTTGTGTGTCTGCTTTATTTCCCTCGACATTATATTTTTCAGGTGAATTTATTTTGTTACAAATTTCTCAAATGTGTCATTCTTTATAGCTGAGTAGTATCCCATTACACATAAATAGAGGCTGCTTCCAAGATTTAGCCGTAATGAAGTGTGCTGCTATAAACACTGGTATTCATGTATCACTGTAATATGATGACAAATTCTTTGGGGAAGATAACTAGGAGGGGTAACTGGAGCATAAGGAATTTCTAATTTCACTTCTATGAGAAATTTCCATACTGATTTCCATAATGGTTTTATTAGTTTACATCCTTACCAACAAGCAGTAGGGATTTTTTGTACCACAGCCATGCATTTTTTATTGTTTAATTTCTTAATGATAGCCATTCTTTCTGGAGTAAGATGGAATCTTAGTGTTGTTTTAATTTACATTTCTCTAATGGCCAGATAATTTGAACATTTTTCGGATATTTGTTGACCATTTCTATTTTTTCCTCTATGATGTGTGTATTCATTTTTCTATCCCATTTCTTGACTGGGTCTTTAATTTTACATGGTTTAGCATTTTATTTTGTTGTGTTTTTGAATTTTTTTGTATCTTCTAGATATTAGTCCTCCGTCTGAGGCATGATTGACAAATTTTTTCCTAGTCCGTAATTTCTCTTTTTCATTCTAATGATTAATTATTTGCTGTACAGAAGCTTTTTAGTGTGATATAATCCCATTTGTTGATTCTTGGTGCTATTTCTTCTGCAATTGAGATTCTGTTTAGAAAATCCTTTCCTGCACCTATGTCTTCAAGTGTCTTATCTATTTCTCTTGCATAAAGGTTAAAATTTGTTTCAATGTTTGAATCTTTGATTCATTTTGATTAAAATTTAGTATATGGTGAAAATAAGGGTTGTTTCATTTTTCTAAAAAGAGATAGCCAGTTTTACTAACATCACTTATTAAATAGACTATCTTTCCTTTAACATATGCTTCTGGACATTTCGTCAAAAATCATTTTGTTGAATATGTCTGGAGAGGTTTCTGTATCATAAATTCTGTTTCACAGATCCACGTCTATTCTTTTTTCACTAACATGCTATTTTTAAAATATCTATTGCTGTGTATTGTAGCTTGAAGTTAAGTACTGCTTATGCCTCCTGCTTTGCTCTTACTGCCAAAAATTACTCTTACTATTCTGTGTTTCCTCTGGTTCCACATGAATTTTAGGATTGTTTTCTCCAGCTCTGTAAAGTACACTTTTGGTATTTTGATTGGGACTGCATTGAATCCGCCTAACAGTTTTGGAAGTGTGGCCATTTTGACAGTACTGGCTCTTTCTTTCTTCAGAGCACCATAGTTTTCTTTGTAGAGTTCTTGAAAGACCTCTTGGTTAGGTTAATTCATAATGTGATGAGGAGATTATGAAAACAATATCATTCAGTCACCTCAAGAAAATTTTATTCTGCTACTTTGCTGAAGTTTATTAATTCTAAGAGGTTTTTTTGGTAGGATTATTTGGGTATTCTATGTAGAGCATCATGTCATCTGCAAATAATGATAATTTGAGTTCTTTCTTTCCTATATGTATCCCTTTTATTTCTTTCTCTTACCTAATTGCACTGACTAATATTTCAAATACTGGGTTGAATAGAAGAGGTGGTAGTGGACATCCTTGTTTTTTTTCCTGATTTTACGTTAAATGATTTTAGTTTTTCCTCATTTAGAATGGTTCTGGCTGTTGGTTTGTCACAAATCACCTGTGTTATATTCAGGTATGTTCCTTACATTCCTGTTTTCTTAGGGTTTTTATCATGAAGATGTTTGCGAATTTTTTGAACACATTTTCTGTGTCTATTGATATGATCATGTGTTCTTTTACTTTGCTCCTGTTGTATTATATTTATTGATTTATGTACATTAAACCATCCTTGCATCTCTGGGCTGAATCCTACTTTATCATGATATATCCTTTTTTTGATAGCATTGCATTCTATTTGCTAATATTTTGCTCAAGCCTCTTGCATCTATGTTCATTAAAGAAATTAGCCTAGAGTCCTCTTTTTTGGTTGGGTTTTTATCTGGTTTTGGGATCAGGATGATACTGGCTTCCACAAAACCATTGTATTAAAACAAAAGTACAGGCACAATGGGACAGTAAACAATGCAACAACAAGTAAGCAACAAAATTAAATAAACTAGGGATCATGGTTTTATTAGTCATCTGCCTGTTGCTGATGCAAAATACTTGACAGTGCACCTTAAAGGAAGAAAGTTTTATTTCAGCTAACAGTTTCAGAAGTTTATGTCCATGACTGACTGGCTATGAGGCAGAAACATGCTGGAAGGGTGTGGTGGAGGAAATCTGTTCACCTTAAGGAATCCAGAAGCTAGAGAGCAGGGGAAGAGTCTGAGAGGAAGGGGCCAGGAATATGATATTATCCTTGATGTCATAGCCCCATGACCCAACCAGGGACAGGAAGAAATGTGTTTTAATCATCTTCTCTCCATAAGTGTCTCTCAAACCAATTAAATTTACAATCAAGATTAAGCATCACAAGTGCAACTGATAAAATAGCAATGAAAGTATAGAATGATAATTTAATATTATGTACCAGACATTTAGTATGCCTTAACATTTAGACATCATTTGATTCTATAAAGTAAGCATTAGTATCCTCCTTATATTGATGAAGAAACCAAATTAGGTTGTGATTTGACTGAAGTTACCAAAGAAGAATATCATAGAACCAAGATTGTATACTAGTGTTTTACCTCAAAGCTAGAATTATTGAACAATTTGAAAGCATTTTATTAATAGAGGCTATTCAGTGAGCCATAGAAAACTAGAATCATGTAAAGGTTTATAATTAGCTGTCAAGGTCATTTTCTTGGTAAGTTGTTGGCTTTGTTTCAGGCTCCCTTCTTCTTGCATGCTTAGGAAATAATAAATTCAAAGAGCTAAAAAATTTATGTAGATAGATCTTTATGTTTTGGCAGCACATGCATTTGTGCTTCATGTGGCCTTTTGTTTGGTAAGGTATTTTCATGAGAAACATTTTCCTGTGTTCACTATCTGAACCAGAGCTTGAGCTACTTATAATACTGTAAAAAATCACTTAAACTTACAAAAACAAAACCAAAAATGACTTCCCTTTGAATTAGAGCATTCCTAATATTTTTGGGCCTGTGTATATTCCCTTTTGACTAAATAGGCAAGTGGTCAAAAGTGGCAACCATTAGCTAACAGTAAGCATGCAGGTTTTATTTTTGTAAGAAAAATAATTAAGAAGTATCTTAATATAATGATTTTTAGTTCAAACTCAATTAATGATAACTAGCAAAAGGGGATGAATTATATTAGTCAAGGAATCATTTTTTGCATCTATTTCTTCTTTTATTACCCATCTGTGAAATCATCAGATTTTAAGATATGAAACACAAGTAGAGTCATATTTTAGAACTGCAAGAATCCATTTTATTTACCATTTGAAATTATATAAAATGATTATAACATATTGTAATTTCATTTAAAGTGCACTCAGACCTCCAGTACAAATAAATTTTTTAGCTGAATACAGTATTGACATTTCTGAAGATTGTGAGTGGCTGATATTGCAACAAAGAGTGCAAGTAGTGATTTCTTTACTTTTTTTTACTACTATTCATTTTACATGAGATCTGTAGAGATTAAGAATACTTCCTGTTAATTTTTACAAAATGATAGTTATATTAGATTTCATAGAATAGCTTTTCAAGAACAGGGCTTTAAGCCTTTAGTACTGAAAATTCTGAACATAATTTTTATATTTGCCTGGAGTTAGAAAAATATCATCATGAATCTAGTTTGTATTTACTTGCTTTAAATTCATAAATATTGGCAGGATCATAATTCAGATAAAAATTTAAAATATGTATTCAACAGTATTAACTTTGCTGATATTGTCATTAGCATGAAACAGCTTTTCTCCACTTTCATTAGGGTGAGACCAAAAGGAAAGGATCTTCACGTGCAACATGAAGAACACAGTCTGTGGTAGCAAAATCATTCTATCAGTCCAGTGAAACATTCATACATGTTATCATGGGAATTGTTGTTTGTCTATACCAGAGATTTTAAAGAATTCAATGGTGTTTTGGGGAATGCATTTGACATAGTTTTTAATTCTAAACAAAAAAGGAATGCTATAATTTCTGAATTTCTTTCAGCTCTATAATTCTATGTACATTTTATTATAAAAATATCTTGTTTAATTGAGATTTGTCATAATCAGAAATGAGAAATGCATTGCAGGACAACAAATGCATTGATTTCTATAGTAATTTGCATATACCAACAGAGGGTAATTAAAAAGTCGCTTTGAGAAGTGAATGTTAAGCTTGAGATCTATAATTTTTTTAAAAAAATTTGTTTTAAAGAGAACAAAGCAAAACAAAACAGCACAGATCAGAACAAAATAATGCACTCAACACAGTATTTCGAGACAAGACAATGGCAAATCAACCATGGCTACCAAAATGTCTTTTGTTTTCTTCAAAATAATTGTCCATATCTTCACACGCAATGAATTCAAACAAGAGAAAATAGGATAAAACTGTTCAAAAAAAAAGAGTGAAAGCATTACAGGCCTTCAAAACCAGATAATGGGAAAAATCAACATAATATCTCCTATTCTCTTCAAAGTAACTGTCCATACCTTCACACATATTGAAATTAAATAATACAAAACAGAGTAAAACCAATCAAAACAAAGAATAAAAGCATTACTAGACTTCACAACAAGATGATAGGGAATCAACAATGGCTACCATATAGTTTCGTTTTCTTCAAAGTAGCTGTTCATAACATCACATGTAATAAAATCAATTCTTGTAAACTCTAGGAGAAGTTCTAGGCATGTATAAGCCTATACATGTACAACCGTCCTTTACATGTACCTGTGTTAGAGAGAAAAGCAAAGCAAAACAAATGAGAGAAACAAGAAACAAAAGAGACAAATAACAAAAACAAAGAGCCCAAAACAATGACAATATAGGCTTTCAAAACAAGGTGGTAGGGACATAAATAAGGTTGTTATTTTTCATAGTTATCTTCAAAAGAGTTACTCATATTACCAGATATAAACATGTAAATTGATCTAATCCTATGGTTAGATCTGTTTTGCTCCAAGAACTAATAGAATTAGTAGCATAATCATCTTAGCTATCTGAAGTGTGTATATACAATTTGTATCTTTTTTCTTTTCCCTTCCTTCTTTTCTCTTTTTCCCTGAGTTATTTTCCCCTTTGAGTACTTTCTTACCCTTTCACAATATTTATAAAGATTTTGTATCTTATTTACTCTTTCAGGTTTTTTACACTAGGGAAACAATAAGATATTCACATGTGAGTTTATTTTACTTACGAGTATTGTCTCAAGTCGAATCCATTTACCTATAAAAGTCTCAATGTGGTCCTTCTTCATAGCTGAGTACTGTTTCATTGTATAAAAATACCACATCTTTTTTATTCATTCCTCAATTGATGGGCATTTGGTTTGTTTCCAAGATTTAGCTATTACAAATTGTGCTGCTTTAAACATGAATGCACATATATCACTGTGGTATGATATTTTTAATTCTTCTGGGAAGATCATGAGAAGGGAAATAGCTGGGTGGAATGAGATCTCAAATGCTAGCTTTTTGAAGATTTATTCAATGGTTATACCAGGCTACACTCCCATCAACAGTGGGGAAGAGTTCCTTTTTTTTCTCAGCCTCACAAGTTTTTAATATTCATTGATATCTTGATGATAGCCATTCTTTCTGGAGTGGGATGGAATCTCAATGTTGTTTTAATTTTCATCTCTTGAAAGACCAATGATATTGAACATCCTTTCATATATTTATTTGCCATTTGTATTTCTTCATCTGAGAAGTATGTACTCATCTTAGATGCTCACTTTTGAAGTTGGCCTTTGAATTTGAGAAATTCGAATTTTTTCAATTCTTTATGTTCCAGATATAAATCCTTTGCCTGAGGGATAATTGGTTAAAATTTTTCCACTCTGTAGATTCTCTTTTTGCTCTGTTGATGATTTCTTTTGCTATCCAAAAGCTTTTTAATAAGATGAGATACCAGTTGCTGATTCTTTGAAGTATTTCCCATGCCTCTGGAGTTTTTCAGCATCTAATTTTAGACCACTCTAATTTTAATGTATAAGAACTTCAGTAATATATAAAACTTGCTTCTTTACAGTTGCATCCTCTCTGCTTTCAGATGCTAATATTACAAAATTATCTATAAATAATGTGCCATAGAACATAAACTAATAACTAAAATGTATTACTTTCCTAATTTGTGTAGAAAAATGTAAAATTACAAATCAAAGCTATGGAAATATTAGCATATAGCCTAATTTTTGAAAATGTATAGCTTCATAGATCATGTAATAAACAAAAAGTGGAAATATAAACAACTATTACATCTCTAGTTTTTACAATTGCTCATATATTGGCCTTTATTGAAATGTTTAGTTTCTTATGGCTTTAAACTACTTTCTGGTGCCCTTCCATTTTATAATGCAAGACTCCTTTGACCATTACTTGTAGAACAAAAGTGGTAACAAAATCCTTTAGAACTGTTTATGTAGAAATGTCTTCATTTCTCCTTCACTTTTGAAGAACAGTTGTGTAAGATTTTGTGTTGACATATTTTTCTTTCAATACTTTAAATATATGAGATTATTACTTCGTGGCCTCCAAAGTTTTTGATGAGAAATCTGCTGATAATATTATTGACTATCCCATGTGAGTTGCGATTTACTTTTCTCTTGCTATTTTCAAGATTATTTGTTGTTTCTGTCTTTCAAAATGATTATAACATGTATCAGTGCGAAACTTTAAATTTGCCTTTTTTCTTTTTAGTTTCTTACACGTTATGATTCATATTATTCATCAAATCTTGGAAGTTTTAAGCCATTATTTGTTCAAGTTGTGTCTCTTTTTTATTTTGGAACTCTTACAATGAGAAAATTGATCTGGTATGGTAACTCAGATGTCCTTGAGATTATGTTCACTTTTCAGTTTTTTATTTTAGTTCCTCAGACTGAATAATTTCCATTGTTTTAAATTTATGTTACCTGATTCTTTATTCTGTTTTCTCAGACCTGACTTTAAACCAATGTAGTGAATTTTTTTATTTAGAGAAAAAAAGCAAAACAGAAAAAGGCATAGAAATAATACAGAATTTCAAAACAAAAACAGTAAGAAATGATGAGTCAAAAATAACAGTAAAATAATCTATCACCATGTACTAAACTAAAGTCTAAATGGATCAAAGACCTAAATATTAAAACAGAAACACTAAATGGAAGACAAGGTAGGTAGAAGTCTTGGAGACATAGGAGTAGACAAAGGGTTCCTAAACAAAATGCAAACCTCATGGGAAGTACTTCAAAGAATCAACAACAGGGATCTCATCTTATTAAAAAGTTTTTGCACTTCAAAAGAAATCACCAGCAAAGTGAAAAGAAAAACTACAGAATGGGAAAGAATTTTAGCCAGCAGTCCCTCAGACAAAGGACTTACATCCAGAACATGTAATGAACTGAAAAACATCAAGCCCCCCAAATTTTAACACCCTCTCCAAAGATGAACACACATTTTTCAGATGAAGCTTTACAAATGGCAAATAAATACATGAAGAAATGTTCACCATCACCTGTCACTCGAGAAATGCAAATTAAAACAGCGTTGAGATTTCATCTGACTCCGGAAAGAATAGGGGCTATCAAGAAATCAACTAATAACAAATGTTGGTGAGGCTGTGGGGAAAAAGGAACACTGCTCCACTGTTGGTGAGAGGATTAAACTTACAATCTCATATTTGTCAGGCAGGTGCTTATGCCACCAAGCTAAATCCACAGCCCTTTTGGACATGCTTAAATAATTGCTTTAAAGCCTTCACCTAGTAGATTTTCTTTTGAGTCTCCTTCAAGGACTATTTCAGTTTAACTCTTTTTCCTTTCCATGGACCATACTTTCCTTTTTCTTAGTATTTTTTAACTGAAATTAGAATTTGCATCTAAAAATGTGGTTACTCTGGAAATCTCTGTTGTAGGCTCTCTCTGTGCCAAGAATAAGCCTCAGATACAAATTTAAGTCCTTCTCAATCTATTCTGAATTTACTTTTCCTGGCCATACATAGTCATGTACTAGTTTTTCTTTTTTTTTAAATTTAGGCTCAATTTTTTTTATTTTAAAGAGAATAGAACAAGCCAAAACAAAATAGAACAAAGCAGATCAAAACAAAACAATGCAAGCGACACATAATTTCAAAACAAGACAATAGGAAATCAACAGTGCCTACCATAATGTCTTGTTTTCTTCAAAATAGTTGTCCATCTAAATTTTTTATATGTACAGTTTCCTTATTGTTTGGCACCCAAATGGGCAAATAGGAAAAATAAAAAGAGTAAAAATAAAAACTCCTGGAAGTCACTTCAACCAGAGATGGAAGGCGTTGTAACAATTTAGGGAGAAGCAACAAAAATGACACTCCCCTTTATGTCTACACCTCTGTGATCAAGACAGATAGCTATCAACAGTTAAAGCTTAAATGCTTGGTATTTGGAGGACAGTGCCCTTTTGCTCACCCTGCCCCCACAAGCAATGTGTTGCTCCTCTGGGAATTTGTTCACAACTGCATGCTATGAAATTGGGGCTGGCGACTACATAGCTACTACTGTGCTGAAATGTGAAACTGAGATTAACTACAATTTACTATCCAAGCTTTTCCGTGGAAGTTACAAGTAACACATCCCAAATGATTGTGTCTAATCCTGCCAGTGTAGTGGTTTAGGAGGGGAGACAGATTCCTGCTGCTTCCTTCTCAACCATCTTCTCAGATCCTCCTCATCATAAAGTGAATTTTTTTTCTTTGAAAATTTCCTAGATCATGGTTATTGTTGAGTTACTGGCTACCTCAATAGACAACAGATTTCTTGGTTTATATCCTGGTATTCATAAGATATTTCATCTTACATGCCTTTCACATTTATCTGCCGGAACTTCATGGAGTAAGTGCTATCTCTCTCCTATATGGTAGTCAAATAATTTGATAATGACTATCATGTGTGCCTTGTTTCTCTTTTTCAACTTAAACATTGCAGGGTTTAAGGCTGCCTCACAATGTTTATTGCCTGACTCTGGAAATACTTGCTTTTAAAATGTGGTGCCAAGAATTGCATATCATACTGCATATGTGCTCTATTCTGTGGTGGAAATGTGACTCATGATCATATTTTATATATGTGAATGAAGCCAAATTCTGGATTAGTAGTTGGTTATTTTGTGAATTTTTCTGAAGAAATATCTGAATGCAATTTGATTTACATAAGGAAATGTAGGTCATTTTCACTCAGTTCCTATTTGAATTTCTTTCACACTTTCTTACGGAATTTTCCCTTAAATCTGAAACTAATTAATTTCCACTGTTGCAAGTTCTGACTGTTATAATCTGCTTCATAAGCACACTTTAAAACTCCATACCTTCTTTGATGAATCTCCCCTCCCCATTTACCAGTGTTCAGTATATTTTAAACCAGTTTTTGAAGTTTTCCTGCTGAGTTAGCACCTTGTAAAAACTCCCATTATATCAACCACTTGTAGAGGAGTAAATAAGTAAAGAAGCTTAAGATAAGCAGAGAATTTAAATGTCCAATAATAGCAAGCAAATAGTTGCCACATAAGACAGCATTATTGAGAGTTTTGCTTTCTTAATTATAGAGTGAAAAATGACTTCTTAGGTTGCAAAAACAGTCATGAGGTGGTTTAATTATTAAGTAAAAATGTATTTTTAACTGAATTATTAACTTTAAAAACTATGACTGTGTTTACAATCAGCATAGAAAATATGCTTATGAATGTCTATATTTTCTATATTATTCAAAATTTACTAATAATTTTTCTGTCAAAATTCTGTCCATGAAATATTTCCTACTTGTTTTCCGAGCTATTGTTTTATAGGAATATCTGAACTGATTAGAAAACAAAATAGCCCCTTGTTTGAATATTTGCTTTCCAAATAATTCATTACATGTTTTCTCTTGTTTTGTTTTTTCTGAAGTGAAAAAGGAAAAAAAGCCCTCTAAATAGTTGCACATTTATTATGCAAAGGAAAGAACACCAGCATGAGATTTCTATTTTTTAAAAGTTCTATTTAGACTCTGGACACACTTTTCTAAATTCTAAGCTTATAGTAGACAGAGAAAGCAGGTTACTTGTTAATTGAAAGTAGTAGCCTCGCAAATATTAAAAGAAAAATGTCTACTTTTTTATTGAAGCATACTATTAAAAATGGTTTGCCTGATTTGTAATTTGACTTTTGCTTTGAACATTATACTTTGATTTTTTCAAGTTCATTAACATATCGGTCAGAAACGGAATTTAAAGACCACATTTTTCACACAGCACATTCCAGTAATTTCTTGGCAGTTCTGAAATGAAATGTGAACTTTGGTAATACTAAAATATCAAAACATGCTAGTTTGTTCCAGCACACTATTGGACGACTTTTATCCCTTTTTTTCTTTAATTGACATATGACAGATCTGTTTATTACTGGCATTTTCTCCTACATGGGGAAATTGCTAAAATGTGGGAGTGACAGATGAATTTGAAAATGTACAGTTTTAATTCTTACTGATTTGTCACTAGGTTTCAAGACCTTATTAAATAACATTGATACTTTATGTGATGTTTCAATTTTCTATCAATTTCTCTATGGTAATCTGTTACATCACATAATTAAGGTTTATTAACTATATTGTTTAGTGAAAGTTAAATCTTTCCACATTTCTGATTGCGTTTCAGCTTTTCACTGAATGTGGGTTTTCATTGTTTTGTTCTTTCCCCAAAATATTTACAAAATTTACTACACCTATTTATAAGATCAAAATCTTTTCTAGTAAATTCTTTTGAGACTATAAATATGGTCCTGATATATATATATATATATATATATATTGATCTATAAGTCTGCTTTAGTTACCTTGCTTGTAACTAAATGAAGAATGATAAATTATGACTACATATATAAACCAAGAATGGTTAATCTTTTCAGGTGCATAGCCAAAAAATGAATGCTCTATATATTTTTATTTTTTCAATTGCTCCATCTTTCATTATTTGTCTTAATTCTCCAGTCTTTCAAATACATATGTTGAAATCCATGATTATTAAATTCATGATTATTACATTCTCAAATTCTCTAGGTAATGGATGTTATTCATAATGCAGAGTGAATTTATGTTTTCAAAAATGTCTAAATGGTCCAGTTAATGGTTTCTATATTATTTCCATTTTGCTAATGGTATTTCTGGCCAAATTCTATCCATGAAATATTTCATACTTGTTAAAGGGAAAATTTTTTAATGAAAATTTGAACTTACTAGAAAGCAAATTAGCTCACTGTTTGCTTTCACAAAAAATTCATCACATCCAAATTAGTTTCAGTAATAAATATTTTTTATTCACTAAATCTAATAATTTTAGAGAGGTAGGATCTGGGTAACTAAGACAATAATATTTCTTTTAGTAATATTCTAAATAACTAACCTGGAAATTAACCTCAGTTTTCCATTCTTCTATTTCAGAAAAAGACATTTATTTAAGTAAAGAGAAAATTTTTGTTAAATATTTTGTGTCAATTAATATTCAATGGAACACTATCTAAATCTACAACTATTGAACTATACCATCAATTTTTAATTCAGTGTCTATGTATATAAAGTGAAGGCATAGACTTAGATCTTATGCTGAATGGTTGTTAAATGCTTTGTGTACATAATGAGATAGTAGTCATAGGCTCCTCACCTCCTCCTTTTTTTGTGGTGCTGAGGGTTTAATCTGGTGCCATGTAAGTTCTAGACAAGTGTTTTGTTTTGTTTGGTTTGGTTTTTTTGACCTTTGAGCCACATCCTTAGCTCTGGTCTTATCTTCATTGTGGTGATGGGAAAAGCCTTAAGACACAAGCCGAAATATGAGTATTGATTCCCAGTAGACAAATAGAGTAACGAAGGGCATTCCAATAGTGTATAATGAAAAACACAAGGTCTGACTGACCAATATTCAAGGATGTATTTAGGATATGGGTTTGGCTGGCACGAAATATTCTTAGAGTGAGGAACAGCTGGTTGGGTATACAAATCAGTCTGTGCTTCAGAAATACTAATGTTGCAGCAATTTGTATGATGAACTAGAGGTGAAGAGTTTAAAAAGTTCAATAAGCCAATTAGAATATGTGGTATTCTTTTGAGAAGCATGTGACAATGTCCAGGAATTGGGTTGTAAGAAGAAATGGCAGTTTAATGAATGACATGGAATTTATGATGACTTTTAAAATGGTCCTGGAAACCAAGGGAGAAAAACCAAATATGCAGCATTTGACATCTAAGTCATCATGTACTATACTTCTGAGAGGCTCCAGGGTCTCTGTGAGTAAGGTTTCTGTTCTCAATCTCTCATTGTCTCAGTATTCTCAACTGTGAAATGTAGTTTACAGTATGGCCTAACTTGTAAAAAACTTATGAAGATTAATTGGTTTACAATATATTATGTTCCTAGAAAAGAATGTTAATATAAAAGGGGTAATTGGCAAAGTTAATGAATCACTGATGCTTAGAAAATTCCACAAGACCCTCAACCACATATCCATTAGGTGAGAACATGAACCAATATCTTTCATAAAGATTACAGTTATAAAGCCCATGCAAAACATGTTTTATTCATTGTCTATTGAGTAGAAATTAATTCAGAGAGCCCTACTTTCTTAGCATTCCAGTAAAATTAAGGTATTTGACTTGATCCATAAATCACACTTTGTGTTAAATCACAAAATGTCCTTACACTACACTGAGGAGTAGCTGCAAATGTACCTGGGGCTAAGCTTTATGAGTGAAAGAAACCTAGAGAAAAACAATTCCAAGGCAATGTGCCATGCTCTGAATCAGGTTTGACATATATGACTGTAGGAAGGCAATTTTCTTCAGTTTATGTGAGGCCTGTTGATATTATTGCCATTTATTTGCCTGTAGAGTAAATTTACATTGCCAAAAGATAAGTTTGACACTTTCATTTGTTCTGACACAGCCAGTGAATATACAATATTTTTGTTCTGCATCACCTAGTCTCCTTGATGTAAAGTCGCTTAGTGAAGGAGATTTTTTTTCTCAATCAATTTTCTATCTGAAAACAAACACTCACCGAGCCAGTGGGAGCTTTCTTTCCTTCATAACAGATTTATACTTGCTGGGTTTTCACAATGTGGTATGTTTTGCAAGGAAGTCGGTATAAATTGAAAAAATAATCCAGGGACTGTTCAAATAGCCATGTCTTTCAATCTGGCTAGCAGAATGACAAGTACTGAAGATCTTTTATCCTCATATATTAATAATTCATTTCACACATGAAGGCAAAAACTACACAAGAGAAGTCTGAAAAATTGAATTGAAATTGGTCTTTCACAGGGTTGTTACTACTCAAAATTTTGTTTTGTTTTTATTCTACTTCCATTCATTAATACAAGATTCAGGAAATACTGGATCCAAGATTGGTTTTTGAAACCAGAATCTTCCATTTGGAAAATCAGTGAGCTCTATATAAATAAATATGAAACAGGCTATAACAGAAGCCAACAATACATCCCGAAATACAGAATCCTCAAGAGCCCATGTATTTTCACATACTCCTTGGTCATATATATATATATATATATATATATATATATATATGGTAAAACAAAATGTCATAACAAAATAATAGAAGTGCAATATTTAATACATTACATGTTGTTATTTTAAAGTAGTTGCTCAGGGTACAAGATATGGGCATAAAAATTTCTTCAATTCATATTAGCACCAACCTTCCTTTTTAAAGAACTAAGAGACACTAACAGTATAACTGATTAATTTTTCCCTTTTCCCTACTGTCCATCCTAGTTCCTTTTTTCTTTTAAAACTTTCTTCTCATTACACAATATCTATTGTACATTTTAGGCCTTATTTACACTTTCCATTTCTCACTGATGTGAGACAATGCAATGTTTACAAAGGTGAGTCTGATTTGTTTCACTTACAAGTATGGTCTCAAGTTGCATCCACTTAGCTATACAAGTCTCAAGTTTATCCTTCTTTATGGCTGGGTACTACTCTGTTGAAAAAAATCATATCTTTTTAATCAATTCCTAGGTTCATGGGCATATGTGTTGTCTCTAAGATTTAGCTATTACAAATTGTGCTGCTATAAACATGAGTGCACATATATTGCTGTGGTATGATGTTTTTAATTCTTCTGGGAAGATAACCAGAAGGGGAATAGGAAGGTGGAATGGAACTTCTAATTCCAAGTTTTTGAGGAATCTCCACACTGATTTCCAGAGTGGTTGCACCAGTTTAAATTCCAACCAACAGTGGAGAAGGGTTCCTTTTTCCCCACAGTCCCTCAGTATTTGTCACTGGTTGATTTCTTGATGGTAGCCATTCTTTCCTGAGTGTGGTGGAATCTCAGTGTTGTTTTAATGTGCATTTCTTGAATGACCAGAGATGCTGAACACTTTTTAAAAGTATTTATTTCCTACTTGTAGTTCTTCATCCAAGAGGTGTGTATTTATCTCAAATGCCCATTTCAATTTGGGAGGATTGATTTTTTTTCATTTCATTATATGTTCTAAATATAAGTTGTCTGAGGGATAATTGGATAAAAGTTTCCATGCTCCATGGGTTTCTTTTCACTCTGTTGTTGATTTCTTTTGTTGTGCAAAAGATTTTTAATAAGATGAGATTCCAGTTTATTCTTTGAAATATTTCCCAGGCAGTCTGCTTTTTTTTTTTCTCGTGAACTCTCTACCTACTCCTACACCTTCAATATTTCTATCTATTTTCTCTTCCAGTACTTTCTCTTTGGTGTTTGTTTTAATATTTAGATCCTGATACATTTTGCTGTTACCTTAGTACAGAGTGATATATATGGATCTATTTTTAGCTTTCAGAAAGTAGAGTACCAGTTTTTCCAGCACCATTTATTAAAGAGGCTGCCTTTCTTCCAGTGAACATTTTTTGCCCCTTTGTCAAAGATAAGGTGTCCAAGTGTGTTTATGGCTGTGTCTGAATAGCCATTTTCACTATGTTGGTTTTTCTTATCCATGAGCAAGAGATATCTTTCCATTTTCTGTATCCTCTTCAATTTCCTTTCACAGTGTACTGTAATGCTCATTGTATAAAACCTTTACTTCTCTTGTTAGATTGATTCCTAAGCATTACTTTTTTTGGGATGCTATTGTGAAGTGTGTGCTTTCCCTAATTTTTCTCTCAGTGAGTTTATTGTTTGCATACAAGAGTGCTTTTGAGTTTTGATTGTTGACTTTGTATCCAAATACATTAGCAAATTGGTTTATTAAATCTAGAAGTCTTTTGGTGGAGTTTTTGGAGTCTTCTATGTACAGTATCATGTGATCTGTGAGTAGTGTTAATTAAACTTATGAAATAGATATTCATTTGAGAGGTAATATTGAGCAAGTTGACATTCAAATCACTGTCACAAAAGTTATGTTAGAATATATCATAAATTTTTATAAACCTTACATTTTGGCCATAATGCATCATCTTTAATATCCACGCCTAAGGTGAACTTTTCTCATGCTCTTGATGCAATGAAAAATGGCATAAATATTTTCAGCAACTATTTATATGATTAAGTACCATAATATATGCATTAAGGGAAAGTGAAGTGTGCAAATATTTATTATCTGTTATTAGTCTAGATAACCTAGATTTACTGGAATTATGGCTTGACTGTTCACATTAGCAAGTTATAATATCAGTGGATATTCAATTCACATTGTAGAATTAATGAAATCCCACAGTGGTTTTAATTTCTGCATCATGTCTTTCATTTTTTTCCTTAGTATCATCAAATATTGACCAACACCTTATAACTATGTCTTGGAGATACATAAATCTCTTCACTTTAGCAATGCTGTTACTGAAACATGCAAAAATTTAATAATCATTAGCAGTATAAATATTTTTTTCTTCTTCTTTTTTTTTTTTTTTACTGGGTACCGGAAATCAAACCCAGGATCTCACATTTGCCAAGCAAGCACTGTGCTGCTGAACCATATCCCTGGCCCAGCAGTATAAAAATTTTTAATCAAGTGGTGTAAATGGAAAGGCTATAGTAATGCTAGGCTCCACATGCATTTGAAACCTTGGCCAGTTTCCTTAAAAGGAAGTAACAAGGGCAACTGACCAAAAGATTTACAGAGGTGAGCTCAAATGTTGTTCTGCTCCAGGAAAAGTATCTGAAAAGACATTCTCAAATGAGAACCAGTCAGTGGTTTTTCCTTTGTATCTTATGATTGGAAAGAAATATTATTATGTGATGTAATATAATGTGCAATTTCTCTATGTTAGATTTTTTCACTTTAAAAAATAAACCGAAACTTGCCATTTAATTCTTCATTCTAATCTTTTAAAATGTATATTCAATTTACTTTATCTTTATTCTTATTTATTTCATTTTATATTAGTAAATGTAGTACATAATGATTACATTCATTGTGGGGAGTTGGTACATGTACATGTACATAACTCATCTTAATTCGTTTCTCTTTATACCTTTTCTCTGTTCTTCCTTCTTCCTCCCTCCATCTCATCTCCTCTCCTTTTGAAAAAAGCTCTAGAGGTTGGAGATTTAGCTCAGTAGCATAAGTGCTTGCCTGACAAGCATGAGGTTGTGAGTTCGAACCCCTGTACCAGAAAAAAGAAAAAAAAGAGCTCTATTTCTCTGTCTCCTATTATCTTTGTTTCGTTGTATAATTTATTTATATTTTCAAAATCTCATATAAGAGAAACCATATAATATTTAAGCCTTTGTAATTGATTTATTTCACTTAACATTACTGTCTCAAAGTGCAGTACAAATGACTCAAGCTTATGTTCCCTTTTTTCTCCTAAATTTTATGCTACTGGCAATTGTTATGGCTTCTATGATAAGTTTGATATAAGATGTCATGATAAGGTCTTACTATTTTTCCTCATTTTCTTGACATTTAAAATACTATTGGACTGCTTCACTATGAATTTTGTCATTTATGCTTCTAAATTATTTTAACATTTCTGGAATTATAACCCATATTCCCTGAAATGAGAAAGAGAGCTCATTTTAGGAGTTTCTGTGGAAGGAAGACCGAGTCTCTTGTCACAGTTTCTTTTACAAAGCACAATATTAGCTTTTCCAATTATCACATGACTCTAAACACCCACAATTTCAAGGAGGAGAGGTTTAGTTTGACTCAGGGTTTCAGGAAGTTCAGTCAATGTTCAGCTGGCTCCAAGACAGAAACACAACAGAAGGATATGATGAAGTAAAGATGTTCAGTTCATGGCATCCAGGAGGCAGAGCAGTGGAACAGTGTCAGAGAAGAGGAAATCAGGGAACATATATGGTATCCAAGATCATGCCTCCATAACCCACCTAGCTACACTCAGCAGTATTACTAAACATCTTCCAAGCCAATCAAGTAGTCACAATGAAGCTTAACTATGACATATCTTTCCTTGTTAACATGACAGTCAATCACAAATTCCAAGGAAGCAGTTCCCTAGTTGGCCACTCTTAAGCAAGGGCCTCAGGGATTCTCTTCATAAATGAAGGTTTAGAAAAGTCGGATAGTGCCTCCAGAGAATCAGCCATGCTGGGACTGGGAGGAGTCGACCAACAAGCCAAATAGCCAGCCTTTCTGGTAAACCATGTAAGCCATGTTGGGCCCAGAAATAGAAAATTCATATAGCTGGTGTGTGGGCTGAGAATCACTAACTCCTCCTCCCACCCTGTAAGCAGCCAGCTGGTGTGGAGGACAGACTGAATTGATAGCAAGTGAGGTACAAAAACCAACTGAATATTGTGTTTGTTTGGTTGACTTTGCATGCCTGGAGCTGACAATCTGTGCATCTATAGGACAGCAGTATGCAATATAACAAATATGGGGGATTTCTTTGTATCTTGTTTTTGAAATCCAATATTGTTCCTACTGTTTTGGGTTTTCCCAATTAATTATTTTGCTGTATTCAATATTCTGTTTTGATTGGTTTTATTCTGTTTTGTTTTGGTTTGATTTTGCTATATCTGATGGAATGGATAACTATTGTGAAGATAACAAGCTATGTTATGGTAACCATTACTGTTTTCCTAATGTACCAATTTCACCGCTTTGCTTTGATTGGATTTGTTGTTTTGCTTTGTTGACTTTTATTATCTTTAAAATAAAAAATTATCTTTAAAATAAAATAAAAATAAAGGTTTATACTTTTGCATCCTATAGTCTGCAATGGGGTGAGGTCTTGCTGATTTCTGAGATCCCTTCAGTATATCTTTCTTCTTACCCTAATATTTGATTTCTTTCTTTCTTTTTTTTTTGAGGTACCAGGGATCACACTCATGACCTCACACTTGCCAGGCAGGTGCTTGTGCCACTGAGCTAAATCTCCTGCTTGATTTCTTTTTAATAACACTCATCTCTTCAGCAATCACACATCCTTTGGTACTAACACTACTTGTGGTACTTTCTAGGCCAAGGTTTAAGTTTTCTGACTTAAATTGTTCTGCTTTGTGCCTCCAATTCTTGTAATAAATCTTATTGATTTATTAAAGTATCCATGCCTCAATGTTGGGTTGCATTGAAATGTCCTCAGCCAGACTAATTAGTCTACTGTCCTTAATTGCAACCTCCCACAAAATCTCAGGAAATGGTCAGAATGAGGACAATATTTTTGACAAAATGTAATACACATGGTCTCCAGTTTACTTGCTAATGCAGTTCTTGTTCCTAACTGAAATCTCCTGAGCCAGGCCTTCGTTGTTTGCAATCTTATAAGCATTCTGGCCTTCTGCACCCTACCAGTAGTCGCCAGTTAACCTCTGCTTGCAGCATTCTAGGGCTTCTCTAGGCCATATCTGTACATCTTTCTGAACTCCTTCTGCAAACCAGGTCCAATGGCTTCTATACCAATTGGTAATGCACAGTCATAACAATGACCCCATTTCTCCAGTATGAATTTTATATATTTTTCATGTTCCCCATTGTTAAGATAAAATACCTGAACTCCACACATTAAAGGAAGAGAGGTTTAATCTGGTTTAAAGTTTCAGGGGATTCAGTCTATGGTCAGCTGACTCCAAGATAGAAACATCATGGTGGAAGGACATGGTGCAGCAAAGATACTTAGTTAATGGTAGCTGGAAGCAGATCAGAGGAACAATGTCAGAGGAGAAGGAACATGTGACTAGATGTAGAATCCAAAGTCACAGCTCCATGAGCTACCCAAACACAATAGATGTGTACTTTTCTAATACCAAATCGAGTCAACACAATTAAGTCTCTATCCAGTCTAAGGTTAATTCCACTTCCTCCAGGTTTTTCTCTCTTCTACTTTGTAGCATAGAACTTAAATTGGCTTTCCTCCCACAGTCTCAAACATCTTCAGCCCTGCCTCTCCCTCCCTCTGTGAGAGATTTCCATATATATGCATTTGATTTTTACTGACACATTTCAGATTTCCTTCATGAGAATCGAATAGCTTTTAATACTCTTATTGTCCATGAGATTATTTATCTTTCATGGTTTGATGTCTCTGACAAAGAAATATGTCATTGGAACACAGTGAATTTAGGCAAAATGGTATAGCATAAAAATCAAAATAAATTAAAATTCTGAAGTGATTTCTCACCATTAAAATTGGTTCATTTATAACATGAGAAATGGCATATTTACTGCTAATAGGAAGGCAGATTTGTATTTTTGGTTATTATGGTTCAATGAATGTTTGTGTATGTCAAAAAGGCATTGATTAAAAAAATAAACTGCACTGTCAATTCACTAGGAGCACAGGGCCAATTAAAATGACTTTTATAAGTAGATGTAACAGGTGTGCTTATTATGTTTCCCATGTGGGTAAAATAATGGAAATATAAAATTTAAATTAAAGCTAGATATACACATGGAAAAGTAGTGGTAGTTTGGGAATAAATTGAGAAAGAAATTAAAAGTGCCTATGGTTTTAGGGTAGTTAGAATTCAAAGTTATGATTAAATGCCACTTAAGTGTTTTTGAAGTGTTTCATCACTGTCTCAGATAAAATGAATGAGGCATTGAGTGGCTTATACAGGATTTCATTAAAATTTAGAAAATAATGATGCAATGCTAGGAACAGCAGCAAATGTATTCTTTATATTGACACTTGTTTAAACATTATCAGCACGTTCTGCCTGGGATGTCCTTGATTACACTAATGGCAACATAATTGTGCTTTTTGGGTTTATTTATTTATTTATGTTTTTCACTCAGGGTCTCACCTTGTAGGTCAGGCTGGCCTTGAATTTACTCTGTAGCTGAGGCTGGCTTCAAACTCATGGTGATCCTCTTGCCTCATTCTCAAAGTGGTGAGATTATGATTTGCACCACCATGCCTCACAACATAATTGCTTTAAAAATAACACAAATTATCACTTTTGAAATATCTAATGTAAAATAATTTCTCTAAATATTATAACTATCTTCAATAAATTGTATATCAGCTATAAAGCTATACAGACATAGTAGTGAAATGATGCGGAAGTGCACAGATGTAAGCAAAAATGAGGATAAAAGAACAGAACAAATTTTATAGATACTGGAAAAGAAAATGCATCATCAATCCTATAGTTCTAATCCTTAGACATTGTATCTATATTTTCATGGCATATAAGTATATTTAAAATCTTTAGTAGTTTGTATATCATAAAGACAAGAAAGATTTGAATAATTTTATGAATCTTACATTATACTCAGCATTTATTTCTTGCTTCTTCCCATTTTTTCTATTTTATTCTGTCCCTGGGTAGTATTTTTTAAATCTCTCATTTAAAAATGGATTTGTTGTCATATAATTGCATACTATATAAGCCACCCATTTAAAGTGTAAAATTAAATATTGTTTGTATAGCCACAGAGTTGTGCCATCATTCCAATTATGTTTAGTAGTTTTTGTCATCACAGAAAGAAATCTGACATTTATCCTTATTAGGCAACAACTAATTGTTTCTATCTCTATTTGCCTGTTCTGAACATTTCCTATAAACAGATTCATACAATATGTTGTCTTTTGTGACATTTTTTTAGTTACCACATTATAGTGTCCATGTTATAACATGTGCCAGTATGTTATTTCTTCTTATAGCTGAATAACATTTGATTTTTAAAATTTACTCAATCATAATTTAATGGACTTCTTTTCACCTTGGGGCTATTATAAATAATGTTATAACATAGTATTACTTCTTTCTTTTCAGTGTGGTTATCTTTTCCTCTCCCTCTTTCACTGTTCCTTACTATCTGGACAAAAATTTCAAATACAGTGTTGAATAGAAATGTTAACAACAGACATTCTTGCTTCATTTCTGATTATAGAGGGAAAGCATCTGGTCTGTCACTAACCGTGTTGTATTCTGTGAAATTTGGATAGACGTCTTTTACCAGATTAAGGAAGTTTCCATCCATTATTATTTGATGAATATTTTTACAATAAAGGTTTTAAAATTTACCAAAAATCTGTAAGTATCTATTGAAATTATTATGTGGATTTTTCTTTTATTGTATTCATTTGACATATTACATTAGCTAATTTTAAACCAACCTTGCATTCCTAGGATAATTCTCACTTTGCCATGGTTTTTATTATTCTCTATGTACTGCTGGATCAATTCAGATAGCATGTATGTGGACTTTTTACATACATATTCATAGAAGATATTGGTGTGAGGATATCTTTTTTTGTGATTTATTTGTCAGTTTCAGTATCAGGAATTGCTAACCATACTGAAGAATTGGGATGTGTTCATTCCTGTTTTTTTGGAAGGATTTGTGAAGAATTGCATGCATTCTTTTAGATATTTGATGGAGTTGACCAATGAGGCCATTTTCCTAGGATTTTCTTTGTTAGTTTTTTTAAAAAGTTACTAATTCAATCTTTTTACTGGTTTTAGACATACTCAGGTTTTTATTTTTCTAAAGTTAACTACAGTAGTTTATGTCTCGGTAAAATTTTTTCACTTAATCTAAGGTATTTATTTCTTACTATGGAGTTGTTCCTTATACTCCTTTACAATCTTTTAATTTCTTTAAAGTCAACAGTAATGATTCACCATTTAACCTTTTCTTTTCTTTCCTTTTCTTTCTTTTACTTTTTTAATTTTTTTAAATTTATTTTTTATTTTAAAGAGAATAAAACAAAAGAGGATAGATAAAAACAGAATAATGTAAGCAACACAGCAATTCACAACAACACAATTGAATATTAACAGTAGCTATCATAATGTCTCTTTCTTTGAAATAATTGAGCTTAGCTTTACACACAATGTCAAACATAAAGTAGAATAAAACAACTCAAGAAAATGGAAGTATTCCAAGGCATTCTGAACCAAATAACCAAAGATGAACAATGGCTGCTATATTATCTCATTTTCCATAAAAATTTTGTTTTTACTATCATACATATTAAAATCCAATAACACACAACATGATAGAACCAATGGTAATAGAAAATCAAAAGCATGGTAGGACTTCAGAGCAAGATGATATTAAATCAACACTGGCTGCCATATCGTCATGTCTTCAAAGTAACTATTCATATGATCACATATATTAAGAATAAACAAAACAGAATAAAACCATTCCAACCAATGAATGATGACATAAGACATCAAAGCAGTATAATGGTGAACTATGATTCCCATAAAATCTTCTGTATTCTTACCATTTCTTACACTAGGGAGACTATATGTTATTTATACATTTGAGTATGATTTATTTCACTTATGAGTATAGATTCAAGATGCATCCATTTATTTATAAATATCTCAATGTGATCATTCTTTATAGCTGAGTTGTACTACATTGTATAAAAGTACCACTATTTTTTAACCATTCCTTGGTTGATGGGCACTTAGGTTGTTTCCAATATCTGGCTATTACAAATTGTGTTGCTATAAACATGGGTGCACATATATCATTGTGGTAAGATGTTTTCATATCTTCTGGGAATATGCCTAAGAGTGGAATAGCTGGGTCAAATGGGACCTCCATTCCCAGTGTTTTGAGGAATCTCCAGATTGACCTCCACAGTGGTTGCACCAGTCTACACTCCCACCAACAGTGCAGAAGAGTTCCTTTTTCCTGACAGCCTCTCCAGCATTTGTTGTCAATAGTTTTGTTGATTCTCGCCATTCTTTCTGGAGTGAGATGGAATCTCACTGTGGTTTTATTTAGCATTTCTCTAATGATAAATAATGAACAATTTTTCATGTATTTATTTGCCATTCATATTTCTTCATCTGAGAACTGTGTGTTCATCTCTGATGCTCAGTTTTGGATTGGGTCTTTGAATTTCAGGGGTCTGATTTTTTAAAATACTTTATAAGTTCTAGACAGAAGTCCTTTGTCTGAGGGACAGTTCAGTAAGATATTTTTCCCCAGTTTGTGGGTTTTCTTTTCACTCTGCTGGATATGTCTTTGGACATGCAGAAACTCTTTAATAAGACATGATCCCAGTTATTGATTCTGGGAAGTATTTCCCATGCAGTTTGGTTCTTGTTCATGAATTCTCTACCTACTCCTATGTCTTCAAGTTTTTTACCCAATTTGTCTTGCAACAGATTTAGTGTTTCTGTTTTAATATTTAGATCTTTGATCCATTTGGATTTTAGTTTAGTACATGGTGATAGGCATGGGTCTAATTTTAGTTTTCAGCACATGGATAGCCAACTTTTCCAGAACCATTTATTAAAGAGACTGTCGATCTTCCAGTGAACATGCTTGGCCCATTTATCAAAGATAAGGTGGCTGAGTGTGTTTGTAGTTGTATCTTCTTGTCTATTCCATTGATCTTAAAGTCTGTTTTTATTCCAATACCATGTTGATTTTATTACAGTAGCTTTGTAGTATAACTTCAAGTCAGGGATTGTGATGCCGCCTGCCTTGGCTTTGCTGCTTAGAGGTGCCTTTGCTTTTCTAGATCTCTTCTGGTTCCAGATGAATTTTAGGGGTGATTTCTCTAGATCTATGAGGTATGTTAGTGGTATTCTCATTGGGATTGTATTGTATGTGTATAACAATTTTGAAGAATGGCCATTTTTACAATATTTATTCTTCCTATCCATGAACAAGGGATGTCATTCCATTTTCTGAGGTTCTCTTCAGTTTCTTTTTTCAGGGTATTATAATTTTCCCTGTACAACTCTTTTACATCTTTTGTTAGATTAATTCCTAAGTATTTCATTTTTGGATGCTAGTGTGAAGGGAGTGGCTTCTCTTATTTTTCTCTCGGTGATTTTGTTGTTAATGTATAAGAGTGCTACTCATTTTTGAGTATTGACTTTGTATCCAGCTACATTGCTGAATTTGTTTTCTATACCTAGGAGATTTTCAATGGAGGTTTGGGGGTTTTCTATGTAGAGTATCATGTCATCTGAAAATAATGATAATTTCACTTCTTCTTTTCCTAACTTTACTCCTTTTATTTTCCTCTCTTGTCTAATTGCTGTGGCTACTATTTCCAGTACCATATTGAGTTGAAGTGTTGATAATGTACATCCTTGTATTGTGCCTGATTTCAAAGTAAAGGCTTTCAGTTTTTGGCCATTTAATATGACACTGGCTGTTTTTTTGTCATAGATGGTCTTTATCATATTGAGGTAAAGACAACCTATTCCAACTCTCTGTAAGGTTCTTATCATGCATGGGTGTTGGATCTCATCAAAAGCTTTTTCTGCATCTATAGAAATGATTATGTGATTCTTGCTTTTGGCTCTATTGATATGGTGGATTACATTTATTGATTTACGTATGTTGAACCATCCCTGCATTCCTGGGGTGAATCCCACTTGGTCATGGTGTATAATCTTCTTGATGATTTGCTGCTTCCTGTTTATCAATATTTATTGAGAATTTTTGCATCTATGTTCATAGGGAGATTTTTCTGTAGTTGTCTTTTTTAGTTGGGTCTTTCTCAGGTTTTGGTGCTAGAGTGATATTTGCTTCCATGAATGACTTAGGGAGAATTGCTTCCTTTTCAATTTCATTGAATAGTTCAAGGAATATTAGCATTATGTCTTCTTTGTATTTATTATAGAATTCATCAGTGAATTCGTCTGGGCCTGGGCTCTTCTTTTTTGGTAGGGACTCGATTACATTTTCAATTTCATTAATAGAAATTGGGTTATTCAGAAGTTTTACATCTTCTTGATCCAGCTTTGGTGGCTCATATGTTTCTAGTAATCTGTCCATTTCTTCTGTGTTACCAAACCTATGAGAGTAGAGGTTTTCAAAATAATTGTTGATGATCTTCTGTATTTGCACAGGGTCAGTAGTGATTTCACCTTTTTCATTCTGTATTGCATGAATTTTAGACTTTTCTTTCCTTTTTTAAATTAGTTTGGCTAGCGGTTTATCAATTTGATTTATTCTTTCAAAGAACCAACTCTTTGATTCATTGATTATTTGAATTGTTTTCTTAGTCTCTATTGTAGTAAATTCTGCTCTGATCTTTATAATTTTCTCCCTTCTTTTGGCTTTGGCCTTGGCTTGCTCTTCTTTTTCCAGATATTTGAGTTGTAATATCAGGTTGCTTATTTGTGTTTGTTCTGTTTTCCTAATGTGGGAACTCAGTGCAATAAATTTTCCTCTGAGGACCACTTTTATTGCATCCCAAAGGTTCCTGTAAGTTGTATTTGTATTTTCGTTTGCTTGTAGATATTGTTTAATTTTTTCTTTAATTTCCTGTGTGACCCACTGATTGATCAAGAGTGTATTATTTAATTTCCATGTGTTTGTGTGTTTTTTGCAGTTAGTTTTATCATTAATTTCCAGTTTCATGGCACTATGATTAGATAACATGCATGGGATAATTTCAATTCTTTTGCATTTACTTAAATATGTTCTGCTAGCAAATATGTTCTGTTAGTATATGGTCTACTTTAGAGAATGTTCCATGTACTGCTGAGAAGAATGTATATTCTGAAGTTGTTAGATGGCACTCTATGTATATGTCTATCAAATCCATCTGTTCACAGGTGTGGTTCAGTTCTGTTATTTCTTTTCTGATTTTCTGTCTAATTGATCTATCGCTTTGTGTCAATGGTATGTTAAGGTGTCCTGTTATAATTGTTATTGCCTATTTGATTTTTCATTTCTGTTAATACTTGCTTCATGTAGTGGGGTGCTGTGGAGTTTGGTGATACATATTTAAAATTATTATCTCTTTCTCTTGCGTTTTTCCACTAACTAGCATTTCCTGACCTTCTTTATCTCTTTGGACCATTCTTGGTTTGAAGTTCACGTTATCTGCAAACAGAATAGCTACCCCTGCTTTTTTTTGGAGTTCCTATTGCATGGAGTATTGTTTTCCATCCTTTGACATTCTGTCTATGAGTTTCCTTTTGCATTAGATGGGTTTCTTGTAAACAGCATATGGTTGGACACTGTTTAATGATCCATTCTGCCTGTCTGTTTCTTTTAATGGGTGAATTGAGGCCATTTACATTAATGTTTATAGTTGTCATATATTTGTTTATTGTTGACATGTTATCTTTTTGATTTTTTTGATCTTAACATTCTATTCTTTTTAATTGTCTGCCATGCTTAGTGTGTATCTAGAATAGTTTCAGTATTCTTTGCAGGGTAAGTTTGGTGATCATGAAGTTCTTCAGCTGTTCTTTGTCATGGATGTTTCTTAATCCTCCATCCATTTTTAAGGACAGTTTTTGCAGGGTTATTCAGTCCAGGTTGGAAGTTGTTTTCCTTTAGGAACTAAAACACTTCACTCCATGCTCTTCTTCACTTCATTGCTTGTGTTGAGAAGTCTGCTCTGATTCTGATAGGTTTTCCTTTATAAGTGATCTGTCTTTTCTAACAGCTTTTAATATTCTGTTCTTATGTTGAAATTCTGGGATGTTGATTATTATATATCTGGGTGTATTTTTATTTTGGTTATGGCTTTGGAGTTCTATATGCTTCACTAATCTGTATGTCGATTTCCATACTCATGTTTGGGAAGTTTTTAGCTATTACATCTGTACATAGCCTCTTGATATCATTAGTGTCGGCCCCTACTTTTCATTTATCCCTATTAATCTTATATTGTTTTTCTTTGCATTATCTTGCAGCTGTTGAATTGTTATTTCCTGATTTTTTGTTATTTTTAGAAGATCTTTCATTTCCTGTTCACTAGTTGCAATCTTATCTTAGAGGTCTGAGATTTTATCTTCACTTTTGTTGAGGTAGTTTTTGCAACTTTCAATAGAGTTTTTGATTTCCTGTATATGTCTTTGAATCTGCTTCACATATTCTGTTTGGTTCTTAAACTCTTCATTCAGGGATTCTATCATTTTGCCTTGTTACTCCAATTTTTAGCTGTGTCTTCATTGGATGAATTCAGTATTTCTTTCACTACTTTTATCATTTCTTCTTTTACCTGGGAGGTCATTTTTGATTTGAATTCCCTCATAGCTTCCTGCACTTGCTTCTTTATTTCAGTTGATATCATTTCAGACATTTCAGGTGTATGGCTAGTATTTTCTTCTATGTACATGGCTCCTAGGTTTTTTTGGGATGGGTTGGAGGCTTGAGATTGCATTTTGGTTTTTGTTTTGTCATTTTCCTATATTTTCAACTATGTTCAAAGGTTTCCCTGGATGTACTGGAAATCACCTCCTGCGCCCTTTCCTACTGGGAATCACATGCCTTTGGCTCCCCTTGTGTGGTGGCCCTGGTTTCCCTGGTTGAAAGAAGGTCACTGAGCATGGTATATTCAAGCCCTCAGAACCTCTGGAGCCTAGTCCATTGTCATAAGGGGGCTGGGTGTGAACCCAGCCACCAGGATCAATGTTCCCAAACTTTTCTGGGCCTGCCCTGGTGAGCTGCAACTTACCTCATGGCACAGCACAGGCATGGATTCTGTAAAATATATATTATAACTGCTCTTTATATCATAAGCATTTTATCTTTTTATTAGTAACATGAATTTTTACTTTGCAGTGTTCTTTGTTCTTTAACATTTAGATTAATATTTGTCTGAGTTCAGTTTTCCAACTACATTCGGCAGCTAGACAAAAATTTATGTAGATACAAAAGAAATCAATCACATGACTATGTATGAAATGAAACAGAATTCTCTACATTTTATCTGTGTGTACTGTACTAGCAATTTACATAAAAGTTTTTAATCTTTAAATATCTTCTATAATCTACAATATAGATTTTTTAAATGATTCAGTCTGAGTTTTGGAGAGTGCACATTAAATACTACTGTCATTTATGCACCAAATTCTCTTGGGTATCATAATTCTCTGAGCCATGTTTTCCTCAGTTACTAATGAGGATAAGTAATAACTGTCCTTCCATATAGTTTACTACAGAGACTTTAAACAGTAATGCAAATAAAGCTCCAACAAAGTGATACACAGATATTAGGAATCATTGCATTATTTTTTGTGTAGAACATCACCATGGTTTAGAATATTTTCCTTTACAAAAGTACAGCATTTCATAATCTTTGTATGAGACAAAATAAATTATTTTTGTTTCAATAAAAAATAAAGTCTTATAGTAAAATTCTAATTTTTAAAAATAATTTATAAGAACTTCTAAATGTCAGTAGCTTGAATGTACAAGAAGGGCAAGTTTCTTTAATTTTAGCAGTTACTACTTATAGATCATGCATAGTGACAGAAAAGCAAAAAAAATTAATACACCTATTCCATTAGATTTTTTGTATGCTTTGTTTTATAAAAAGTGAATTATAGGAAAATGAATATTGTTTCTACTCATGTACTTCTTGCTTTATATTTCTAAATTTTTAAAATAGCTATAGGATATGATATTCAATACTGATAATCTACATTTAATTGAAAATTTCATTAATTTATCAAAAATTGTTTTCACAATTTATCTGCACAAATAATATAAAAAAAGAAAAGGGCCGGAATGAAAACTTCCATTGTCCTTTAAAATTCAAAGTATATACTTGTAGCCAGAAATGATAGTACACAAGTGTAACCTCAGCCCTCTGGGTGGCTGAGGCAGGAAGATATGAAGTTTGAGCTCATTATAGACAACTTATCATTTTAATGAGATCTTACCTGAAAAAAAAAACCTAAGTTTTTTTTACTCTAATAACTCTTTCAGGAAAACATGTCATAAGGTATTCCAATAACACTGTACTTATCTTAAGGTAAAAGTCAGCAACTACATCTTCATGTTTGTAAAGCAACAACATTGTGAGTGGGAAGGCACTGACTCAACCTGCAGTACTACAAACAAAAAAACAAAAAGACCCCAACTTGGTCTTTGCTTTTAAGATCTTTGTAATGTTTGTTACATAGAATATGAAATAACTTAGCAAAATACACATAATTTAGACCATACCAAGGTACAATTGAGTAATGTTGGTAGCAAAATATAGTGAGTCTTTATTTACATGAAATTAAACTCATTTTTATTCCAAGACTAGAAATATCATAAACTTGACATTTAGTAAGATATCAATGTTTACAGGAATTTATTAACTTAATAAAAGTTATTAATTTTAGTAAAAAACAAGGTGAAAATTATAATCCTGAATAATTTGGTTTCACTGATTATCATTAACCCCTCTGTTTCTCTTCATTATTTTTTGTAAGTTAAAATGAGCCACCTCATGTTCTTATGTAGACTCTAGCACTTATTAAAAGTTCTCTCAGAGATTTTTCAGAAAATTACGAAGGAACACACACATATATTTTTGGCTATTATTGTAGTGGTGGTTGTGTGTAATATCTTCTTTTTCCACCTTACCTATATTTTTTACATTGAAAAGCCATTATTAATTTTTTTCTTAAAACATGCTTGTGGCTACAAGTAAATATATCTTCTATATGTATGCTTGATGGAGTTTGAAATGGTAGAAACATATTATTCAACTGAAATTTTCAACAAGGAAACAGAACGGAAGACTGCATCAGGGGTAAGCTGCCTAAAACCTCCCTCCAGGGCCCACCCTGCCACTGGGAACATAGCAGAAACCCACCTTAGGTGTAGGCTGCCTGGAAACTCCCCTGGGGGTGCACCCTGTCACGTGGAACATCTCAGAAGGCCACAGAAGACTGAAAACTGCCCTGGACTTCTTCTGCTGGGCCCACCTTCCCAGCTGGAACATAAGAAGGCCTCAGCAGGCTCCAGTTAGTGTGAAAAAATTTGGAACTTTGCTCCCAGGTGGTGAACCTTGGACTACAGCAGTTAACTGTAGCAGTGGAGTGAGTATGCCCCTAAAATAGAGGAGTACATGGGATAAATAGGGCCAATAGTAAAACCCCCTCCAACCAACTGTAAGACTTTGCTGAGTCTGAAAAGAGTGTGTGTGATCCCCTCCTACACATAGAAAATATCAGGCAGAGTGAAAATGACAAAACGAAAAGTCAAAATGCAGTCTCAAACATATAGTTCACCAGAAGCAATTATTGGAGACAGTGAAATAGAGGACCCCAAAAGTAACACACTGGGAAGCTCTGAAAAGACAGGGAGGGAAATAAAAAAAAACTCCATAAGGCTATAGAAGAAATCAAGTTAGAAGTACTCTCCCATGTAAAGATAGAAATAACAACTTTAGTAAAGGAGTTGTTGAATGCAGCTAAAGAAGAACTAGAGAAAAAAGTACATGAGCAGGGAAAACTGATTGAAACTTTGAATAAACAATATAGAAAACAAGCAGAATTCATGAAACAAACTCAAAGAGACATCCAAGAAATAAAAAATTCTATTGAAAGCATGCAAAACCACCTCAAGGAAGCTGAGGATAGGATTTTGGACCTTGAGGACAGGATCACAGTTAGTGAACAGGAAAGGATAGAACTTTTAAAAATAACAAAGCAGCATGAAATGACAATCCAGAAGCTTCATGATGATGCCAAGAGCAACAATATCAGAATAATGGGGATTAGCGAAGATACAGGAGTCCAGGCAAATGAAATACATAAAGTATTTACAGAAATAATAGAAAATTTCCCAAACATGGGGAAAGAATCTGATATGCAGGTAAGTGAGGCATATAGAACAGCAAACAGTCACAACAAAAAAAAAAAATCCACGCCCAGACACATAATAATTAAGATCTCAGACATAGAGCGTAAAAACAGAATACTAAAAGCTGTCAGAGAAAAGACACAACTCACCTATGAAGGAAAGCCCATTAGATTCATGATAGAGTTTTCAGCACAAACCCACAAGTCAAGAAGAGCTTGGAGTGAGGTATTTTAAGCCCTGAAAGAAAACAAACTTCAACCCAGACTGATGTACCCAGCAAAACTTTCATTCAACTTTAATGGAGAAACAAGATTCTTCCAATACAAAGAACAACCGAAGCAATTCAGGTCCACTAAACCAACCTTAGAAAGAGTCCTGAAAGACATACTACACAGAGGTAAAAATGACCACAATCCCCAAAACAGCAACAGAAATAAACCACCAGGTAGGATAAGCAATTAAATAAGGGGAAAAGCAGAAAAACACAACTGGAATATCACATGGCAAAGCTGAGCCAGTACATATTAGTGATATCCATAAATACAAATTGCCTCAATTCACCTATAAAAAGAAATAGATTGGCAGAATGGGGATCAAGAAACAGGATCCTACAATATGCTATATACAAGAAACACATCTGACCCAAAAGGAAACTCATAGATTAAAAGTCAAAGGATGGAAAACAGTATTCTATGCAACAGGAACCGAGAAAAAGCAGGGTAGTTATTCTATTTTCATACAACTTGAACATCAAACTAAAATGATTAAAAGAAATAGAGAAGGTCACTACATACTTGTTAGTGGAAAAATTCAAGAGGAAGTAATAACAATTATAAATACATATGTACCAAATACAGGGGCAACTAACTATATAAGACAGATAACAATGGACATGAAACACCAAATACACAAGAACACAATTATAACAGGGGATCTTAACACCCTATTGTTACAAAGAGATAGATCAACTAGACAAAAAGTCAGCAAAGAAATAACAGAACTGAATCAAACCTGTGAGCAATTGGTCTTAGTAGACATTTACAGAGTGTTCCACCCAACCACATCAGAATACACATTCTTCTCAACAGAGCATGGGACATTCTCCAAAATAGATCATATATTATCTCATAAAACATTCTTAAGTAACTGCAAAGGTATTGAAATCATCCCATGCATAATACTTGACCATAGTGCAATGAAATTGGAAATTAATGGCAAAAGAAATTGCAAAACCTGCACAAATATATGGAAATTTAGTAACAAACTTTTGAACAAACAGTGGGCTACATATGAATTTAAAGAAGAAATAAAACAATACCTACAATTCAAAGAAAATATAGAAAAAACATACCCTAAACTGTGCGATGCGATGAAGGCAGTCTTAATAGGGAAATATATAGCTATAAATTGTCATATAAAGAAAACAGAATGAGCACAAATAAACAATTAATGCTCCATCTCAAGCTTCTAGAAAAGAAGAAGCTAAACTCAAAGCTCATAGACGGGAAGAAATTGTAAAGATTAGAGCAGAAATCAATGCAATTGAAAGTAAAAAAACAATAGAAAGAATTAATGAATGAAAAAGCAGGTTTTTTGAGAGAATAAGCAAAACTGACAAACCCCTAGCTCACCTTATCAAGAGAAAGAAAGAAAAAAACCCAAATTCACACAATGAGAACTGAAAAGGGAGAAATTACTACAGAGCCTATGGAAATTCAAAAGATCATGAATACCTACTTTGAAAATCTTTATGCACATAGAGTGGAAAACACAGAGGAAATGGACAGATTTCTAGAAACATAATAACTACCAAAGCCCAACCTAGAAGATATAGCAGTTTTGAACAACCCAATATCAGCTATTGAAATTGAAAATGTAATTAAAAACTTACCAACAAAAAAAAGCCCAGGTCCCGATGGATACATGGCTGAATTCTACAAGAAATTTAGAGAAGATTTGATGCCAATACACCTTAAACTCTTCAATGAATTTGAGAAGAAAGAAATCCTCCCTAAACAATTCCTGGAGGTAAGTATTACTCTGATACCAAAACCAGAGAAAGATCCAACCAAAAAAGTGAACTATAGGCTAATCTCACTAATGAACATTGATGCAAGGATTCTCAACAAAATACTCGCAAATAGAATGCAGCAAATCTTCAGGAAGATTATACATCGTGACCAAGTGGGGTTCATTTCAGGAATGCAGGGATGGATTAACATATGCAAATCAATAAATGTAAAACACCACATCAACAGAGCCAAAAACAAAAACCCCATAGTCATCTCAATAGATGCAGAAAAAGATTTTGACAAAGTCCAACACAAGTTCAAGAGAAAAATCCTTCAGAAACTTGGACTACATGGTGTCTACCTCAAACTTATAAAGGCCATCTATGACAAAGCAACAGCCAACATTATACTAAATGGACAAACCTGAAAGCTTTCACTTTAAAATCAGGAACAAGACAAGGATGTCCACTATCACCACTCCCTTTCAATATAGTTCTATATAGTTCAATATAGTTCTGGAAACACTAGCCATGGCAATCAGACAAGAGAGAGAAATAAAAGGAGTAAAGATAGGAAAGGAAGAAGTTAAATTATCACTATTTGCAGATATGATACTTTTATGTAGAAGACCCAACAATCTCCATCAAAACACTAATAGAACTAATAAAGAAGTTCAGCAGTGTAGCTGGATACAAAGTCAAAGCTCAAAAATCAATAGCATTCCTGTACACAAAGAACTCACTGAGAGAGAAATTATGGAAATATACAATAACATGTAAAAAAATGAAATACTTAGGAATCAACCTAACTAAATATGTAAAAGACCTGTATGCTGAAAATTATACTACACTGAAAAAGGAGATTGAAGAGGATATTAGAAAATGGAAGGATATCCCATGCTCTTGGTTAGGAAGAGCCAACATTTTGAAAATGGCCATACTCCCAAAACAGTTATACAGATTTAATGCACTCCCAATCAAAATACCATTGACATACCTCACAGATCTAAAGAAAACACTCCTAAAATTCATTCAGAAACAGAAGAAAACTAGAAAAGCAAAGGCAATTCTAGGCAACAGAAGCAAGGCAGGAGGCATCTCAATTCCTGACATGAAACAGTACTATAAAGCCACAGTGATAAAATCAGGTTGGTACTGGCAAAGAACTAGACCTAAGGATCAATGGAACATATTAGAAGCTGCAAGGATAACTACAAAGACACCCAGCCACCTGATGTTTGACAAAGGGTCTAAATTTGTCCACTGAAAGTACAATAGTCTCTTTAAAAAATGGTGTTGGAAAAATTGGCTCTCTACTTGCCGAAGATTGAAACTAGATCCAATCCTATCATCTTGCACAAAATTAAAGTCTAAATGGATCAAAGACCTAAATATTAAAACAGAAACACTAAATCTACTGGAAGACAAGGTAGGTAGAAGTCTTGGAGACATAGGGTAGGCCGATAATTCATGAACAAAACACAAACTGCAGGGGAAGCTCTTCAAAGAATCAACAAATGGGATTTCATATTATTGAAAAGTTTCTGCACTTCAAAGGAAATCACCAAGAGAGTGAAAAGTAAACCCACAGAGTAGGAAAAATTTTAGCCAGTAACCCCTCAGACAAAGGACTTGTGTCCAGAACATATAAAGAACTGAAAAACATCAAGCCCCCAAATTCAAAGACCCTTTCCAAAAATGGGCATCTGAGATGAACACACAGTTCTCAGGGAATGATATACAAATTGCAAATAAATACATGAAGAAATGTACACCATCATTGCCCATTCAAGAAATGCAACTTAAAACATTGAGATTCCACCTCACTCCAGAAAGAATAGCTGCCATCAAGAAATTAACTGATAACAAATGTTGGTGAGGCTGCGGGGGGGGGGGGAACACTGCTCCCACTGTTGGTGGGAATGTACACTGGTGCAACCATTATGGAAATCCATATGGAGAATTCTCAGAAGACTAGGATTGTAAGCCCCATTCAATCCAGCTATTGTCCTCCTGGGTATTTTCCCTGAAGAACTGAAAAGTTCATATCACAGTGATATATGTGCACCCATGTTCATACTGGCACAATTTGTGATAGCTAAATCTTGGAAACAACCAAGATGCCCAGCTACTGCAGAGTGGATGAAAAAGATGTGACATTTTTATATGGTGGAATATTACTCAGCTATAAAAAAGGATGATCTTGAGGCCTTCATAAGTAAATGGAGACAATTTGAGACTATCCTCATTAGTGAAATAAATAAGAATCATATTTATAAATATCATATTGTTTCTCTAGTGTAAAAAGTAAATAAGAACTACAAGTGCAATAAAACCAAAATGTGTAATTGCTATTATAAAAAAAAGAGGAAAAGGAAGTGCTCTAAGGGATAGAACTGCATGTATGTTTGAGTGTGTAAAATAGATTACATATTGCTGAATCTTTGTTGGATCTTGGAGCAGAACTGTTTGTAGTCTGACTGTTTGAATGTCTACAGTGTACCCTTTAACTTTGTAACTTGAACAACTACATTCAAGATGACAATATGTAATTTATAAACTAGTGATTTCTTGGTGGGTTTTTTTCTCATTTTCCTTTTTTTCTTTCTTTCTTTTAGATTTCTGTATTGTTGCTACCATTTTTTTGTTGTGATTTTTCTTCTCTTTAAATAAAATTTTAAAAATATATAATTGCAATTGTAAAAATGAGGTAATAGGAAGCACTATAAAAGATATAGCTGCATGTATGTTTAGGCTTGTGGGATTGATAACTATATTTCCAGGTTCTTGTTGGATTGTTGAGCAGATCTGTTTGCACTCTCACTGCTTTAGTGTCCACTTTGTGTGCTTGAATTTTGTAACTTGAAAAACGATTTCTAAAATTACAATATGTAATTTATCAACTAGTGATTTCTTACTGTTTATTTTCTTTTCTTGAAATTCTGTAATATTTTTATCTTTTTCTGTTTTTTTTTCTCTTTAAAGAAAAACAAGGAAACCAAGAAAAGAGCTACAATCATTCAATGAGGAGGAAAACTAACAGAAAAGACAGAAATCATGGCTGGGTCTGCTGGTACACTCCTGTAAGCCCCGTAATCCAGAGACTGAGTTATGATAATCACAGTGAGTTTGAGGGCAGCCTGGGCTACCTAGTAATGTTAGGCCAGCCAAGAATACATAGTGAGACCCTATGTCAACAAAGAAACAAAAGAGAAGCAAAAATTCTTTATATAGTCAAACTATGGAATGATATTTTCAGAATAAGGTAAGTTAAACAAAAAGTTAAATTTTTGTTGGTTTATGAACATAAAGATGCAATTACTGAGTTTTACCTTAAAGCTAAGTACATCAGAATTAGAATATCTTATATGTTTTCCTGAGCTACTAGAGTAAAAAAAAAAAAAAAAGTTAGATTTTTATTTGTCCTTCAAACATTACTAATGTTTTTGCTATGTTAAAAAAATTCAAATACTCCAATATAGAATTTCATTATCTTTAAATTGGGAACAATAAAACCTACCTCAAAAATTATTGAGAGGAATCAATGAAATGACCAAATTGTTTTGTAGCTACTACTTAAATGCTGTTTTGTGTAATTATTATCAAACCATGGACAAAGATAACTATGGCAACATTTTGTGACACATTCTAGGATAATACATATTGAGACGAAGTCCTTATGATAATAAGGCAATTTGGTGGTTACTACTACAGCAGGGAACATCAAAAATGAAGACTAACCAAAAATGTAAAATAGTATTTTGACATTATGTGCCAGAAAATATATGTTACCTCTTAAAGTGAGCTGTAGATGCCAGCAAAGGTTTTTTACATAGGGTTTGTTTCTAGTTTTGGCCACCATTTAAAAGGGTATTTTTGAGCCAAGCCCGCGTCGCGTGCTGCGAGGTGAGTTCCAGAAGGCAATGCAGACCTGGAAGGGTTTGGGACCATCAATCGCGGCAGCTGGGTGCCTGCCCAGCCCACTTGGCTGGCTGCACTGGGCTCCAGAGGTTTCCAGGTTTGAGTGGACAGCGCCTAGTGACATTTATTCAACAAAGGAAGCCAGACCAGTGGAAGGGGGAGCCAAGCCTGTGTGGCATTGCGAGGGAAAGCTTCAGAAAATTGCTGGAAACACTTAAATACAGGAAAATGAGAAAACAAAAGATCAAAATGCAATCTCAAAACCCCAGCCCATTCCAAAAAATAGGAGCCATGTACATATAAGAAAATGCTACACATACACCTGAAATGTATGAAATGATATCAACTGAAATAAAGAAGTACAGGAAGCTATGAGGGAATTCAAATCAGAAATATTCTCCCAGATAAAAGAAAAATGATAAAATTAGTGAAAGAAAAAGTGAATGCATCCAACAGAGACACAGTTAACAATTAGAGGAACAAAGCAAAATGATAGACTACCTGAATGAACAGTTTATGAGACAAACAGAATGTATTAAGCAGATTCAACGAGATATAAAGGAAATCAAAAACTCTAATGAAAGTTGCAAAAACCATCTCAATGAAAGTGACGATAGAATTTCAGACCTCAAAGATATGATTGCAGCTAGTGAACAGGAAAGGACAGATCTTCTAACAATAACAAGGAATCAAGAAATAACAATTCATCAGCTGCAAGATGATGCAAAGAAAAACAATATAAAATTAATAGGGATAAAAAAGAAGGAGAAAACACAAAAGACATCAAGATGCTATTTACAGAGGTAATAGCTGAAAACTTTCCAAACATGAATATGGAAACTGATATACAGATTAGTGAGACATATTTAACTCCAGATAGCCATAACCAAAACAAAACTACACCCAGGCATATAATTATCAACATCCCAGAAATCCAACATAAGAACAGAATATTAAAAGCTGTTAGAGAGAAGAGACAGGTCACCTATAAAGGAAACCCTATCATAATCATGGCAGACTTCTCAACAAAAAAATGAAGTCAAGAAGAGCATGCAGTGAAGTTTTTCACATCCTTTAAGAAAATGACTTCCAACTGAGACTGATGTACCCTGAAAAACTGTCTTTCAAAATGGAATGAGAAATAAGATCCTTCCATGACAAAGAACAGCTGAAGAACTTCATGATCATCAAAGCAAACCTACAAAGAATACTGAAAGACATTCTAGACACATAGGAAAAAATCACTAAGCAACATAGACAATTAAACAGAAAGGAAAGGTAAGATACAACGTCAGAAAGAATACATGTCAAAAATAACCCAATATATGACAGTTATAACCATTAATGTAAATGGCCTCAATTCACTAATTAAAAGAAACAGACTGGCAGAATGGATCAAGAAACAACATCCAACCATATGCTGTCTAGAAACCCATCTAACCCAAAAGGAAACTCACAGACTGAAAGTGAAAGGATGGAAAAAAATACTCCATGCAACAGGAACTCAAAAAAAAAAATAACAACAAAAGCGGGGGTAGCTATTCTTTTTGCAGACCATGTGAACTTCAAACCAAGAATGGTACAAAGAGACAAAGAAGGTCACTACATACTAGTTAGGGGAAAACTGCAAGAGGAAGAGATAACAATCTTAAATATATATGCACTTAATTCCAGAGCACCCAACTACACAAAGCAAGTACCAAAAGAAATGAAAACATCAAATAGGTAAAAACACAATTATAACAGGGGACGTTAACACAACATTGACACATAGGGATAGATCAACTAGACAGAAAATCAGCAAAGAAATAACAGAACTGAACCACACCTGTGAACAAATGGATTTCATAGATGTATACAGAGTGTTCCATCCAACAACATCAGGATGTACATTCTTCTCACCAGTACATGGGAAATTCTCTAAAATAGACCATATACTAACCCACAGAACATATTTAACTAAATGCAAAAGAATTGAAATTATCCCATGCATGTTATCAGATCGTAGCATCATGAAACTGGAAATTAATGATAAAACTAACTGCAAAAACCACACAAACACATGAAAATTAAATACTACACTCTTGACCAATCAGTGGGTCACAGAGGAAATTAAAGAAGAAATTAAACAATATCTACAAGCAAACAAAAATACAAATACAACTTACCGGAACCTGTGGGATGCAGTGAAAGTGGTCCTCAGAGGAAAATTTATTGCACTGAGTTCCCACATTAGGAAAACAGAACGAACACAAATAAACAACCTGATATTACACCTGAAACATCTAGAAAAAGAAGAGCAAGCCAATCCCAAAGCCAAAAGAAGGGAGGAAATTATAAAGATCGGAGCAGAAATTAATGCAATAGAGACTAAGAAAACAATTCAAAGAATCAATTAATCAGAGTTGGTTCATTGAAAGAATAAATAAAATTGACAAGCCCCTAGCCAACCTAATTTAAAGAAGGAAAGAAAAGACTCAAATTCATGCAATACAGAATGAAAAAGGAAAAATCACTACTGACCATGTGGAATTACAGAAGATCAACAACAACTATTTCGAAAACCTCTTCTCTCATAGGTTCGATAACACAGAAGAAATGGACAGATTCCTAGAAACATACGAACTATGAAAGTTCAATCAAGAAGATATAAAACTGCTGAATAACCCAATTTCTATTAATGAAATTGAAAATGTAATCAAGTCTCTACCAACACAGAAGAGCCCAGGCCCAGACGGATTCACTGCAGAATTCTATAATAAATATAAAGAAGACTCAATGCCAACACTCCTCAACCTCTTCAATGAACTAGAAAGCGAAGCAACTCTCCCTAAGTCATTCCTGGAAGCAAATATCACTCTAGTACCAAAACCTGAGAAAGACCCAAATAAAAAAAGAAAATTACAGGCCAATCTCCCTAAGGAACACAGATGCAAAAATTCTCAATAAAATATTGGCAAACAGGATGCAGCAAATAATCAAGAAGATTATACACCATGACCAAGTGGGATTCATCCCAGGCATGCAGGGATGGTTCAACATATGTATATCAATAAATGTAATCCAACATATCAATAGAGCCAAAAGCAAGAATCACATGATCATTTCTATAGATAGAGAAAAAGCTTTTGATAAGATACAACACTCATTCATGGTAAGAACCTTACAGAGAATTGGAATAGATTGTCTTTACCTCAATATGATAAAGGCCATCTACAACAAACCAAAAGCCAGTGTCATATTAAATGCCCCAAAACTGAAAACCTTTACCTTAAAATCAGGCACAAGACAAGGATGTCCATTATCACTGCTCCTATTCAATATAGTTCTGGAAATAGCCACAGCAATTAGACAAGAGAGAGAAATAAAAGGAGTAATGATAGGAAAAGAAGAAGTTAAATTATCATTATTTGCAGATGACATAATGCTCTACATAGAAGACCCCCAAACCTCTGTTAAAAGTCTCCTAGATATAATAAATAAATTCACCAAAACAGCTGGATACCAAGTCAATACTCAAAAATCAATATCATTCTTATACACTAACAACAAAATCACTGAGAGAAAAATAAGAGAAGCCACACCCTTCACACTAGCATCCAAAAAAATGAAATACTTAGGAATTAATCTAACAAAAGATGTAAAAGAGTTGTACAGGGAAAATTATAGCACCCTGAAAAAAGAAATTGAAGAGAACTTCAGAAAATGGAAAGACATCCCTCGTTCATGGATAGGAAGAATAAATATCATAAAAATGGCCATTCTCCCAAAATTGTTATACACATTCAATGCAATCCCAATGAGAATACCACTAACATACCTCATAGATCTAGAGAAATCACCCCTAAAATTCATCTGGAACCAGAAGAGACCTAGAATAGCAAAGGCAACTCTAAGCAGCAAAGCCAAGGCAGTCAGCATCACAATCACTGACTTGAAGTTATACTACAAAGCTACTGTAATAAAATCAACATGGTATTGAAATAAAAACAGACATGAAGATCAATGGAATAGACTCGAAGATACATCTATAAACACACTCAAATACCTTATCATTGATCAAGGGGCTAAGCATGTTCACTGGAAGAACGACAGTCTCTTTAATAAATGGTTCTGGAAAATTTTGGGATCCATATGCCAAAAACTAAAATTAGACCAAAGTCTATCACCATGTACTAAACTAAAATTCAAATGGATCAAAAATCTAAATATTAAAACAGAAACACTAAATCTGTTGCAAGACAAAGTAGGTTAAAATCTTGAAGACACAGTTCTCAGATGAAGAAATATGAATGGCAAATAAATACATGAAAAAATGTTCATCATCATTGATCATTAGAGAAATGCAAATTAACACCACACTGAGATACCATTTCACTGCAGAAAGAATGGCCAGGATCAACAAAACTACCAACAACAAATGCTGGAGAGGATGTCAGGAAAAAAGGAACTCTTCTGCACTGTTGGTGGGAGTGTAGACTGGTGCAACCACTGTGGAGGTCAATCTGGAGATTCCTCAAAAAGCTGGGAATGGAGGTCCCATTTGACACAGCTATTCCACTCTTAGGCATATTCCCAGAAGATCTGAAAACATCTTACCACAGTGATATATGTGCACCCATGTTTATAGCAGCTCAATTTGTAATAGCCAGTTCTTGGAAACAAACTAAGTGCCCATCAACCGAGGTATGGATAAAAAAATTGTGGTACTATTATACCATGGAGTACTACTCAAATATAAAGAATGATCACATTGAGATATTTATAAATAAATGGATGCATCTTGAATCTATACTCATAAGTGAAATAAATCAAAATCACATGTATAAATACCATATAGTCTCCCTAGTGTAAGAAATGATAAGAGTGCAGAAGATTTTATGGAAATTATACTGCTTTGATGTCATGTCTTCATTCTTTGGTTTGAATGGTTTTATTCTGTTTTGTTTGATCTTAATATATTTGATCATATGAATACTTACTTTGCAGTCAAAACAGTATGGTAGCCAGTGTTGATTTAATATCATCTTGCTCTGAAGTCCTACCATGCTTTTGTTTTTCTATTACCATTGGTTCTATCGCGTTGTGAGTTATTGTATTTTAATATGTATGATAGTAAAGACACAATTTTTATGGAAAATGAGATAATATAGCAGCCATTGTTTATCTTTGATTATATGGTTTAGAATGTCTTGGAATACTTCCATTTACTTGAGTTGTTTATTCTACTTTGTTATGTTTGACACTATTGTGTGTAAAGCTAAGCTGAAATATTTCAAAGAAAGAGACATTATGTTAGCTACTGTTAATATCCAATTGTCTTGTTTTGAAGTGCTTTGTTGCTTACATTGTTCAGTTCTGATCTGCTTAGATCTGTCCTCTTTTGTTTTATTCTCTTTAAAATTAAAAAGAAAAAAATAAAAGGTATTTTTAATAACCATAAATTAATAACATAAATAATGTTTAGAAAGAAATCTAATAGAGACTCACTCTTTTGTACAGGATAAATGAACATTACAAAGAAACTATTTGTAGAGATGGAAAGATAAATTGCATTTAACACATACATGTATCAACAGAGTTGAGGTTAGGTAGACATTATAAACCTCTCTCTAGATCATGAAGTCCATTTAGAACTTAGTTTATTAAAGTTACTTTTTAACATGTCATTAGCATCAGAACAGAGAAATGTATTTTTTGAACATTAAATATGTTTTTTTAAGATGGGAGAGTAAAAAGAAAAAAAAAGGTGTGTGTTCTTATTTCATAAGATAAAATCAATCTACATGTAATTATGTCCAAAGTTTATAAAATTTGGCTTTTGAAGGATATTAATTTAGTTAGAAAATTATGAAGAGAAAACTAAAGCTTGAGAAGACAAAGTATTTGTTCAAGTTCATATGACTACTTTGTGCCTGATTGGGTAACTTTCCATTCTATTAAGTTCCTCCATCTCTGTGCATAACATAAAAGAAAACCTGTGTAATGCTTCAGTTATCTTAAATCTACAATATATTTATAGGCCCTTTCAAATATTTTACTATGAAACTAAGATTTATTTTATTCACTGGTCTTTGAAATAATGAATCTTTTTTTCTTTAGATCCATGTTGTTCAATCCGGTGAACACTAGCTACATGTAGCTGTTAAAATTGAAAGTCAAATTAAGTACTATATATATGTTCTTAGTGGCACTGGCTACATACCTTGTGTTTAACAGCTGTCTATGACTTACTGACTAACACAGTGGCCAACGCAGATATTGAACATAAAAGCCATTGCATAAAGTTTTATTGGAAAGCTCTGTTTTAGACTCTTTGTAGGGAGATTGCGAAGACTAGGAGGGCAAGTTTTATCCAACTGACTTCTGCTACTATTCCTTATTCTGTATTATTTACAGTTCTTAAAATGCACTAGTGTTTTTGTTTACAAATTTTCTAAAATCCCTATAAACCTAGTACTTCTAAATCTATTTTGAATTTGAGGAAAAGTTAATTAACTGCTTGGCATCAAACAATTATCATGAAGCTCAAATTGAAATGTCATTCTCTGTCTGTCCCGATGTTTCAATATCTTGGATTTCATGTTTAAATAGAAATAATAATCATATTAATAATCCTCAGGCATAGTTAAACAGATTTAATGTAATAATTTATGTTTTGTGACTGGTATCAAAATGAATAGTTAGGAGTTGGGGATATAACCTGATAGTAAGAAATGTACCTAACATGTACTTGTACCTGGATGTGACCCCAGCACCATGCATACATGCACAAATCTTGATGTGGTAGCACAACCCTGTAATCCCTCTTACTATGAGGGAGGAGTTATTGCAAGCTTCAGACCAGCCTGGGCCAATTAGGAAAACCCTGTTCTGAAATTATATAAATTAAAATAGAGCTGGAATTATAACTCAGGAAAGTCTTGGGTTCCATCCCTAGAACACACACACACACACACACAAAACAAAAATAACAAACAAGAGAAGTTAATGATAATGATAAAATAATAATGATAAAAGAGTACCAATGATTAATGACTTATAATCATAAATACTTTTTCTAGAATTCCAGTCAGTGAGTTAAAATGTCTTAACCCAAAAGACTGAGACTATAGCCTATAATCACATCTTGAAGAAAATAATTATACTTCATGTCTTAGTCTTAGTTACTTTTCCTTGTAGTGACACAATACAGTATAGTCACAATTTAAAGGAGCAAAGGTTTATTTTGGCTCACAATTTGCAGAGTTTTCAGTCCATAGATAACTCTAAGACAGGGAAGTGTGGCCTGGGAAAGGTACTCATGGTTTGAAAGACAAGAAGCAAGGAGTTAAACCTTTTTGGGCTGTGCCTCCAGTGACCCATCTCTTCCACTATATTCTATCCCTTAACAGCTATAAATTAATCAGTGGAATAATCCACTGATTTTCACACCCCCATGATCCCACACCTCCCCATATCACCACCTATAAGCACATGAGGCTTTGGAGGGGGGGGATGTGTCAGTCAGTATTTTACTAGAAGAACGGATAACACAAGATCTACAAATGCACAAGAATTTACAAGATTGGCTTAAGACAATCAGCCACAGGGTTGGATGAGAAAGCATGCAGAGAATGTCTGCACACTGGACACTAAACATTTCAGTCCAAGGTCTGGAGTTCATTGCAGTGTCCCATGCAAGTCCCTATCAGGTGGCCTGTGGGTCTGCAATTGGAAGCCTAAAGAGTCTATGCCATAAGGCTGAAGAATCTGAGATGGAAGCTGAGGGGTCTCTACTAGAAGCCAGGAGATGATGTCCAAGCTGAAGACGAACACTGGAGCTCTTCCAAAGAATAGAAGCAAATCTGTCCTTCCTCAATTCCCCTTTATATCATCAAGGTGACAGCCACCCTAGGGTGGGTCCTCTACATCCTAGAGTGTAGAATTACTGAGCTGACTTAGTTAAGCTTCTAATTTCTCAAGTTGACACAATCAACCATTACAGATGGACATCTAGATATAAAGCATAATATAAAAAATCCTCCTTTGTCTCTCACAACGGACAAGAAAATTCAATGATTAGAGGGATTAAACCATTTCTATCTGACTTGTAATTTGTAAATATGTATTGAATACTTCTGAAGTCTAGTCACATTTTTATAGTACTAAACTTATCGCTAACAGTAGACTTCTATGTGGTATGATAAGCAAATAAAGAGGTTACTTTTGTGCCTGAATAAACAAGGGCCAACCTTAAATCAATCACTTTTTGTTAAATGTATAGGGATTGACAATCCATAGAAAAGTAGAGTGTGTCAAATTTAGGACTCCCTGTTTTCAATAATAGTGGGAAAATAAATTAAAATATTTTTATAAGAAAAATTTAATTTTCATCTTTTTCTACTAAAATAATTCATTCCATAAATGGCTTATATGTAAAGGTGAAATATAATTTATAACTTAATATTTGAAACAGTATTTTGCATATGCAAATTATCTAATTTTTCTTTGTCACCTGACATATTTTGATTCTTCTTTAGACTTGTGCTTGTATTTATTTAATAATTTAAGGACAAATCCACAGTTTATATAACATTTTAAATGCTATCAGAGGAAATTGAAATGCCTATTTGCAAAAATCAAGGCAGCCATGTCAACCTAAGAAGAGTGGGTTTTGATAAAGGGCCATTACGAAGGTATTTCATGTCATGCACAACCCAGAAATTAAAGCAGAACAAAAAAACACGATATACTGCTTCATTGAAAGTCATCAAAGCTGTATTTTCTCTCATACAATATGGAGAATTATGGATGAAACTCCATTTAAAATATTAATCAGCCATTGTATTTGAGTTCCTTTTTTGAGTTTTAAAACTACCTTATCAACTTTTAAACACACATTGGCAAACACTGGTGAGGATTACTCTCCGTGTTGTCATTACATACAAGGAAATTTTTTATGGCTTTTACTTTAAAAATATTGAACTTTTTAAATATAGGAATAGCATGAAGTTAATTGTGGATCAATGGTTTTGGAAACTATGTGAAGGCATTTAAAGGTCCTAGTAAGCCTGCAATATAAATTACGGCTGACTGGAAATGTAATTTAGTTGAATGCATTTCACTAAAAGATAATTTGCTTCTGTGACTGCCAACCCACATTTGTGTGATTGTAGAGAAAAAAACAACACACACGCCACAAACAGACACCTCATCATGCCAACCACGTTAGCCTTATTAGCCCAGAAGGTATTTCAAACAGTTGGAAACAATGTTTGAGAAAAATGGACACTAGTTAGAAAACTAGAGTCGCCTTTTTTAAAAAAAAATCTCTTTCAAAATATAATTCTACAAGCTACTTTTTAGTAAGGACATCAGGAATCCTGAATCCATATTGATGTAATGCTGTCTGTATAAATTATTCATCAGATAGCAAGAAATAAACAGAAAACCTGGCACTTGCTATTTTCCATTTCTATCCCCCTGCCTATAGCTCCAGATTGAGTTTATATGACATCTTTGGATGATCATCTGGCCTTTTCCTGTATACCAATATCATATTATCTGAAACAAACTAGACATTTCTTTTCTTTTCTTTTTTTGATTTAAAGAAAAACAAAAGCATATAAAGGGTAGAGATAATGCAGAATTTAAAAAAATAAACAATAAGAAATCACTAGTTGATAAATTACATATTGTCCTCTTAGAAGTAGTTGTTCAAGTTACAAAATTAAATCATACAAAGTAGATATTCAAACAGTGAGAGTGTAAACAGCTATGCATGCATGAGCCTCTACATGTATTTCTATCCTTTCTGTATTAGAGGGAAAAACAAAACATAGCAAGACAAAACAAAACAAATTCATATAAAAGCATTCCAAAAAGTCATATAAAACCACAGTACAAGGTGATCTACAATGATTACTGTGTTGTTTCTTATTATCTTCAATAGAATTGTCTATATCATCAGGCATAATTGAATATAGAAGTATAACTGAACATAGCAGTACATAACAATATTAGTAAAAATAAAACATTGTAGACAGCACAAAACTTCAAAGGCAGGTAATAATCAAACCATAGTGGATATTCTAGTGAATCTTGTCATCTTCAGTGCAGTTGCCTATACTCTCAGACTTGATACTATCAATCATAACAGCTTGGAATAAAATCTATCGATACAAAACAATGATCTAACAAACCAGATTCAAATACAATCAGTCATGGTAAAACAGTGTAGGTTTTACAGAACTTTAGGTTAAAATAATAGGAAATTAAGGATGATTACTGTACTATATCCTGTTATTTTTGGGATTACTGTCTGTGCCCTCAAATCTAAAACAGGTAGAATGACTGGAACAGAATATAATACATCTAAGCACAGTAGTGTGAGTAATGTGGGTTTTAAATCCTTGTGCACTATTAACAATAAAGTATATCAAGACCATCTATGTTAGAGATTCTAGCCATCCTTCTCTGCCTCATTTCTGCTATGCTATTTTTCTGCCTTTGTTTGTCTAGTTTTCTCCTTCATTCTACTGCCTGCCCTACTCACTGAGGCCCTTCCACCACTGCTCCTAAAATCCTGGTGTTTTTTTTCTCTCTCTCTAGAATGTCCTTCAGTATTCTCTGTAGGGTTGGATTGGTGGTCACAAACTCCTCCAGTTCCTCTTCATCATGGAAGCATCTTGTTTCTCCATTAATTTCTAGTGACAGTTTTGCAGGGTACATCAATCTGGGCTGGAGGTTATTTTCCTTCAGGGCTTGGAATACTTCACTCCAAGCTCTTCTTGATCTGATGGTCTGTGTTGAGAAGTCAGCCGTGATCCCGATGGGCTTACCTTTATAGGTAATCTGTTTCTTTTCTCTGATGACTTTTAATATTCTGTTTTTATATTGAATTTCTAGTATCTTGATTATTATATGTCTGTGTTCTGTTTTGGTTGAAGGTGGCTTGAGTTCTGTATGCCTCACATAACCCAATGTCATTTTCTTTTCCCATGCTTGGGAAGTTTTCCATAATTATTTCCATGAATAGCCCTTGTAATTTGCCTGTTTGTATTCCTGCATTTTCATTCAAATTTCTTATTCTTAAATTGTAGATTCTTTTGTCATCTTCTAGCCTTTGTATTGTTACTGCCTGTTTCCTTATTATTCTTAAGACATCTTTCCTTTCATGATCACACATTGCAAAGTTGTCTTCAAATTTTGTTAGTCTATCCTTAGTTTCTTTAAAGGAGTTTTGCAAGGTTTCAATGGAGTTTTTAATTTCTTGGTAGTCTCTTTGAATTTGCTTCATGTATTCTATATTTTCTTAATATTCTTTATCAAATGTTTCTCTCCTTTTTTTGTGTTCCTCCCTTCTTCCATCTGTGTCTTCCTGAGAGATGATTCCTGAGAGCATTTCTTTTATTACTCTACTTGTATCTTGCTTTACCTGATTTAATATTTCAGTTTTGAGCTCATCTACAAGGTCCCAAAGATATCTCTTAATGTCCATTGAAGCCATGTCTGATGTTGCATGTTTGCCATGCTCAGTGTCCCTTGTTTTTACCTCTCCTGGATCAGTGCTCTCAGAGTTCTGGGCTGGGGGCCTCCTCTTGCCTCTCTCTCCTGTCATGGTCCCAGCTTGTTCCACACAGGTGTACAGTGGAGATCCCAGCCCTCTTCCCTGTTGGCCATGATTCCTCTGAAGCACACTGGTGAGGGACCTCCGCACTCTCTTGCCTGCCCCTCCCCACTGGGCCAGCCAAACTTCAAGGGTCTTCACTCGGATAGTGCATGCTAGGAGCAGGGAATTGATTTGGGACAGCTCATTTGGTCATGGCCAGGGGTGAGGCCCAGTTCAAGCAAATCTCACGAATCTGCTCTGGGGAGGGAGCAACCAACTGAAGTCACTGTTGCTCCCAATTCAGGCTCCTCCTGCCAGATTCCAACATGTTGCCCATTTGGTCGCACCCTTCCTGTGGGGGGGGGATCTCATTCCCAGCACTGACCATGGATTAATGAAGTTCCCTTAGATGCCTCCTCTCTCTGTTGGGCTCACCAATCCCTGACTTCAGTGCTGCTATGGTTCCTGTGAGTGTTAGCGGGAATGAGTTTGGGTGGCTCTGTCGGCCGGTGCAGATCCAAGCTGGGGCAAACTCAGGCCAGTACAAACTTGGCGGGTCACAGCAAAAACACTGTGTCCCACAATCTTCAGCTGTTCCAGTTGCAGTCCCGATGTGTTTGATGAGCTTTTTTATGTTTTAATTTCTTTCTGTGTCAAGAGAATCTGTCCCCCTCACTCTAGGTCTCTCCAGAATGTTTTATTCCAGCATAGGAGTTGTTTCTCCCAGGAGGCTTTGTATTTTGCTGCTCACTGATCGGCCATCTTGACTTCCACCTGGTTCTGTACCAATTTCACTGAACTGCCTCAATTGGCTTTGTCCTGCCTTGTTCTGCTATAGTTTACTACCTTGATCAGAGCTTCAGTGCAGCTACAAACTGGACATTTCAAAAAATTAAAGCAAGTTCCCAGGGAAAATGCCCGGACACTTCTCTCCTCAAGATATTTCTTCTTTCACCTGTTAGTCATGAATGTAATAAACCTAAATAAGGTTAAACAAATCAATATTCTCTCAATGCAACAAAAGTTAACTTTAGAATAAATGCTGGATTCTAAATTTGTATAATTTCACTTTTTCATTTGACATCAAGACTTCCTTACAAAATCATTTTGTTTGACTCCCTTAGTTTTCTTGACACCATTTCTTTACCTGGAGATAAAACAAAACATTTCAGAATGTGAACAAGACTTAACCTATTAACAATCATATCAGGCAAAAATTTTGAGTTATTTGTCTTAATGTAACATACTCTTTATGAAATGACATCCACATTTGAATTTTATCAGTAAAAGTATATTCAAAACTATAAATATTTTCCTGAAATAATTTCCAAAATATAAATCTGAAGCTTTTGAAATTACAGATAAGAAATTACATAAAATAACTAAGGTATACAATAATTTCAAGACAAAAATTTGATATAAGATTCAGATTATATACTATATATAGATAACAGAAAGCATTAGGCAATCTGGTTTAAAGGCAGTTACTCTTATTGCTACAGCAGCAATTTCCTGTAATTCATGAGCCATTTGGACAATATTTTTGAGAGGTATAACATATAAGATACCAAAGTTACAAGGGGCAAAATTTACCTTTATCTAGAACATTAATGAAGAGTATGACTATTTTGAGGATAAAATAAAAATTCAATTTCCCTGTTTTAGAATATCAGCAGAGTGCATAATAATGTCTGCTGTCTAATATGAACTATCTAATTTTCTAAACCAATAAACATTTTTTGATTAATTTTCTAGTGCCAAAGAAAAATAGTATTTCTGATGACATATTAACCTCTAATAAATATCTGAATTATAAAACTTGCTCTTTTAAGTTATTTGTCCATGACTGTGGCCATGAATGATAAGTGAGATCATTTTTAAACATTTGTGAGTGTGGAATAAAGACAAGAAAGAAAGAGACCAAGGCAGAGATGAAGAAAGGCAGAGAAAGGAGTGGAGGGATGGGTGTTTTTCTTTAACAGTAACACATATGTGAACTCTGACTATTTTGAATAGCCAAATTTTCCACATATACATGTATTTAAAAAGAAAAGAAAATTCATTCATTTGCTAAAACCAATTTTCACCAGACCTTTGATCTTTCTCTGACTTGTTGCAAGTACTATAACCACTCTAATTATAGCTATCTATGAATTAGAAAAAAAGATATAAGCCTGTACAATTTGAAATCTTTGAAAAGTGTGCCTTCAAAGCAAGTAATTGTTTAAAAATAATAAATGTTAACTCTGGCAGCATCTATGTTACTGTTTTCTCTCTAAAACGAGGTTACAGTGAACTTAGATTTATTATTCTATAAAGTCTATGATAGATCACATAACATATGCAAACCAAATATTTTCTTTAAATTAATTTCATTTGTATCATATATTTTTATGCTGTGTGCCAGGTTAGAAATAAATGGTAATAAAGTTTGACCTACTATGACATAATCTTAGACACAGTTAAACCAAAATCAAAGTGGGATCTGCTGTATTTTGGTGCTGTATTATGTAGTTTGCTAGGCAGGGCAAGCAGATAAATGCCTTGCTAATAAGTTCATAAAATGAGCAACAAAATTTCAAAGCATTAGGTCTGTGCAGAGCCATGGATGTGGGTCTCTATTACCCAGGATGGGTTTTGTTAAAATCATCAAGTACAAGGCCTACTTTAAGAGATAACAAGTGAAGTTTAGAAAAAGACAAGAGAGCAAAACTGATTACTATGCCTGGAAACTTTTGGTGATCCAGGATAAAAATAAATACAACACACCTAAATACAGGATGATAGTTCATGTGTCTAACAGGGACATCATTTGTCAGATTGCTTATGCTCATATTGAAAGGGATATGATACTTTGCATAGAATATGCACATGAACACCAAAATATGGTGTGAAAGTTGGCTTAACAAATTAAGCTGCAGTGTATTGTACTTGCCTGCTGCTGGCCCACAGGCTTCTCAATAGGTTTGGCATGGATAAGATCCATGAAGGCTAGGTGGAGGTGACTGGAGATGAATACAGTGTAGAAAGCATTGATGGTAAACCTGGTGCCTTCACCTGCTATTTGGATGCAGGCCTTTCTAGAACTACAACTGGCAGTCAGATTTTTGGAGCCCTGAAGGGTGCTGTGGATGGAGGCTTGTCTATCCCTCACAGTACCAAATGATTCCCTGGTTATGATTTGAAAAGCAAGGAGTTCAATGCAGAAGTACATTGTAAGCACATCATGGGTCAGAATGTCGCAGATTATATGCATTACCTGATGGAAGAAGATGAAGATGTTTACAAGAAACAGTTCTCTCAGTACATAAAGAGCATTGTAACTCCAGACATGATTGAGGAGATGTATATGAAAACTCATGATGTAACTTGCCCAGAAAAAATTTGGGTAGCTCAAAAGAAAGCAAGCTTCCTCAGTGCTCAGGAGTGAGGTGCCAAGATTTAAATGTTTATGAAGATTTTTTCAGGTAAAGACCAATAAACTTATTCATCAAGCCAAAACAAAGTTTCAAAGCACTATTTTACAGGAAATCTTTTTTTGACATTGAATTCTCGTTAATTAGAATGAATGACAATTTCCTCACTATATATCTGGCATTTTCTATTGCAAGGTTGTATCTATCTAATTAGGCTTTTCTTCTTGTCCAATTAAGATATAGTGTACTATCAATGAAATGACTGGTATCAACACTATGCAGAATGTTAGTATTGTTGGAGACATAGCCTTCCAGTAAGTAGGGAAAAGAGAAAGTTATTTCAATATCAGCTACTAGTTATAGGCTGCCATTATCAATTCAACCAAAATAATACCCAATTTTAAAATGAAAACAACTGGAAATGTTGAATTTTTGGTACTGTTTGCCTAACATGACTTGTTAGTGATCTCTGACAATTCATATTATTATTTAAAATAAAATTGGCTTTACATTTGTGTTTCTTAGCCAACAACTCTCTTAAATGCATTCCATTCAAATGATTTTGGCTCTCTCACTAGTTAACATTGTTGCCTCCATCCGATGAGTGGTACTGGTAATTGACTTCCGTAACTTTTTATCTGCTCAAAATCAAAGATCAAACTGTTAACATTTCAAAATTTATCATGGCCAGTACACAGACTTTCTGAGGGAAGAATTTAAGGTCTGATAATGAATCAACATAAGTTCACAATTCAATCTCCCTCCAAAACTATTCAAAGAACAGCAAAATGGAGTTTAATAGATCTGCCCAAACTCTCTCCAATTAATTTCTATGAATCACTTTTTAATGCCTTCTGATTAAACACATTTCAAGCCTATTCAATTTAAATATGTCTTGAATTTTTGTTTCAATGATATATACATCCTTTTGAAAGAAATTATTGTAGTTATGGAAACTTTTCTCCATTATTCTTTCATTGCCAGGCAATGTGCAGCTATCATTAGCATCAATTACTCAAATGAATGGGCTATATTTGTAACTTTGTGACAGCAATGCGAGTATAAAGTATTTGAAAGTTGAACAGCAGAAAAAGTAGGAAAGTAGGAATCAGAGGGCTCACCAGACAACAATTCATCAATCACATAATTTTGGTTCATAAATTGATACTTTGAGCTTCAATTTTTCCAAATGTGTAACTTAGACAGTTATCATTAATCAGCATTGTATGACAACTTCTAAAAAAATTCACTGTGGATTGACAAAAGTTTAGTTAGTAGTATATCAAATGACAATAACCATGATGTCAAAGGTTTTGATAAGAGGATTATTACATTATATATAAAATATAAATATACATGAATTGTAAAGCTAAGAACCATCTACTTGCCTATTCATCACTTTGTATATAGAACAATCTTAGCATATGACCTCATTTTTTCTTGTTCTTGACCAGTTTTTTTTATATTTTATTTTGTCTCATTGGAATCTAGCTAGAATAATCACAACTTTTTAAAATTTAGATCAAAAAGCAAAACGGAAAAAAGGGTAGAAATAATACAGAATTTCAAAAAAAAGTAAGAAATCACTACTTGATAAATTAAATTAAATATTGTCATCTTAGAAGTATTTGTTCAAGTAACAATATCAAAGAATAAAAATTGGACAATCTAACAATGACTGTACAAACTATCCTGTTTGATGAACTAACAATAATAGTAGTATACTTATCTATCTTGCACACTTAAACATACATACTTTCTTTCATTATTACAATATCTATGATAAATTTTCGATCTTATTATTCTTTCAGTTTTTAATAATATGTATAAACTACTATTCAGGCTAGGAAAGTCATCAATCTTCACAAGTCCAGAAATTGTGAATCATAAAAAAGTGAATTACTTTCAATGTATATGAAATAGTTACCTCAATCAAAATCCAACTTCAATTTGTTATTTTCTATGTTGTAACAGGCTCATTTTGTTTAGAGCATTTCCAAAATATCATTTGCAATGGAAAAGGACAATTTGATATATTGTTAGGTGTTAAAAGGCTGTAAAAATTGGGGTTGGGATAAGTGAAGAACAAGGTCAATGAATGAAATATCTGTCATTTCAAACCATTATAGCCAAAATTGAACAAATTGAGAGTTAAGTAGAAAAGAGGGAGAAAATTCTTTAATCCTACACTCTCAAGAAATGAAATTACCAAGACTAACCATGCTTGGGGTTTAGCACTTTAAAACCATTCTAATAACCTAGAGTTTTCCATTCAAAGCAATGAAGAACTCAATGGTATAAATTCCATTTAAAGGAGCAAAAAATATTTTAAGCATATCTTTGAAAGTAATAATCCTCTTTTGCATGTTGCAAAAGATGTTTTCAAGATGTTTTCACAGATTACCTACTAAAATCATGAAGCATACCTTCAGACTGATTTGGGTGAATTAGAGTGTAAAAGTTACTATGCTCGGGGCTGAGGACTTAGCTCAGGGGCACTTTGCCTGCTTGGCTAGAATGAGGTCCTGAGTTTGATTCCTGGTACTCCTCCAAAAAAGAAATAAAAAATAAAAGTCCTATGCTTAGGAAAATGATTACTAGTTTTAAAGATGCCACAATATTTTTGAAAGTTAAGTAACTAATTTAAAAGCAGTGAATGGATTTTCAAACATCCTTAAATCTGAGCAGAAAATATCTTCAAATTTCATTTATGTATTTTAATATTGTGTAGGTATTTAATAACATATTTTAGTGGTTCTTCAGGTCTTGGGGCAGTGTAATGAGTTATATATATTTTCCCCTTGTCATAAACAAGACATAACATGAGATACACATTCAAAAAATATCCATGTGTTGAGTGTAGTATTGTTAACTAAAGCACAATATTGTACATTAGATCTTTAAAACTTTTCAGTCCTCCACAACTAAAAGTATACTCATTGACCAGAAATTCCTCATTTTATCCTGATCCTAGAAATCACCATTCTACTTTCTTTTTTACTTCTTTGCATTTCTGTCTTTTATGAGTTTTACTAAAGGAGTTACCTTGTAAAAATAGGATCAGAGTATTTGTCTTTCTGAGACTGACTAATTTCACATAGGAATAATGTTTTCAAGGTTGGTCTATGTTACAGCACGTGACAGGACTTTCTTTTTAAAAGGCTGAAAAATAATTTTACTGTGTGTATATATACCATAGTTTCCTAGTCCATTCATCATTAGAGAAATGTAGGTTGTTTGCCCGTCTAGGTCATTGTGAGTAATGCTACAGTAAACACCAGAATATATATACCGCTTTGAGATCCTGATTTTAATTCTTTTGCCTTTATGCCCAAAAGCAGTATCACTGCATCATATCTTAGATCTATTTTCAAATTTATGAAGAATCTTCATGTTTTTTGTAGCATCTGCATCATTTTACATTTCTACTAACAGGGCACAGGGGTTCCTATTTCTCCTTGTTCTCACCAACACTTGTTATTTCCTGTGTTTTTGGCTAATAGCCATACTAGCCATTTTCACTAGAAAATGTGAAATGATACCTCATTATGGTTTTGATTTACTTTTTTCTAATGATAAATCACTTTGAAAATCTTTTCCCATACCTATTGTCCATTGATATTCCTTCTTTGGAAAAAAATCTGTTCCAGGCCTTCACCCAGTTTTTAGTTAGGCTGTTTGTTTTATCGTTATTTCACTGTAGGAGTTCCTTACACATTTTAAATATTAACCCCTTATGAGATACAAACTCTTCTTGTTTAATGACTGAGTTACATTCCTGCAGCTGTTTTTAAATAAATTGGAAGCTAAATAAGGAATTGTGTATAGTATATACATTACAACATTCAGAACAAACAAATGGTCAAAGGAAACCCTCACTTGATTTCTTTTTTTTTCATTTTTTTTATTTAAAGAGGAAAAAAAAACAGGAAAAAGTTAGAAATTTTCAGAATTTCAAGAAAGAAGATAAATAGTAAGAAATCACTAGTTGATACATGACACATTGTTTTTTAGAAATAGTTATTCAAGTTACAGGATTAAAGCACACAAAGTGGACACTCAAGCAGTGAGACTGCAAACAGATCTGTTCAACAATCCAACAAGAAACTAGAAATATGGTCATCAATGCCACACACCTAAACATACATGCAGCTATATCTTTTATAGCACTTCCTATTTACTCTTTTTTACAATAGCAATTATATATTTTTAAAATTTTATTTAAAGAGAAGAAAAAAGCAAAAACAGAAAAAAGGGTAGCAACAATACAGAATTCTAAAAGAAAGAAAGAAAAAGGAGAATGGGAAAAAACCCCACTTTCTTTCATTTGCAAAACTGTTTCATGCAATACTATATAACAAAAATTAACAGTAAAATAATAATGTATAATGGAACATAAAACTAAACTACTTCACTATACAGTATAATCTGCAGAAATTACAGTACTGTATAAATAAGGTGTACTGTACCAAAGAAAGACATTGAGACTCTATAAAAAAGATGTACAGAAGTATAAAGGAGATATGGATCATAATCTTAGTGGTGAGTAGTAAGTCTGAACAATGTGCCTCAGCCTTAAGTCTAAACAGTCATGAAACTAGTAGGTCATTAAACAAGAAATATCTGTGTATTGTATATGGTTTGCAAATATTTTCTCCTGTTTCTTAGGTTGCTTTTCCCTTTGTTAATAATGACCTTTCTATACCAAATATTTTTCATGTGACATAGCCTGCTTTTCTATTTTTCGCTTTTGTTTCTTGTTCACTAAAGTTATTGCCAAGTCCAATGTCATGAAACTTTTCTCCTATATTTTTATTCTAGGAAATCCATAGTTTCCTTTTCAGTTCATTTTTGTATAAAACATGAAAAATCGATCCAGTTTTATTCTTCTATATGCATATATCCAGGTTTTTGTTGTTTTATTGGTTTTGTTTTGGTTTTTGGTGCTGGGTGTGGAACCTAGGGTCTTCTGCAGCTAAAGCATGCAGTCTACCACTGAACTGCATGACCAGATACACTTTTAATCTTTTAATATTTGCTTTATATGTTTAGAGGCTCTAATGCTGGGCATACATATATTTGTGCATTATTCTCTTGAAAAATTGACCCCTTTATCATTATATAATAACGATGTCTTTTTCTTTATTTGCAGTGTTGCAGATCAACTTTGTGGACTTCTGCATTCCAAAAAAATACTCCTCCACTAAGCTACTCCTCAAAAGGCCTATAATGACCTTCTTTGCCTTTTTAATGCTTTTTGATTTTTTCTATTTTTTCTGGTATAAATATAGCTATCTCTGTTCTCTTTACATTTCTATTGACCTATGATACCTCTTTTTTTTAAAACTGGGGCTTGAACTCAGAACCTCACATTTGCCAGGCAAGATGTTAAGCCACTGACCTAAATCCCCAGCTATGATATTTCTTTAGTTCCTTTATTTTTAGTCTGTGAGTGTTCTTAAGAGTGAAGTGAGTTGCTTTCAGGCAGTATATAGATGAATCTTGTTTATTCACTGAAATACGCCTTGCCCATTAATCCATTTATATTAAAAGTAATATGTAATGCATATGTTATTATTTCTGCCATTTTAAAATTGTTTTTACTTATTTTGTCAGCCTTTTGGGTTTTTCTTCCCCACTTTCTGTTTCCTTTTGTAGTTTGATGATTCTTTGTGATGTTATCTTGAAATTCCTTTATCAAATCCAAGATGGCCAACTGAGTAGTATTACGATAAGATTGCCTCTCTGAAAAGAAAACAACTCAGATGCTAGAATCTAACAACATGCAGAAAGCCAGACAAAAGAAGAGGAATTCTCATCACCAGGAAGAAACTGAGGAAAAAGAAAAAAAAAAGAAAGAAGTGTGGATGGAGGGCTGGAGCTGGGAAAGCTCTGGTCACTATACCAGGCCTGTCTTAGAGTCAGGTGACTCACGATCGAGCTGAGGTGGCAGCCTTGCTGAGAGCAGGTGTTGGTGAACTCGAGACCCTTGGCTGGAGGGGGCACTGCAGCAGGGAGTGGAAATGGTGAGTCGAGCGGTGTGAACTTTGGTGATTGACAGGAACTGGATTCCCCAGAGTGGGAGGACCAGCTAGACAACATTTTGGAGTTGGGCAGGGCCAGTTTGAATCAAAACCCAAGGTGGAGTAGGTAAATGGCTCCTGGTCCAAAGCAGATTGGTCGTATCTGCTTGGGTTGGGCAAGGTCCCTGGTTGTAACCCAATAGCTGGCAATGAGGCTGTCCTGAGCCAGTGACATACCCAAGGAACACACAAATGTGCTGAAGCATCCACTGGGTGACTGGCATAGGTGGAGGGGCCCACTCAGAGTGTGCACCTCACAAATCAGCAGCAGACTTGGGGGGGCATGGCACTTCCCTAGCCAGTGCACTGCAGAAAAACTGTGGGCAGTGCAAGGGGTCCAGAGACCTCCACCACCCACCCATCTGAAAGGGGTCAGAAACATGAACAAGACAGAAACAGCAAAAGGCCTCCAACCGCCAAACCAGGGAAACTGAGTCCAGTAGAGGTAAATGCAGAGGAGGTTGAGGGCAGCAAACATGAAATATCAGACACAACCTCATCAGAAATAAAGAAATACTTCCATGACCCCATCGATGAATTTAAATCTGAAATTCTAACTCAGGTGAAGCAAGGTATAAGATTAATAAAAGAAATCCTGGGTAATCCTCAAGTAGACACAAATGAAAAAATGGAGGAACTCAGAGAAAGGAGATAAGCCTTTGATAAAGAATATAAACAAAATCTAGAATACATGAAACAGATCCAAAGAGAATATCAGGAAATTAAAAACTCCATTGAAAGCTGACAAAACCTTTTAACAGAAACTAAAGACAAACTTTCAAAACTTGAAGATACATTTGCAATGTATGATCATGAAAGGAACAATCTCTTAAAAATAACAAGGAACCAAGAAGGAATGATACAAAGGCTAGAAGATGACAAGTGGATCTATAACCTAAGAATAAAAAATGTGAATGAAGATGTAGTGACAAATACAAATGAAATAAAAAGTCTATTCACAGAAATAATTAAGGAAACCTTCCCAAACATAGGTAATGGAAGTGAAGTTCAGATAAATGAGGCATACAGAACTCCAGCCAGCTACAACCAAAATATATCTTCACCCAGACATATATAATTAGGATCTCAGAAATCCATCACAAGAACAGAATATTAAAAGTGGTCAGAGAAAAGAAACAGATTACCTATAAAGGAAAACTCATCAAAATCACAGCGGACTTCTCATTGCAAGCCATCAAATCATGAAGAGCTTGGAGTGAAATATTCCAAGCCCTGAAAGAAACTAACCTCCAACCCAGAATTATGTACCTTGTAAAACTGTCTCTCAAAATTAAGGGAGAGACAAGATATTTCCACAACAAGAGGAACTGGGGAAGATTGTGACCACCAATCCAATCCTGCAAAGAATATTGAAGGACATTCTAGAGAGAGAGAAGAAAATCACCAGGGTTCCAGGAACAATGGCAGGAAGGCCTCAAAGAAAGGGGCAGACAGTAGAATGAAGGAGAAAAGTAAAGAAACAACAATGACAGAAAAATAGCATAGCAGAGATTAGACAGAGAAGATTGATTATACTGCTGTTTTATCTTGACTGATTTTATTTGAATCTGGTATGCTTGAGGGTATCAAGTCTAAGAGTAGAGTTAACTATTCTGAAGATGACAAGATTCAATAGGATACCCATTCTGGTTTGATTATTAACTGCCTTTGAAGTCCTATAATGTCTCCAACGTTTAGTTTTTATTTATAGTGTAATGCAATGCTAAGTTTAATTATACTATGTATGATGATATAGACAATTTTATTGAAAAAAACAAGAGACATCATAGTAACTACTGTAGATCACCTAGTATTGTGGTTTTATGTGTCCTTTTCATTTCATGTTTCTTTAGGAATTTGTATTGTTGACTTGTTTTGATTTGTTTCTCCAATACAGAAAGGCTAGGTATATGTGTAGAGACATATACATGTGTAGAACTTCTAAGTAGTTCACAAGAATGGATTATAGTTATAGTAAAGAAAAAAAGAGAAGAAAAGAAAGTATTCTAAAGGATATAACTGCATGTACATTTAAATGTGTAGGATTGATAACCATATTACTAAGTCTTTGTTGGATAGATGAACAGAACCTGTTGCAGTCTCACTGTTTAAATGTCCACTTTGTAGGCTTTACTTCTGTAAAGTAAAGCCTTAGAAGTAGTTGTTACTTCTTGAACAACTACTTCTAAGAGGAAAATATGTAATTATCAACTAGTGATTTCTTACTGGTTACTATTTTGTTTTGTTTTGTTTTTGAAATTTTGTATTATTTCTACCCTCTTTCTGTTTCAATTTTTTTCTTTAAATAAAAAAGAAGAAAAAAGACATTCCTTTACCATTTGTGTATCCACTGAAGATTTTACCTTTCTGGTTAGCATAAGGCCTGCGTAAAACATTTTACCTGGAACCCATTATTTTAAGCTGATAACTTTGACCCCACAAAACTCTACCATTTTATCCCTCTTTTAACATTTTATATATTTTGGTGCCACAATCTTTTTATAAAATGTATTTCTGAAAAATTTTTTGTTACATTTTTTCAAGTAATTTGTCTTTTAATCTATTTATATAATTAACTTGCATAACCACTGAGATATAATTACTTACACAACTATTATAATACTGGGGTTTTTTGAATTTGACATATTCTTACTATCTTCAGTGAGGTTTATACTATACTATGTTTGGTTGAAAAACTCTCTGATAAGCTTTTTGTGGAAGCCAGATGTAGTGATGATCAACTTTTCCAGCTTTCATTTGCTTGAGAAAATATTTTTCTCTCTAATTTGTGAAGGACAGTTTTTGTATTTTTAGTTTGACAGATTTTTATCCTTTCAATGCACATTTCTGAAATGCAAGATTTCTGCTCAGAAATCACTAATAGACATCAAGTTTTCCTTGTAATGTGGTATATTTCTTTTATCTTTGATATTCTCTAGTTTGATTATGGTTGAGTCTTGGTAAACTACTCTTTTGTTGAATCTGTTCTGAGGATACTGATATTACTGTACCTGAATATTCATTTATTTTCACAAATTTGAGAAAATTTCAGCTGTTATTTCTTCAGATAAACTTTCTGTACCCTCTTTTACTTTTTGTGAAACTCCTACTATGAAATTGCTGCTTTTCTCAATTTTGTCCCACAGAACCTGTAGGTTTTAATAGTTAATTTTTATTCTTCTTTTACTTTCTCCTCTGAATAGATTAGTTCAGATGATTTGTCTTCAAGTTCGCTAATCCTTTCTCCTATCACTGCCACTCTTGATCATATTTTCAGTGTAGTCATTGTACTGCTCAGCTCTAAACAATGTGATTTTTTAATTTTAATTTTATTTTAAAGAGAATAAAATAAAAGAGGACAGAACAAAGAAGCTAAGAACATAACAATGTAAGCAACACAGCACTTCATAACAAAACAACCAGATATCAATAGTAGCTACCATAATGTCTCTTTGTTTGAAATAGTTGAGCATAGCTTCACACACAATAATATCAAACATAACAAAATAGTATAAAACCATTCAAGAGAATGAAAGTATTACAGCGCATTCTGAACCAAATAATTCAAATTTGTGTACATTGCCAATCTCTTTGTTTAGCTTCTTTTAGTTTTTTAAAAATCATTTCTACTGGTACCTTTTAATATAATGATCACATTAATCACAGGGAATATGTCTCTGTACATGATATATATAGTCTTCTTTTTTTTGCTTTTCTCTTTCCCCACATCAATCCTTCTTACTTTCCTTATTTGCAAAACCTTTGTTTGAATCATTTCCTTATCTTTCTTTTCTTTTTTGCCCCTAGTCTCCCTAGTTCCCCTTCCCATTTGAACATTTTCTTCCTATTTCATAATATCTATTATACATTTTGGTCCTTATTTACACTTTCAATTTCTTACACCAGAAAAACTATGTGATATTAGAACATGTATGTCCAACCTATTTCATTTAAGAGGTGGTCTCAAGGTATATCCCTTTAACTGGAAATGTCTCAAGTTTATTCTGCTTTATGGTAGAATAGTACTCTATTGTATAAAAATACATCTTCTTTATCCTTTTATCAGTTTATGGGCATTTGGACTGTTTCTGAGATTTAGCTATTACAAAGTGTGCCACTATAAACACAGGTATGCATGTATCACTGTGGTATGATGCTTTTAATTCTATCAGAAAGATACCAAGAAGAAGAATTATTGGATCAATTGGAACCTATAGTTTTTTTTTTTTGAGAAATCTCCATACTGATTTCCACAGTGGTTTTACCACCAAAAGTGGGAAAGTGTTCCCTTTTATCCACAACTCCACCAGCATTTGTTATTTGTTGATTTCTTGGTAACATCTATTCTCTCTGAGTTGTGATGGAATCTCAATTTGTTTTAATTGTCTTGTCTCAAATGACCAGTGATGTTGAACATTTTTCATATATTATTTACCTTTTGTGCATCTTCATCTGATAGGTGTTTATTCATTTCAGATGCACATTATTAGACTGGGTCTTCACATTTTGGGGATATGTTTTTTTTTTAGTTCTTTATATATTCTAAATATTAGTCCTTTTTCATCACATACATCTTGATTTTCTCAAATTGTTTATCTGTAATCTTTGTCATGTTCTATGTTTCCTTGGAAAATTACTTTTGGGTCATGTGCAGGTTGACTGGGGGAGAGCCAGAAGCCAGCCCTCTACTATGAGTTGGTACCTTTTATGGATTGTGGGGGAGAACAAGAAATCAACAAGAAGCTAAGACCTCCTGTGAGTCAGAACCATCTGGAGACTGACTGGAGGAGAGCCAGACACCAGACCTTTGAGGCATTTGCCCAGGAAGATAAGAAAAGCCAACATTCCTGCACCACCCCCACCACTGTAAGCAACCAGCTGATCCAGAGAAGCACAGGTTGTGATGATAGCTAGTGAGGTAAAATACAACTTAGTGTATGTAGTGTTTTAGTATTTCACTGACTTTGCAGGCCTAAAGACAGTAGTCTGATCATTTATTTGGAGGTGAATAATAAGCAATGTAGCATCAATGTAGCATCGATGTAGCATCTTTCTTCTGAAAGTGGTAGCCATTGTTAATTATCTAATATATTGTTTCAAAATACTATTTCATTTTCATTGTTTTGTTTGTTTGGGTCTCTGTTTTATCTTGTTTCATTTTATTATATCTGATGGCATCGGCAGCTATTTCAAAGATAACAAGATATATTATGGTAGCCATTTTGGATTTACTATTATTTGTTTTGAAGTCCTTTATTGCATACATCGATTTATTTTTATTGGTTTTAATCTTTTCTATCTTGTCTGATTTTACTATGTCTGAAGGTATGGACAGTTATTTTGAAGACAACAAGAGGCATTATGGCAATGATTTTTGATTTCCTATTATCTTATTCTGAACTCCTGTGTCTTGTTTTGATTTATTTTATTCTGTTTTCCTTTCTTAATTTTATTATCTTTAAAATAAAATTTAAAAAATTTAAAATTTATTTTGAGCTATTTATTAGGCAATCTATCTCCTATTTTTGGGGGGTGACATACTGGATGTTCAATGGCAATAAAACATGTTCACACTATTGACTGACTTTAACAGCAACCAGCCCCTTTTTTTGGTGTCCTATTTCCCTGATTTTTCATGATCCTTACAACTTTTTGAAGTTGCTTGTGCATTTGAAATCACCTCTTTTTAACTTGATGGACTGGTTTTATTTAGGAAAGACCTTCAATCTGGTAGGAGGGAAATCTCTATACTGTGACACTGGGTCTATGACATGGGAAAGCAAGTATGGAAAACTTCAATGACTCTAGCTCTGAGTAGGAGGGCATTAAGCCTAATCATTTCAGGCAGCTGGAGTCTATAACATCAGCACTTGAATGGACTTTGGTTGGAAGAGTTGTGAGGTGTCTGCGGATGCTGGGAATGCTATAGGGGTTTTCATATTTTCCTCTTTGTCTCTTTTTATGGGATGGGACTGATGGCTGTTGAAATCAGTCAATAGTGTGAACATGTTTTACTGCCAAAACTATCTTCTGGAAAGTCTATGGTTGAAGAAACCAGCAGTAAGCTTCATAAGATGGCAGCAACTGAGGTCAGGTATGGGGGTTGAGAATGACTGAGGGCACACAGTTATGATGGTGGAGGTGGGTGGTTTGCATGTGACCAACAGCAGTGACTGACTAGTCTCAGGACAAGGATTAGGTAGCCTACATGTGTGTGGGAAACTGCAAGGCCAGATTGTAAATGTCTATGCATACACAGATTTGGGAGCTGGGGAGTGGAAATATGCAGTAACCTGAGTGTAGGGATCAGCCCTTGAGTACACATGACAGTGGAATCAAAGAATATGGTGGGGTACATGAGGGCTGTTGCTTGGTGCATATATAGCAACAATATTTTGCTCTTGGGATACAGTGGTTGTGTTGGCTCTCAGAAGTAGGATGGTAGCTACACACATGGAGAATATAAAGCTCCTGAAGTAGGATCCTTGGCAGTGAGTGAAAGCTACATGGGCTCCACTGCTGCTAAATTCTTTTGTAGAATAAATTACAATCAGGAATACTGAGGGGTCATTGGCAGTAAAATTTCTTGCTGTAGGACTGCTGTGAAGTATAATACAGATATCCTCAGCAGAGAAAGCTGCTGGAATTCTGTGCTGAGAATCCCTCTGGGGTCCAGGGTGACTATTGGTATATGACTGGTACTTAAATAACTCATCTCTTTTCTGCCACTGTCTCCAGATGTCTCATCTATTCTAGTCCCCCTGGAGATCTGGGTGGGATGAAACCGAAGCTGGTCATTCATACAGTACCCTGAAATGCATATGATGATGGTTGTTCACATTGTTCTGTTTTTCCCTGGAAAATAAATGTGCAAGCCAGTGAGTTCTTTCACAATGTTTAGGAATACTGGCTTTAGATATGGGCAACACAGATGATATGAAACTGTTCTTTCTACCATTTTGTGTGATTCTTCTCAGGTTTTTTCTTTAGCTGTATTGCTATGGCTCCTTACATGTATCCTAAGCTCTACCAAAATTGTTTATATTCATTGGTATATTCCAAATTGCTGCTGACTCTCCAAATGTATCATCAATGCTAAGTAAAATGAAAACTCTGGCTCATTTTTGAAGAATCTTTTTATTTTAAAGAGAGAAAAACAAAATTTCAAAACACGGTATTTAGAGGGTAACAATGTTTAATACATTGCGTATTTTTATCTTTAAATTAGCTACTCAGAGAACAATATATCTGTATGTAACTGTCCAAAAAATATTAGCACAAACCATTCTTTTCAATAAACTAAGAGAAATTAGTAGTATAACTATCTTAATTATCATTTATATATACACACATTTATTTCAGCTTCTCACATTTGGGAAACAATATGATGTTTACACATGAGAGTCTGATTTATTGCACTTATGAGTATGGTCTCTATTTGCATCCATTGACGTATCTTTTCTTTTCTTTTATATCGGTACCGGGGATCGAACTCCACCACGCGCTTGCAAGGCAGGCGCTTATGCCGCTGAGCTAAATCCACAGCCCCCACATCCATTGACCTCATTTAACCTTCTTTATGGCTGATAAACACTTCATTGTTTATACCACATCTTTTTTATCTTTTGTTCGATTGATGGACATTTAGTATGTTTCTAAGATCTATCTATTACAAATTGTGCTGGTATAAACATGAGTGCACAAATATCACTGTTGTGTGATGCTTTTACTTCTTCCAGGACAATACTCAGAAGGGGAATAGCTGGGTAAAATGGAACTTCCAAGCCTAGGTTATTCAGGAATCTCGACACTGATTTCCAGGGTGGTTGTACCACTCTACACTCCCACCAACAGAAGAGAATGGTTCCTTTTTTCCTTATAGCCCCTGGAACACTTGTTACTGGTTAATTTCTTTATGGTAGCCATTCTTTCCTGGGTGAGATGGACTCTCAGTGTTGTTTAAATTTGCATCTCTCCAAAGAACAGTAACGTTGAACATTTTTTCATATATTTATTTGCTGTTTATAATTTTTTCATCTGAGAAGTGTGTATTCAACTCAGATGCCTATTTTTTGATTGGGTCTTTAAATTTGGGAGCATTGATTTTTTTGAATTCTTTATATATTCTTGATAGTAATCCTTTGAGGAAACAGCTGGCAAACATTTTCTCTAACATTGTGGATTTTCTCTTCACTCTGTTGGTGATTTCTCTTGCTGTGCAAAACATTTTAATAAGATGAGATCCCTGCTGTTGATTCTTTGTGATAATTCCTGTATAATCAGGATTTATTCATAAAATCTTTGCTTACACCAATGTCTTTGAGATTTTTATCTATTCTGTCTTCTAACAGATTTAATGTTTCTGTTGTTTCCAGGACTATATTGAATAAGAGTGGAGACAGTGGACATCCTTGTCTTGTTCATGATTTTAGAGTGAAAACTTTCAATTTTTGTCCAATTACTATGAGGTTGGCTGTTGATTTGTCACAGATGACTTTTATCAGACTGAGTTAAAGGTCATCTATTTCAATTTTATGTAAGGTTTTTATCATGAATGGGTGCTGGACTTTTTCAAAAGCTTTTTTTTTGCTTGTGTTGAGATGACCATATTGTTTTTGCCCATGGCTCTTGTTTCACTTATGTTGAACCATCCCTGCATCCATGGATTGAATCCCACTTGATCACGGCACAGAAACTTCTTATGATTTGTTACCTTATGTTTCCAAGTATCTTATTGAAAATTTTTGTATCTATGTTGTTAGGGAGATTGGCCTGTAATTCTCTTTCTTAGTTGAGTCCGTTTCAATTTTGATATCAGGGTAATGCTTGCTTACAAGAATGAATGTGGGAGTATTTTTTCTTTTCAATTTCGTTAGAGTTTGAGAAGTAGTGGTCTTAGGTCTTCTCTAAATTTCTTGTAGAATTCAGTGTTTAATCTGCTAGGGTCTGGGATTTTTGAAGAATATTTTTGCCCAGTATAATTTTTTGTTTTTGTAGTTTGAGACAGGGTATCATTATGGTGCCTAAGCTCTCTTTGAACTTCTGATTCTTTGGTCTTGTCCTTTTATATTGTTGAGATAATGCAGTTACAAGCATGTATCACCACATATGGCTGAGTACAATATTCTTAGTTGGCAAGTTTCTTTTCCTTTTTGGTTAGCACTTTAAGTATAACATCCCATTACGTATTGGTTCCATGAATTTGGATAAGAATTTGGAATGTTATTCATATCAGGGATTCTTTCAAAATGATATGTACTTTTTCTTTCACTAATTTCAAGATTTTTCTTTCATTTTTAAACATTTTCATTATAATGTGTCATGGCATTAAGTTTTTATTCTGTTGGAATTTGCAAAGATTTTTAGATGTGAATGGATTTCATATTTGGAAAATTAGCAATCATTATTTCTTTACATATTTCAACTGTTCATTTCTTCTTTCTCATTCTCATAATTTTGCACACTTTCTGGCTTGCTAAATGGTTTGCCACATTTCTGTAAGACTGTCCTCATATATGTTTATTATTTTTCCATTGTTTTTGGATTTTATAATCAGTATCATTTTTTTGTACCAGGAGTCAAACTCATGACCTCATGCTTGCCAGGAAGTCACTGTGTTGCAGAGTTATATCTCTGGCCATGCAAAACCTCTATCAATCAGCCTTAAAATTCATGGATTCTTTCTTCTAGCAGCTTAATAACAATTGATTTCTTATAGTCAGTATTTGATTTTGCTTACTGTAGTTTTCAACTGTAGAATTTACATATAGCTCCAATTTTATAATAATTTCTATTTCTTTACTAATCTCTATTTTGAGATATTTTCATAATGTACTCATTAACTTCTTAAGTATGATTTTCTTTTATTTGTGGTATATAAATATTCTTATTAAGTTTACTCTGAAGTCTTCTGTACTTCCCTTCAGTTTACATTGCTTGCTTTTTTCCTTTCCTGTGTGAGACACACATCTGTTTCTTCATGTGAATCATATCTTTCTTCAAAAGTGGGTATCTTATATATTGTGGTAATCCTGGAAACTATAACCCTCATCTTGGCTTGTTCTTGATTTTTATTTGTTCAATGATTTGAAAGAGCTATTTCAGTGAAGTATATTTTCCTTACACTGTTTAGTCTCATAAAGCAGCTTTGGTCATCTGCAGATTCACCCTAAGATTTAGTAGGTTTCTCTTCTACTGTATCTTTCCTTGTTTACTCATGTTCCTGTTAAACCATTTTCTTCTGTTAATATCACACCTAACTATTGTCAGCTACTAATTTCTTATGGACTGTTATTTTTTACAATATCTTACAGCAAACTTCCTGTATAGTCTGGTGTCCTTTTTATTTGATTTTTATTTTAAAGAGGATAAAACCAAGGAAAATAAGACAGAATAAATCCATCAAAACAAACCAGTGTAAGTAGCAGAGGACTTCAAAACAGTGCAAAATCAATAATAGTAACCATAAAGCCTCTTGCTGTCCTCAAGATAGCTGTAGATACCCTCAGACAGAGTGAAAACCAGAACAGAACAGAACAGAACAGAGCAGAACAGAATAGAGCCAGCAAAAACAGAACAATTAATGCAATAAAGGGCTTCAAAACAAGATAATACTAAATCCAAATTGGTTACCATAATATATCTTGCTATCTTTAAAGTAGCTGCTCTTGCCATTGTATATAACAAAATCCAAAAAAACAAAACAGAACAAATCCCAACCCAACAAAACAAAGAAAATGATGTAGGCCTTCAAAACAAGACAATAGAGAATTAACAATTGCTACCACCCTCAGAAGGAGATCCTCCTTAAAGCCACACTGTGTACCGTCATCCTCTGGATAGATGATCAGACCACTGGCCATATACCTGCAAGATCAGTGAAACACCAAAACACCACAAGCATCAAATTGCATTTCACCTCAATAGCTATCATTGTAGCCTGTGTTTCTCCGGAGTAGCTGGTCACTTACGGAGGTGGTGGGGAATTGGCCACCAATTTTTTGCCAGCCTGCACACCAGAAGGGGCTTTGGTCTGGCTGTCCCAGGTGGTTCAGTAGCAGCCTGCACAAGGCGCTGGTTCTCAGGAAGGGCTTGCTTCTTGGTGAGTCTTTGTACTCTCACCCTACAGTCTGCAAATGGCACTGCCTCAAAGGAAAAGCTTGGGTCTCGCGGTCTCCACTCCAGGAGGCAGCCCTCACTTGGCACTGGTTTGCAGGGAGGGCTTGCTTCTTCTAGTGTGGTGTACTTTGAGGAGTTAGTTTGAAGAATTTGGAAAAACTTTATTATGTCTTCTTTTAAGTCTTTTAAACTTCTTGTTAATCTATGATTTTTGGCCTGTACGTCTCACAAAGCTGCCAATTAGTCTCAATTGCTAAAAGCAAGTTATTAATTGTTTTCATAGTATCATTAAACTTGAATTTTCTCTCAATCTGTTTCACATAGTCAGATCTTCTCTAGAGAGCTTTTGGGTTATTTGTTCTTATAGCCTGCTTCTTCCATCAAGTGAAAATTTTGTTCCATTGCTACTGTTTGGAGCTGTGTTAGTGGAGAGTAGCTCGGCTGCCTTTGACTGAATTTCCTACTTTATGAGCAGGGAGCTGTTTTAAGTGGTATCCTCTGGTTTTGGCAGCTTAACTCTTGATATGGAAGCTTTGCCAAAATAAGATAGCTGGGGTGTAAACATTTGGTACCTAACACTTTTGATGTTTTGCACTTGAATGATACTAGTATGCAATTAAAGTACAAATCTAGGTATAGAGCTCCAGACCTCTCACATGTTCTTACTTGAAATAGAGTTTCTGGGGTGTGGAGTGAAGTTCATGATAAATGCTGATATCCTGGTCTCTTCTGAGTAGATACTCCATGATTTGGGAGAGAGAGAGAGGCCTGCATTTCCTGTTGTTTTTGTGAATTATTCCATGCTGAGCTGCGTGGGGGCAGTTTGTGTCATGTGTGTCATGTAACGGGCTTTCACTGTTCTGAGATTTAGTAGATTTTCTTGAACAAACATTTCTCCATATGCCTTAAGAATAATTTTCATATGCCTTCATATGCCTTCTTATCCCTTCAATTTTCAAAGACTCTTTTAAAGCTTCCATCAGTTTTTTTTAAAACTGGTGAAGTCTATGCGGGCTTCTGTAACACCTTTATGGAAATTATTTCTCTCCCACTTTCTTTTTTAATTTTAAAGAGAATAAAATAAAATAAAATTTCAAAACATGTTAGTAGAAGAATAACAATAATTAACACATTGTGCGTTGTTGTCTGTATAGTAGCTATTCAAAGTACAAGATGTAGGCATGAAACTTTGTCCAAACAATTAGTACAGACCTTTCTTTTCAATGAGCTAGGATAAACTAACTGTATAACTATCTTTACTACAATATATATATATATATATATATATATATATATATATATATATATATATATATTTCCTTTTCCCTTCCTTCCCCTTTTCCTCATTACAGTTTCTCTTTTATTTTGATCAGTTTCTTCCCTATTCACAATATATAATATATGTTTTGGATCTTATTTAGTCCTTCAGTTTCTCACACTACTGAGAAAATGAGATATTTAAACAACTCACATTTTATGGTTAACGTTTTGTTTTCATGACTTAATTTTTTCCATCTCTTTAATTTCATTCTGTGTATCCTACACAGTTAATTGGAAAATGGCTTGAAGAAAAAAAAATTACTGAGAATGTAGGAATCACTTTCATGTGTTTTTCTTTCCTTTGTAGAGTGACCTTTCAAGTCCTAGCTTTCTTCTTTTTTCTGAAGTGTTTAATGGCTGTTTATATTTTTATTCTATACTCATAGTGTTTCTAGGCAAGACCATTTCATGATAGCGTCTCTAAAAAGAGGAAGCCAAAGGCATCTACCCAGGAATATTTTGAATTTTTTTATTTTAAAGAGTATGAAACAAAAGAAAATGAAGCACCAAGGCAAATCAGAACAAAACAATGCAAGCAACACAAGACTTCACAACAAGACAACAGGATATCAACAGTGGCTAACATAACGTCTCTTGTTTTTTCAAAATATTTGACCATACTTTCACATACAGTAATATCAAACATAACAAAATAGTATGAAACCATTCAAAAGAATGTAAGCATTACAAGACATCAAAACCAGAAAACAGGAAATGAACAACGGCTACTATAATATCTCATTATCCTCAAAAAAGTTGTCCATAGCACCACAAATAATGAAATGAAATAAAACATAACAGGACAGAATCAATCAAAATAGAAGAATAAAAGCATGGTAGGACTTCAAAACAAGATGATAGGAAATCAGAAATGGCTACTATAATGTCTAGTTTTCTTCAAAATAGCTGTTCATACCATCACATATACTAAAATCAAACAAAACAATGAACCCAATTAAACAAATGAATGAAAGCATTATAAGACTCGAAAACCACATCTTAGGAAAACAGGATTACCATAATATATCCCATTATATTCAAAATAGCTGCCATCAGAAACAGTACAATCTTACAAAACAAGACAGAACAAAGCCAAAGCTAACAAAACTGTGAAAACAATACAAGAGTTCAAAACAAGACAATAAGAACTTAACAATAATTTCCAACTTTCACTCTCAGGTATTTCCTCCCTTATCACTTTTACAATGACTATTTTACTTTTGGGTCTCATTAACTCCTTCTGTTTCTTATGCTAGGGTTAGCATGTATGAGTTCAAACTGTTTCACCCATGAACATGATCTCCAGTTGGGTCCATTTACCTACAAGATCCTCAAGATTATTCTACTTTCATATAGGATTTTAGAAGGTTCCAGAAAGTTATTTTTCTTAATCAAATTAAAAAAGCTAGTGGGAAAAATTGAGTGAAGCAGCAATTTCATTTACTGTTAAAGACATATAGGATAGAAGAGGGTGCCTTACTCACTCTGTTAATGCAAACACAATGTCTGTGTCACAGAGTTTGGCTTCATGAGCATTTGTGGCATGAGTGCATGAGTAAATGAGAGAACTGGCAAGTGTTTTCATGTGCTAAGCAGCCCAAGGAAAGTCAGACTGAGAGGAAAGTCAGACTGAGAAGACTGTTAGTGAAATAATATGTGTTCTGAAATTTTCATGGATTCAGCATTAATTAACTGCTAAAGATTTTATAATGGAAAGAAAAGTAATTAAATGAACTCTATACTGGAAGCCAGTTATCTCAGCCTTTCTCTTTTTAGCTTTAGAAAGATCACTTCACCTCTTTTAAAAGAAAGTGTTGGATAGAAAAATTTCAAAACTCTCAATGACATGAATTCTATGGCATTAATTAGAAGGTAATTTTTAGTACTTAGATACCACAGTAACAATATAGAGACTAATACAAGGATAGAGATTTTTTATCTTTTTGGATTTGCTTTCAAAGATAAGGAATGTAATGATATGATTCATACTTATCAGTTAGGTACAGATATTTCATATGCATCATGCTAAGCCAATAGCACTCTTAATATTCATAGCATGTCTTAGTTTGAAGATATAGTAACTGAAGATAAGGATCAGGTTTAATGAAATGAAGAAAAACTGGACATAATATTTTAACAATACTTATTTTACCTTTCCGCTGCTTGCCGTACACTGGGGACCAAAACAAAGCAATAGCTTTGTCTATTAGAGGAGCATGTATTTGGAGAGAACTCAGCTAAACATTTTTCTTTCTCAAGAATAGCAGTAGTAGGGTTATATGCTAAAATTTAACCAATCTTGTTCAAGTCTGAAACTTAAACAAGGTCAAAGTATCTCTAAACAAGTGGGACATATTCTTTCAACATGGAGGACACTTTCTTAACAGTTGTACATTCTCAGTGATGTTCTGCTTGTGAGACAAATAAGGCATGTCTCCATGGTTTTGGCCCAAAGTATACCATCAATTTGAAATGTAATTGAATTTCTGTCATGCTGTTCTGTCTGTGAGGATTAGATAGCTCAAAACATAAAAATCAATGTGCTGTAACTGAAGTTGAAAAAATGTGACACCATCAGCAAACAGTAAGACACAAAAAATGGGATTTAGTAAATACCTGCTTATTTTGAACTTCTGCTGGGAGCCCAAACTTTAACCAGTACCCTGGGAATAGTATCACCTTTGCTGAAATAATATTTTCCCAACCAGTTAGAGTGTATATTTTGGGTTATGGTACTGCACATACTCTAGAGAAATTTTTTAAGGGGGAGAGAACGTTGCACTTTTTTTGCACTTAGCTACACCCAGTCCTTCTTATATATATTATAAGTTTTCAAATAGGGACTTGCTCCGTCACTAAGTTGCCCAAGGTAGGCCCAAACCTGTGGTCTTCCTGACTCAGTCTCTCAGAGTATTGGGATTAGAGATATGTACTACCATGCCCAGTTAAGAGAGCATAGGATTTTTGACTACTTCAGAGATTTTGTTCACAAAATTAAGCCAGCTTATTTAAAAAATATTCTTTTACACTCCAGTCTTATTCTAGGACTGGCTGTTTAATTTCTCTGACAGACAGCCTTGAAGAAAATGTGAAGCATTTAACTTTCCTGTTTATTTGTGGGTACTAGTAAAAACATAATTATCTATATGAACCAAAATGTTGTACACCAATTTTTTTCAAGTAAAGAAAAGACAATCCAGTTTTTTCCTTATAACTGAAATATACCAAGTTTTCCCACAGACAGTAAAACTTTTCCATTCCCTGTTATCATTCCATATCCAAGACTAGTATTTTCAAGCTTAATACCATTACTTACCTATATTATCATATAGTTGGAATCTACTTCAAATTTGTAATCATTGAACAACTTAATTTTTCCAATCCATTTCTTTATATGAGTCTGTCGAACAATGATATTTATATAAATGTTATGTGATGTTCTTACATAGATTTATATATTAAAAAAGACCCTCCCCCCAAAACCAAGAAAAATAAACTGATATTCTCACTGTGGCTGTTTCTAGTTACAGAGATTATTGTTCTTCTTTTCTCCATTTTTAAATGTTTAAGCCATTGCAATCCAAATTCTATCATTGTTTTCAACTTCTGTGTAATAGAGTATCCCATAACTTAACCATTAAAGCAACCAGTGTTCATTACTTTAGTTCCTGTGGACCAGGAATTCAGTTGACTTCGATTAGAGGCTCTCAGAAGGCTCTAATCAAAGTTTGGCCAGGCTTCTAGTTTCTGTTGAGAGAGGATCCACTTCAAATTCATTTACAGGGCTCTGACTAGGCTTAGGTACTCAGGGGATACTGACTAGATAAACCAGTTTCTTACCTTGTGGCTTTTCTAGCAGTAAGAAAGGCAATTTTTTGCTAGAGTAATGTTTTGAAAGAGAGAAAGCTGCTGAGTGAGCATGCAAGTTGCAAACCATAGCCTTATTGTATCCTAATTTTGAAAATGATAACCCATCACATCTGCACCATCTATTAAAGTGAAGAGAGCCAGTAAGTGAGGTCCACTCTCAAAGAAAGCAATTACATAAGGAGTATGAACATCAGGAAGGCAAGATAACTGGAGCATCATTTTAGTGATTGCCTGTCAACAATGCTCCTCAACCTGTGATTATCCATCCTTCTATCCATGACCTTTACAAACTCTTCATTGCTCATCTTAGAATTCTCTTTCACATTTTTGCTGTGACCAGCCTTATTGAATACGATTTTTGCCTCTTCAGAGATCTGACAAAACTTTCAGTTGGAACTCTCTAAGTACTAGATATGTATTGGCTGTAATAGTAGATTCATTTTCAGATTTATTTACCTTACAGTCTCATTCACAGTGTAAGCTCCCTGGAAAGCATACCATGTCTCAAATTCATCTTGGGTCAGCCTACCTCAGTGTTTGGATTCATGCTTTTCATTTTACAGACATTCAGTGAGTTACTGTGGCTAAGACCTTTAAAAAATTACATGGAGACCTAAGAAATACACTGAACTGTAATTCAGTCATTTCTGTGGTGTCCCTAATGTAGCACTCTGGAACTCTTCCAATAAATCCATAAAGCAGTTTATTTCAGTGCAACAATGAGCACAATTTAAGCTAGAAGAGACAGAAATTTTAAAGAAGATACACAAGCTTCACAGAAGCTGCTCTGTAACATCTGTCACTTTAAATTCAAGGCATATTAACACTTCTGAGTTTTGACAAAATGGCACAAAAGAGGATGAGGACATAGAAGAAGATCTCCAAACGATATCCTGATGTAAAAGACCATCCTGGCTGTAAGCTTGCAAACTTTGGAATGCTTGAAGGCATTCAAAGTTTAAAGTACCTATTCTTAAAGCCTAGGTGTTCATGCAAGTTGAAAATGAAAGTCACTAAAGTGCTTTTTCTGGGAGACTCTCTGCTCTTCAATTTCTGATTTGTAGCATTAAATGGCCAACAGGTCACAAAATTAATATCCATTCTTACAGATGCAACCTCCCATCAGACTCTTTCATTTTCTTTTGTGCTGAATGATCCACAGATCCACCCAAATAAATCTATTCAAAATATTGAATTTGGGCTGTTTAGAAACCAGTCCTAATGTTCTAGAGTTAAATGGAAGAAAGGAACAGATCCAAGAGGGTTATTATGTTTCATCCTTACAGTTACACACATATGTTTGCAGTAAAAGCTGTTAACCTTTGAGAAAATGGCACTTGCCATGTTCTCTACAAAAATATTCTTCTTTTGTAGGCCTGAGAAATGAACCCAGGGCTTTGACTATGCTAGACAAGTGCTCTGTCACTGAACTATACTACCAGGCCCCTGTTCAAAATTCTACCTAGCACCCAGAATAAAGTACATTATATGAACTCATTTTTAAAGAAAGTAGAGTAAAAGGACACATTTCTGAGGCTATGCTCATTCTTAGTGTGTGTGTGTCTAGAATGACAGTTCTCCAAAAGGAATGTGGAGAATAAGGATGACAGGAAGTGAGAAGATCTGCCTGATGTCAATGCCTACAGCATCCAAGACAAAGCCTAAATAGCTGCACATGGAATTCCACTTAAACTTCAGTCTAGGGAGTGCCTTTCTTTAATATCTGGGTGGCCTGCTTCACTTGAGTGAAGAAAACTGTTTTTATGTCAGGAGATCAAAGGACTAGGGTTCCTAGAATGTGAACTACTTCAGAAAATCTTTCTGCTTAGTGTAGATAAATCAAAGAAAGCAAACATATTTAAAAACAGAAACAACAGCAAATGATAAATAACCACAGAAAGACAATTTTTACCATGGAAAACACATCATTATACTTTGTTTATATAAAGCATTTCTTCTATTAATATTGTCTTCACATATTTATCTCATTTTATTCATAGCACTTTGTTACTGAAGAATAAACTGAAAAATGTTTATGTATTCAAAATTTTATATTTATCTTTATAATAATTGATGTATGAAACTCAAACAGAGTTCATTTTACACAATATAGAGAAATCTATACAAATATAGAAAAGACTAACAGCCATAATTAGAATTATTGAGCATGCTCCATATGGAAGCTTTGAGTTAAAATCTGCAAACAACAAACTGTTGTTTCCATTAAAAAAGAACTACACTCCTTCGCTCAGTTTCTTAGTGTTACAACAATTTCAACACAGTAAGTCAAAATCTCTCTGCACCTGAAAGGGCAGACCTCACATTTTCCTACCACTTGTCCTCTACTTACCCACTTCCTCTGTCTTCTCTATTTTTGCTTTAATCTTGCTCATTGAAAGCAACATCTTCCTGTTATTGATTTCTGTAGCATTTTTCTACTTGCCTCATGATGTTTATGCTGTATTATAAGTGCATTTAAATATGCATGTGTATGAATATATGCATATATATATGTAATGTTTGTGTATATGTGTGTATTTCTTTACTATATTCCAAAATGCAAGCTTCCCTGAGGGAAGGATTCATATCTCAGGCATTTAAAAATTTTTTTGATATCTCTATACAATAAATTTTAAAAAGCATTTCAGCTTGCCATGATGGTGCATGCCTGTAATATCAGCACTCTAGGGAGCTGAAGCTATGGATTGCAAGTTCCAGTCCAGACTTGGCAATTTAGCAAGACTTTTTCTCAAATATTAAAAAAATACAGGACTTGGTATGTATTTCAGTATGCAGGTATTATTTCCAGTACTAAAAAAGGACAGATAAAGGGCTCAGGGTTACAAAGTTAGTCAATCAAGATGGAGGGGGCAGATCTGAGAAATGTCAACACCAAAATATTTGCTCTAACATTAGTAGACACTGCCTCTCTCATGACTTTAAATAGATCTTGGGAGGTCCTTACCTTTAGACCATATTAAATTATATTCATAATGAATTATATTCATTATTTGTATGTTATTCATTTTATTCAATTCCTTGATAAAATCTCAGTTCATGCATGGAAAATTTTAATAGCAAAATTGCACTATTGGTATTCTTGTCAATATTATTATGAGATGCTAATAAAAACTGCAGAATAGAATATCTATTGCTAAAAATATAAATCAGAAAGAATTGGATAGTTTGCTGAAAAGAGATTTGTACCTTAATTCATGGATTAACATATGCTATATTTATGTAAGGGATTTGAAAAATCTAAAAATTTAATCTGCCTTCTGAAATTATTTCACAGTGGGTTAAAAGAGACATGACTTAGGATCTGAAGTGCATAAACAGATGTATTAATCAGAAATTTTTCTACTTTGAAAATATTGCATGGGATGAGTTGGATGCTGTGATAATTAACTGTGGTGTCAACTTGAATAAGAAATGCTCATTTCATTGGTTTAGCATAGTTATGGGTGTGTTTGAGATGGAATAACTGAAGAGAGAAGACCCATTTTGAGTGTTAGTGGCATTAACTCGATGAAATAAAAAATGAAAAAAAAAGGAAGTCTTGCTTTTGTTTCTTTGAAGGAACTCTGGTTTTCACCACTGCCTTTGGATGTCCATTTCTAGGATTCCAGCACAGCCTTACCAGTTTTTCATGATGCAACCTTTGACATCTTACTGTGAGTTCCAGGTCCTTGATTTCTGACTTTACCCTTCTGATTTCCAGCATGTGGATGACCCTCTTGCATTCTTCCACACTTGATTCTGTGGGCAGTAGTTGTAAGCCTACCTTGTAAATATATATATATATATATATATATATATATATATATATATATGGATTATATTAAATCTGTTCCTCTAGGGAGCAGATTTCATGGAATTTATTATTCAATGGAGAAAGTCATTTAACGTAATTATGTACATTAAGTGGGTTGAAGTGGGTTAAAATGCTTCAAAGATACTCAAACTCATTGTGCGATAGCCCATTCCTTCTGGGTACTGAGAACCTACTAAATGAATGTACATATTTCTAAGTATTTTTCCATTTTTTTATAGTTTGACTACTCTTTTAAAGCACAGTATGCAACTGAGGGGGAGACAGGAGTTTTGAATAAAGGTAGCAAAACACCTTTAAGGATATGAATAATTAGAGATAAATAACTGAGTTCTCAAGACTTCCTCCTTGAATCCTCAAAATATTGTATAAGATTCCATCATTGTTTGGGAGAAAGAGAGGTACATGCTGTACTCCTTTTTCTTTGCTGATATTTTGTAATTTTTTTAAATAAAAAAGCTCAATGTCTTTTTGTCTTTCCTATAAGAAATAAGAGGATTTCTGTAATTTGAAATGGTTAATTGTCCAGTTTCCATCAATACTATATCCCCATGAATGTTTCTTGAGAAACACCAACATTTTTTATCCTTTATATTCCATTCCTATCCCCTTTGGGCTTTAATTCATAGAATCTAGATCCAAAAGTTTGACATTCTTTGTCACCCATTACCAGAACTCTGACTAGTTTGGTGTTTTTCAAAACATAAACCATTTCAAGACTTCATTCATAATTGCAGTACAATGAAAAGAATTTATGGAAAGTAAGTCTATGGCAATGTGACTAGTGTTTCTCAGGATCTTCAAAAGTTCCAACCATTCTAGAAGAATGACCAACCTCAAGAGCAGATATCATGTTGTGTTTTCCTTTACCATTCATATTAGAATTATTATTATTTCAGGTAGGAAAAAGATTTAAATTTTGATAAATATTCTTAACCCAATATATAAACTGTGTTAAGATAAAATTATGCTTTTTGTCTGTTATAGGATTCAAAAAAGATTCAGTTGAATTTGGCTCTGTAGTGAAAATGCCTTGGAGACCCTTTATTACCTGACTCCTCTTATATTGTTACTACATTTATCTCCCTAGAATAGCTAATTTGGTTAACATCATTAGGTGTACTAGACTGGCATAATTTTCCTTATCTACTGAAAAACAATAAGATCTAAATGATTCAGTATGACTTGTACTAGGTCTCTATATAATCCTAGCAACATGGCAACTGTGTATTCAAGTCACTTGAGTTCTTTATTATTATTATTATTATCATTTTTTTGGTACTGGGAATTGAACTCATGACCTCTCGCTTGGCAGGCAGGCATTGTGTTGCTGAGCTGTATGCTGGCCCTCTTGAGTTCTTTAAGAAAACAGTTCCAACATAGTTAATTATTGTCGTCAATTAAATATTAAGCTAATTGTAAATATATTATTTATTCTATATTAAAATGAATAGAGACTTGACTAGAATGTTATTAATAGTAGTCTTACTAAGTAGGATGATATGAAAAGTTGGGAAAATAAGTTATGTAAAGTTAGGCTTGACATCATTTAGACAAGGAAACAAGGACACTGAAGTGCAACATATAATTATTTATCCATTTATTTATTTTGTCTAGTGTGCACTGAATTTTTCATGACAGAAATCATTGATGGGAAAACAAAACCAAATGATTATTTTTAAAACCCTCTGGATTTTACAAGCAAACTTTTGCTTGGTTCTTTAAAATGTTGTCTCTTTACTATGCAAATATTTAAACAAACAAAAATAGAATAACATGAGTATCTTTTAAGTACTCATTAATAGGTTTCAACAGTCAGTAATTCATGGTAAACTTGGCTCTCTCACTCATTTTCTCTAAATCAGGACTTCTTGCAAGTTAAGCACACACATACTACCACCCCGCTACTACTCAGACACCAAACAATTTATCTTTATATTTGTAACTATTTTTGCATGGAAATGAAAGAGATTTTTTTAAAAAAAGCAGCTTTATTGAGAGATAATTACAAGTCATAAAATTCACCCAATTTTATGTACACAGTTCAAAATTTTTGTTTACTCACAGAGTTGTGCCCCCATCACCACAATCAGTTTTAGAACATTTTCATCACATATACAAAAAACCTCCATAGCTCTAATCGCATTTCTCTTTTCCTCCCACTGATTCTCATCAGTAATCATTTAATTCTTCATAGAGAGACATAGGTTGGCTCTATATAGACACTTAACATTTTTAAATACTATAAGAACCCAACTGATACAATTAAACATTATAATAATTTCTAATACAATCAAATGTCTAATTAGTGTTCTAATTTCCAAATATGTCACTGAAATAAATTTTATTTTGGAGCTCGTTTTAATCTATGTGTAAATAGAAGTTATACAATGTGGTTGAAAAATGTGCCTTAATACAGAACATTTACCAACTCCACATAAGGAATGTAAACATTAAGTACTGCAAGCATGCACTAAAATAATAAAATATGGGGTTGATTAATTAAATGACATAGTCTTAGACTATTACATAGATTTATAAACTAGAGAGTTGTGAAAATTACTAATCTAATCACTGAGTCCTATGACTAAATCTCAAATGTATTGATAATAATTTTAGTGTTCTTTCTAGCTTATTAGTAAAACTGAATCTGGCATTGATACAGAAATCACTTTATTTTGAAATAATGGTAGAATTACATGTACTTCTAACAAATATCACAGAAGGCCTATGTATCCATTGGCCCATTTTTTTTGGTTTTTTTTTTTTTGGTTAGTACTAGCACTCAAAGCTATGGTATAATATAACCAGATTACTAGCATCAATAAGATACAGAACATTTTCATCTCCACAGGATCCCTCTGGTTGTATTTTTATAGCAATATCCACTTCCTTTTCACTCTCACTTGCTTTTTAACCTTGATACTCAATATTCTTTTCCAGTTCTAAAGTTACGTTACTTCAAGAATGCTACAAATGGATCATACAGTGAACAAATTTTTAGGATTGACTTTTTTCAGTATGATTCTTTGGATTGATCCACAAGGTCAAGTGTGATACTACTGATTGTTCAGTAGTATTCCAAGGTATAAAAGCAAAACTGTGTATTTATTTATGCACCCACTGAGGGAAATCTGGGTTATTTCCAGTTTTTTGACTATTGTGAATACTGCTACTATAAATATTTATGCACATATTTTTGTGTGAACATAAGTTTTCATTTATCTGGGATAAATGCCCAAGAGTGCATTTGCTGGGTCTCATGGTAATTCAATGTTTTGTTTATAAAGAAACCGTTAAACTATTTTTTGGAGTAGCTGTACCATTTTATATTTCTACCAGCAGAGGATTCCAGTTTCTTTCCATTGCCATTAATATTGGTGGTATCACTATTTTTATTTTAGCCATTCTGATAGATGTGTAATGCTATCTCATTATGGTCTTAACCTACATTTTGTAGTAGCTGTAGTGATATGTATGTGCTTATCATCAGTATGTTGTTTTGGGCATACTACCTCTATGTCTTTAGCACTTTTCCTGATTGAATTTTTTAAACTGTTGAAATTTAAAGAATTTTATATGTTTTAAATGCTAATATTTTGTCCAATACGTACAAACATTTCTCTTAGTCTGTAGTTTATTTTTGTTTCTCAAATTTTTTAAGTGCTACAGTTTTGAATTTTAGTGAAGTGCAATTTATCAAGTTTCTCTTTTACAGATCATACTTTAGTGACAAATCTAAGAAATTTATGCACCATCCTTAATCCCTCCTGTTTTTGATGGTTTTCCAAAACTTTTTGTTTCTATTTTACCTTTAAGTTAGTGAAAAATTTTGAATTAATTTTTGTATAAATTGTGAGTGATACATTGAAGTTAATATTATTTGTTCTGTTATTACCTCATTATTTTATTTTAAGGTGAAACCTTCTATTTTTCATGATAATTTTGTTAAAATGTCTTATTTTATGATAGATTTATTGACATAGAATTTAAATTCTATAAAATTCACATGTGTTTTTCATGTCTTTTATCAGGGATCAAATCCCGAGTTTGATGCTTGCTGGACAGATGCTACACCACTGAGATACATCCCCAGCCCATAATTCACATTTTTAAGCATACAAACAATAAGTAACTCTTAGTAAATTGGCAAAGATGTTTAATCACCATCGTTGTTAATGCCAAAAAGTTGTCATTGGTCCATGTCCCAACCCATTAACAATCATTCTTTTTCACTTTAAAGAAAATAAATAAAATAAAGCAAAACAAAACAGAACAAAGCAAATCAGAACAGAACAATGCAAGCAACACGGCACTTCACAACAAGACAACAGGATATTAACAGTGGCTACCATAATGTCTCTTGTTTTCTTCAAAATATTTAATCAATATCTTCACACACAATAATAGCAAAAAAAACAAAATAGTATAAAACAATTCAAAAGAATGAAAGCATTACAGGACTTCAAAACCTGATAACAGGAAATGAACAATGGCTACTATAATAACTCATTTTCCTCAAAAAAATTGTCCATACCATCACACATAATAAAATCAATAAAGCACACACCAAGATAAAACCAATCAAAACAGAAGAGTAAAACCATGATAGGATTTCAAATCAAGATGATAGTAAATCAGCAATGACTACTACAATGTCTTATCTTCTTCAAAATAGCTGTTCATACTGTCACACATAATGAAGCAAAACAAAACAAAACAATAAAGCCAATTAAATAAATGAAAGACTTATAAGTCTTCAAAGAAATAGAATAGGAAACCAAGATTATCATAATATATCCCAATATATTAAAAATAGCTGCCACTATCATCAGACACACTAAAATCTAACAAAACAAGACAGAACAAAGCTAAAGCTAACAAAATTGTGAAACCAATAAAGAGTTCAAGGCAAGACAATAAAAATTGACAGTAGTTGTCATCTTTCCCTCCTAGGTGTTTCCTCCCATTTACTATTACATTAAATATTTTGCTTTTGGAGCCCATTAACTCATTCTGTTTCTTATGCTAGTGTTCATGAGTATGAGTTTGAACTGTTGAACCCATGAACATGAACTCCAGTTGGGTCCATTTACCTACAGGAGCACTGAAATTATTTTACATTATAGCTGGTACCTTTCCACTGCATGAAAATACAATATCTTTCTTATCCATTCTGTGGTTGATGGGCAAGTTACTCTAGCTTTTTCTTTTCTGGTCTCCTGTCACTTGGAACAATTGTTTTCTCTCTTTGATTTTCAGCCTATGAATTTCCTTTCCAGTTAAATGTGTTTCTTGTATATAGTATATCATTGGATCTTGTTTCTTGATCCACTCTCCCTGTGTTTCTTTCTATTGCTGACTTGAGGCCATCTACATTAATGGTTAACTGGCATGCATTGGTTTGTCTCTGCCATGCTATCCTTCTGCTGTTGGCCTTCCACTTTCCCCCTTTATTCAATTTCCTGTCTTGTTTGGTGATCCTCCTCTGCTTCTGTTCCTGGAACCATGGTCATCTTTATCTCTCTCCAGAATATCCTTTACCACTCTCTGTAGGATTGGCTTGGTGGTCATGAATTTCTTCAGTTGTTCTTTATCATGGAAGTATCTTATTTTTGATTAATTTTGAAATATAGTTTTACAGGGTAGATCAATCTGGGATGGAAGTTGTTTTCTTTCAGGGTTTGAAACACTTTACTCAACTCTTCATGACTTGATGGTTTGTGTTGACAAGTCTGCTCTGATTCTGATTGGTTTTCCTTTATAGGTGATCTGTCTCTTTTCTCTAACAGCTTTTAATATTCTAATCTTGTACTGAATTTCTGGGATCTTGATTTTTATATGTCTGGGTGTAGATTCACTTTGGTTATGGCCAGTTGGAGTCCTATTTGCCTCACTTATCTGAATGCCAGATCCATTTCTCTTGTTAAGGAAGTTTTCTTCTATTACTTCTGTAACTATTCTGTTAATTTCATTTGTGTTGACCCCTGATTCTTCACCAACACCTATCACTCTTAAATTATGCTTCTTTGTGCCTCTGTTAATTTCATTTGTGTTGACCCCTGATTCTTCACCAACACCTATCACTCTTAAATTATGCTTCTTTGTGCCATCTTGCAGCCACTGACTTGTTATTTCCTCATTCCATGTTAAGAGAACTTTCCTTTCATTATCATTAGCTGCAATTCCATCTTCAAGATTTGAAAGTCTATCTTCCGTCTCTTTCAAGCAGTTTTGCCAGACTGAATTTTTCATTTCCTGGATCTGGCTTTGAATCTGTTTCATGCATTGTAATTTCTTTCTGTATTCATTCTAGGCTTCCATCATTTTCCTATGCTCCTCTTTTTTGTCTATATCTTTTTTAGACATGCTGAACAGTTCTTTCAGTACGTTTGTGATTTCTTCTTTTACCTGAGACATTATTTCTGATTTGACTGCTTTAAAATCTCATGAAGTTATTTCCTTACTTCAGTTGCTATCCTCTCAGAGATTTCAGTTGTGTGACTTCCATTTTCTTCCATGACTGTATCACCCAGACTTGTTCTGGTTGGGCTAGAGGTCTGAGACTGCCATTTGTTCCTTCATTTTGATATACTCTTGGGTTCTTCCCAACAAGCTGTTTTGGGGCCCCAGGCACTTTACACGTTGGCTCTCCCTCCATGGTGTAGTGTGATGGGACAGGCACCTGGGTTCCTCTAACCCCACATTTACAGGGAGGTAGCAGGGCATTAAGTAAACTTCTCCAGACCTGTGAAGCTACAGTGAGGCTTCCCTGATGATGAGGGGTGCATGGAGGTGGGGTTGCTCTACTCAGCCTGTGTGTCTATACTGGGACTTCCATGATGGTGGCAGACACACAGGGGTGTATTTATCTGTTTCTACTATTGGGTTATGGCTGCTCTAAGGAACCAAGGGCCTCCTGTGGCGGCCTACAGGTGCACAGGTCTTACTTGACTGTGGGTTCCTGCTCCTGCTGGCCACCTGCAGGAAGGAACCTTCTGATGGCAGCTCCCTGCAGGTGGAGGTGGATCTGCTGTCTGTGCTGTTCATCCTGGAAAAGGGCCTTCCAGTTGTGGCACTGCACAGGCAGAGGTGGATCTGTCTGCCTCTCTCTGCCTGTGGTGTGCACCTGTAGGGTAGGACCTTCCAGTGATGGTGCTGGCAGGCAGAGGTGGATCTCCTGGCTTTCTCTGCCCATTCTGTACATCCATAGAAAAGGAACAACCATTCTTTTAATCCTTCCTCCAAGCCTCTAAAAATAGACTCTAGTTTTTAGTCTATGTTTGCTATTTTAGTGAATTTATATCATATATGACTTTTTGTGCCTGGCTTCTTACATTTAGTATAAGATTTGTTTTTAAGGTTCATTGATAGTATAACAAGTACACTGTGTCATTATTTTTGTTACTAACACACATATGTTTGGATCATATCTTCATGATTTGATGGACATTGTGGCTTTTGCTTTGTTTTGTTTTCTCCATTGGTTATATAAATAATACTGCTATGAAAATTCTTGTACAAATTTTTGTGTAGACATACACTTTATAATTCTCTTGAGTATATAGCATGGAGTGATAACTTTGTTTAATTTACTGAAAAACTGTCATACTGTTTTCCAAAGCAGTTGTTTTAATTTCTTTCAGAAATAATTTGTAGTTATCAGTATATTTTAGTTCTTTTTCTTGTCTATATTCTAGATGTATGCCAACCTTACTGTGTTGTAGACAAATAGAAAAAGTGAGCTTTCTTATTTTGTTCCTGATTTTAAAAGAAAAAGTTTGAGTTTTTCACAGTTGAGTATGCCATTCATTGTGGGTATGCCATATACAACTTTTTATAAGTTAAGACAATTTCCCTTAACACCTTATTTGCTGAGCTTTTAATCATAAAAGGGGATTGAAATTTTGTTAAATGCATAGTTTGTCAAAATTGATGGTCATAAGATTTTTATCCTTCCTTTAAATGTCAATTGTTTCACTCTGATTGGCTTAGGATGAACCAACTTTATATCCCTGGGATAAATCAGACTGGATTATGAAATATAATCCAGATAAAATGCTGTTGAAGTTGATGTTCTAGTATTTTGTTGAGGATTTTTACATTACTGTTCATCAGACATATGGGCCTATAATTTTTTTGTAGTTTCTTTGTCCCATTTTATTATCAGTCTTCTTCTAGTGTCATAAAATGAGTTTGAAAGTGTTTGGAGAAAATTGAGAAAGATAGTGTAGGGCTGGGGATTTAGCTCAGTGGCATAAGCACTTGCCTTGCAAGTGCTTGGTCGTGAGTTCAAATCCCAGTACCGATAAAAAAAAAGAAAGATGGTTTAATTATTTTTGAAGTGTTTTGTGGAATTCTCCAGTGAAACCATTTGATTCTTGGATTTTGTTTATAAGGAGGTTTTTGAGTTTTGATTTAATGTCCTAACATTTTATTGAAATGTTCCTGTGTTCCATTATTTCATAATTCAGTTTTGGTAGGTTTTATGTTTCTAAGAATTTTTTCAGTTATTATAGGCTATTGAACATATCAGTGATTATTCAAATCAACTTTTAAATATTATTGATTGATTGAATGACTGTGGTACTGGGGGTTGCACCTGGAGTTTGGAATACTGCCTCAGTCTCCTAGAATGATGGTTATTATAGGCTTGTGTCACCATGCCTGGCTTAAATATAATTTTTAAAGGAATCTATGTTCTAGAATAATGGATTTCCAACTGTTCTGATTTGTACTGAATATATGAAAGGTCTATATATACATAATGTGTGCATGTGTACTGTGAAGCTAAAATTGCATGATACACAGATATAATGTATCCACATTAATAATTCAGTAAGATTTTTTTTAAAAGTATGCTAAAAAGAAGTTTAGAAATGAGATATGAGTGTAGGAGAGACTAATTGTTTTCTGTGTAGACTAAATAATTAAACAATAAAATAATAGCAATATCTTACTTGAACAGAATAAATACAAACCCTAGAGTAAGTAAAATCTCACACAGGGAAAATATGATAATCATACTCAAAGGGAGCTACAGTCTTATACCACTGAATTCTGATAAACTATATAGAATGAAAGTAAGTTTCTACATTAGGCAAATAAATAGATGATAGTTATGTATTCCTAGCTTTAATAAAGTATTAGCAAGTAAAAGTTTTATGTATATGTATGTATGTATATATACATATATATATAATGACGATATATACATACATGGTATAATGAATCATTATATTAACACATTCATCACCACACAGTTACGTGTGTGTGTGTGTGTGTGGTGAGGACACTTAAAATATAATCTTTTAGCAAAATATAATCTTTTAGCAAATATTACTACAGTCACCATGAGGTCATATAGGAAGATACCTACTTGATTATAGAGTTATGTACCAGTTACTAGAAAAAAAAAGTTTACAGTAGTCAAATGACTAATGTCAAGAACAGAAAAAATGCAATGCTTTTGATACTTTAAAGAGATAAAATTAGGTGTAGGGTAATAGAGTTACAACATAGGAGGGTCAATGTAAAATCAAGATGTCTTCTCAAGTTTAGAAATAGAGAGAAGGTCAACATTGACACAGTAACTGCAAGCAATCAAAGTGTTTTGGAAATGTCATTAACTTCTACATATAGGATTGGTTTTTTTTAAAACATTCTAAATGGAAATAGGAAGCACTACAAAAGATATAACTGCATGTATGTTTAGGTGTGTGGGATTGATGACCATATTTCTAGGTTCTTGTTGGATTGTTGAACAGATCTGTTTGCACTCTCACTGCTTTAGTGTCCACTTTGTGTGCTTTAATTCTGTAACTTGAATAACTATTTCTAAAAGAACAATATGTAATGTATCAACTAGTGATTTCTTAATATTTATCTTCTTTTCTTGAAATTCTGTAATATTTCTACCTTTTTCCTGTTTTTTTCTCTTTAAATAAAAAAATGATAAAAACATTCTAAATTATTTATCAATTGAAAGAAATATACGAATAAACTACAGAAGAAAACTGAATGTGCTTTTTCAGGGGAATCAAGGATCTACTGGTTTTTTTTGTTACAAGCCTCCTATATTTGAGCAAATAAATACTTTGAGAAAACATTTTTTAAACAAAAAACAATAAACTGTAATCAAAATTATATGCTATTCTCTATTATTAGAATTATTAGGCTTCAGTTAATATACCTTCATTTCAATAAAGAAATCATGAGTCTCTAGGAAAATGTAATCTCTGATTTAGTCACCTAAAATCCATTTGAAATTTTCTATTTAAAACATATGATCACTGCCACCCACATGCCAGATGGTAGCACTTCTCCAGATGGGCATATAGGAAGTAATAAGCTAAAATTCCACCCTATAAATCCAAACCAAGAAAGTGCTTCTAAACACCTTCACAATACTGGATAACCATACAGAAATTTCTTTTGGGAAGTGTTTTAATTATGGCTAATTAAACAATAATTATACAAACTTTTACTTCTACATCAGTATTGTTTGAAATTCTGGGTCTTCCAGCAAAACAATTAGCATCCATGCAGACAAAGATTTGCATTCCCAACTTCAATTCTTATTTTGTGTGAGCCCTTAAAATATAAGAGCTAGTAAGCCAATATACATCAGTAATACTTTGTTAGTCTTGGTGTTGTAGCAGAAACTTAGTTGTATCTTAGCCCATTTCTTACAACAGTAGTTTTGGGCCTTTGATGTACATTAGAATTACTTGAAGTGCTATGAAAACTCCTGATACCAGACCACACCACACATGAAATACTTAAAAATCTATAGGAGTGTGAAGAGGCATTGAAAGTTGTTGGTCTGTTTGTTTTTTCCTTCTGGGGCAGGGGATAGAATCCAAGGTCTGTCACATTTTTGGTAGCACTTTACCACAGAGCTACTCCTCACAGATCCAGGCATCTGAATTTTTAAAATTTTCTAAATTGTGGCAATTTGCAACCAAACTTGAGAAATACTGTTCTAGGAGATTGTGTTCATTTAACTTAAAACTATGTACCTGTGGAACAAAAATACTGGAAAAAATTTTAAGATATGTAAAATATATTAGAAATAACTAGAGATAGTTTTTTTAAGAATTGGAACAAAGAAAAATTAACAGACTGATATTATTTGGTATTATTTTGAAACATATGACAAGATTAAAAACCACCTAACCTTTAGCTATAATGTTGTTTTCTAAGTAGTGTTAGTCATTCAGTCCTAAAAAATTTGTAACCAAAGATTATGAATGGTATATGCTATTGGGTACAAATGAGAGAAATGAACCTCTTCTGTAGAAAGATTATGTTCCTAAGGACCTAATAGAGATTCCTTTTTTTTGTCTTTGGTTTAAGGTCTCACTATGTAGTTCAGGCTGGCCTTGAACTCACTTTGTAGCCCAGGCTGGTCTCAAACTTGCAATGATTCTCCTGCCTCAGCCTCCTGAGTACCAGGATTACAGGCATGTACCACCATGCCCAGCTTTCAATAGAGATTGTTAAATTGAGTCCCCAAAATTTTTATAATTCACAAGAAGATAAACATCACAGAAATAAACAGATTAATTTATATTGTATTAATTTTAAGCACAGGTATAATTTTAAACTATTTACTTATTTTTTCATAATGTATTCCCAATGTATTATTTTGCAAGTAATTTTGGCCTAAAAATTACATAATTTCAAATAATTTTATACGAGGTTTTTCTTTGCTGCAATTTAAAATCTTTATTTGCTTTTGTAATGTATCATTTTCAAGCCTGATCTGGAGTTTGGTATAAAAAGAACATAGGTGTTAATTACACCAACAAATAGAAAAAGATCTTTAAAGTTTTATTTTCAATTTATCTCTGTATGTTTTCATTATGTCTTTTGGACCCTACCATCTAAGCAGAAAATAATGGTACTTATGCTCCTAATTATGCCACAAGCTTTATACCTGTTATATATTTATATCATTTATATATAATTTAACTTGAAATTAAAATATTATCCACTCAGTAAAAATTGAAAGATGCTTCATATGATGGTATCACCTGGGAAGACCTTACCTTAATATCAAATTTAATACTAGGTATAAACTCAAAACTTAATTTGCAATATTAAAGTGGGTGTCATGATCATTTGAACCACTTCAATGAATTTACAAACTTATATAATTATAATTTAAAAAAATTATATAATTATTTCTGCTCTCTCTCTTTCTATATATATATATATATATATATATATGGATTATTTCCATATATATGGTAACATAAATTATATAAAATAAACTGGTAGTACTGATTTTAGTAATGTTAATTTCATTTCACCTTGAAAGAAATTAGAAGACAAATAGAATAATTAAGTCTTAATTTTTCATTCAGTGTAATATTGCAATTGCACTTTTGTTACACCTTAAAAAGCATCATAAACAATGAACATAACCTTTTCTGAGCTTGAGTTACATTTTTTAATTTAAATATATTTTGGTACCATTGTTTCTCTTTAGCTTGAAGTTTAAAGGTCTTACAGGTTAATTTGGAAAAACAAAACAGCAACAAAACCCTCCCCTAAAAAACAAAAATAATGTTGACCTGAAACAAAAAAATGACATATTTATACAGTGGAAATCAGAAAAAGAAAATAATGTGGTTGATATATAATTCGACTAGGATGAACTTTGAAAATTTGCTAAAAGAAACTAATGACAGTAGCCTCTGTATTTTATAAATCATATAAAAGAAATGTTCAGAAAACGCAAATATATACATGCAGGTCTCTATCTCTGTCTCTGAGTGGCTTTTCATCCATATAGATGGAGGGCAGCTTTGAGAAAGGGTGATGAAAACACTCTAAAATTAGATTATGGCAAGGTTGCACAACTCTAAAAATGTGCTAAAATCTCTTGAATTTTACTCATTAAATGGATGAGTATGAGGCTAATGCGTATGAGATAATTTGCAAAAAATACAACAGACCTACCTTACATCAATAATGCTGATGTGAATAATATGGGTAAGCAAAACAGGGGACAAAATATGAGACAAAATTCTGGCAGGGATGTTGTCGTGGTGTGAGATGGAGCACCCCATATAAGACACTGTATATGAAGTGTAATAGTTATGTGTTTTGTGAATGATGATTATTTTTATCATTACTATTATTATACTCTTTGACATAATTACATTGTAAACCTTGTAACATAAATACAAGGACATGAAGACTTTGACTTACTTCTTACCATTATCCTCAGTTGAGAAAACATGTAACCTTGATGCCATGTACTATCTGGTGTCACCTACCAGTATTAAAAACAGTGTGACTCTGGGAAATTAGTACACCTAATTAAGTGAAAGGAAAATGTCACTCTTCCTGTTCTTGGTTGAGCAAATATATATTTTTTAAAAAGATGAAAATGATATTAATACTTATGGAAATAAATTATTAATGAAGTTTTCTCTTTTGAAACCATATTCAGTTAAACTTCGAGAATACAAGGAAAGTTTTGATCTTTGAAAATAGTCTGGAACATTGCAAGAAATACTCCAGAGTCTGTGGGTTTCATTTAGTAAGCGGGAAATATTCAATGAGTATGGGTATGGAAATTTTACAAAGAAAAAACGATTTCTAGATATCTTAGGAAATAGAAGTTAATGGGTCACACTGTTGTGAAAGATGAAAATAATCTGCAAGGTAAAGCAAAGTAAAATAACTTTCTTTATAGGCATCTACAGTTCACATTAATTCAAAAGCCCAACATTTTTCCTCAAGGACATGGAATTTAGAAAGCATTTAAGTGGCAATTTTAATGGACTACTTCCCTATTCTGGGCATTTGTGAGCAGAAAGCTTTGTAGAAGCATTAATTATACTACTGAAAAAGTAATTAAAAGGTCATTTAGTTTTTACTAGCCTCTGTCAATGTTGAATATTCATGAGTATTGAATATCCTAAAATTGGATAGTCTAAATGATGAATATGAATATTCTAAATATTCCACCTGTATCTAATATTTCATTTGAGCAACTGGGGATTATATTTTAATGTGGACAGCTCCTTCAGGCTTTTTTAGAATTTACTTTTACTGGCTGGACTTATTTCCTACCAGCATTTACATAAATATCTTGTATGCCTTGCAGGGAAGGGTGTTTTTGTAATCCTTAATTTTTGTTTTAAGTCTGATCTTTACCACCTTAGGCTTTTAAACGGAGCTCTCCTGACCAGCCAACACTCTTCTATCTCTCTTCTTCCCCCTTTTTTCCTTTACCAAAACTAGACTGATGAGACTCTAATGGCTTAGATATGGGTACAAGAAGGGATTTTTAAAGAAGGTTCAGAAGATTCAAACCCTTCTCCATAACCCGAAGTCACTCCAAGCAGATAGAAAGAAAACACTGTCTTTGGCACAGGCAGCAAGAATGATGTTTGTGAAAACTTGTGTCTCTTATTTCACAGAGACTAGAGATACCTCAATTCATAGACCTACTAATCCTTGATAGTAGGGAGGCAATACTGAGGTGAGATTTTCATTTTCTAGCATTAATAACATAATGAAGAAAGAGATACCAAGGATTTCTTATATACCAAAAACTTTTATTTTGACAAAGACTCTTAAGGTCTGGCACAGTTGGCAGGCAAGTGTCTCAGGCCCACAGAAAATGTCTGGCCATTTGCAGATATTTGTCTGACCTTTGCATCTCCTGGCAGTGAGATAACCAAAGACGTTTCTCACCGGATCCAAGTCAAGCTCGCAGAGCACAAAACAAATTAGGAGAAAGAAGAGGCTCTAATCTGCTTTTATTTTCATTTTTATACTTGAGACAGCTATGTAGTCCTGCTGGCCTTGATCTCCTGACATATTCCAAACAGGCTTTGAACTTTGCAGTCTTCATCCCTCACCCTTTCAAGTGCTGGATTTACAGAGATGTGTCACCACACCAGCTTCATCTGTTTTTTAACTGGTGACACAGCAAAGTTTGTCTAAATGGACACGAGGGTAAGTTTAACTAATAAATGGAATTACAGTACTCATTCCTATGCTTCTTTTTATGATTCCTCTTACGTAAAATGCCATAAAGAACAGACACATATACACAAAAATAAACTACAGCTAACCCTGGGAGGGAATAGATAACAACCAATGAGTATGCAAACAAAAATTCACTGAAGTCACAACACCCAAAAAATTAATTCTTACAAATTTTTTTCTACTAATCTAAATTTGAAAAGGAATTCAGCAAGACAAACTTCCCTTATTTAACTGGCCCACATAGGTAGCTATTTGGGAGGCTGAGCTGGTAAGAACTTTTCCCTTTTACTGCCTTTGTGACATAAACTTTAATTTCAGTTATAGTAACTTGCGTTTTACAATCATACTGTCTTGGTTGCCAGAATTACAGGGGCAGAAAATATCTTTCCACTATCCTCTTATATGCTGCTACTGTGGTTTTTGATTTAGGCTGACAGAAAGATAGATTAATAGGAGAAAGTGTATACAAGTCTTGTTCAATGTTAATACTTTAATTTTTTCATTGCATGGAGGTGGACCCTCATAGAAAAGAAATGACCAAAGAAGTGGGTAGATATAGGGAATTATATATAATTTTAACAAAAAGGGATGAATTGTGGAGAGTTTATAAAATAAAATTAAAAAGGTTTATATTTTATTGCAGCAAATGGTGGGAAGATAGGGGAAATTATTGGCAGATGAGAGATTTTTTAATGGTTCATTTTTGCAACTCTATTTTAGTGCCAACTTTCTGTATACACTGGTAAGGGTTGAGCAGATAGATTTCATCTTAAAGTGAAATTTATATCCTGTGTTTACGCAGACAGATGAGACCAAAGAACTCTTCTTTGTGCTTTTTGCTGATTAATTGCTCTCTGTTCAAAATAACCCTCAGACGAAAGGATTATATTTTGGGGTGGCAGATTATTAACTCTCTCATAGATTTGTCTACTTAATAATTGGTATTTAGGGCATAGTAATATTTACTGTGGTAGAGATAAACAATTTAAAATCTGATGAAAATCCCTTGATGTAATATGGCTGTTATCAAAGAATTTACTGAAGTCCTTGTTCTTCAGCATCATCATCTAATGGCAAAATCTCAAAAAGACTACAGATCTTTCAATAGAGTTGACACCTAATAGTAGCCATGGAACTAATTCAACCATGCTGCACAGTAAAACAAATACCAGTACTTTACTTTAACATTTTTGCCTAAAGTTATCTAACAAAGAAATACTTTTTATACTAGCGTTAGAGGAAAAGATTTGCATTTCCATTTTTAGGTTTCTTGTGTTATATGAGAAGTTTTATCATTTAAATAAAAATGTGGGCCCGTGATATAGCCTGTTTGTATAATGGACACAAGAATATTAGCCATAATTTTAATAGGCTGATCAAAAGAATTAGTTTATTGCTTGGAGGATTGGTCTGTTCATCCCACAGTGAGTATTTTTAAAAATATAGATAGTGCTAAACAACCACTATCTTTGCTTTCCTTTCTTTACTATTAGAGTTTGAGAAGTTCTAATTTGTCTCCATGTAGAATTCACCCACCATCTGGGCTCATCAAGTATCACTCAATGTTTGAACTTTTCATATGCAAAAAGATTTTGTGTATTTTTTCTTTGATTTTTTTACATAGCTCCATGATTTCCTGTTTTAAAAATCTGTGCATTGACTTTCCTATCTTCTATTTGTATCAACTCTTCCTGAGCAACTAGCCAGAAAAATGAAAATAGGATTGCTTTTATTTCCTTTCTTTGGCCCTCTGTGACAGTTAAGGTGGAATGTCAATTTGATTTGCTTTGGGATCCACCTGAGAGATTGACTGAACATATTTCTTGGTGTGCCTGGGTAGGTCATGGTCACACGAACTTGAGTATTGTGCCTTGTATCTTATCTTTTCTCCCTCACACTGTTCCCCATTCTGCTTCTTAGCTGCTGTGAACTTAGAATCTTTGCTCCACCACATCCTTCTGCCGTGATGCTCTGCCTTGGAGCTAGCCCAACATGAACTGAATTCCACAAAGCCATGTGAAAAACCTCTCCTCCTTTAAGTTGTGTAAAGTTCTGTCTCTAATAGATTGGAACCTGATTAGTATGTGAGTATCTTCACAGTCTGAAATCTGACTATATCATTCTGTGGTAATTTCTCTGAAAGATCACCAATATTATCACTATCTTCAACAGCCTCACCTTAATCTCAGTCTTTAGGTCAGTCTCACAATTTACACCCTATGATGCAAGTATATAATATTTCACACATGCGTTATATAATATTTCATACACACAGAAACATATAAAGAGTAATGTAATAAGCAACTGAGTTTCATATGCATTGTAAGCAGATAAATATATTACAGTACAAAGTGTTGGAATTCTTGTGTGACCCTCTGCTCCCTAATCATATTTCCTTTTATCCTCCTCAATTGCCTCTCCCTCCTCCAGGAAGCCACTATCCTAAATTTTATGATTATCTTAAATGTTCATTTTTATTATTTTACCATATATATGTATCTATAAATAATATGCTACTCAAATATTTTTAAAGCTCAATTTAAATAGTTATTCCATATACTGTTTTATGCAATTTGCTTTCTGTATTTTTTGATATTCACATCTATTGATAAGTATAGCTGTGTAATATTTATTTAAATGATTGCATAAGATTTCACTCTATGAATACAATCATAATTAATCTCTTCTCCTACTGATGGACATTAGTTTGTGTGCCCATATGTGTGATACTGGGAATCAAATTCAAGGGCTCCCACATACGAGGCAAACACACTGTTACTAAAATACATCCCCAGACTTTTTTATTTTAAATTTTGAAATGAAGTCTCACAAAATCGACCAGGCTGTCTCCAACCTGTGGTCCTCATGCTACAGCTTCTTTAGTAGTTGGATTTATATGCATGTTCCACTCAGCTTGAATATTTAATTTTTTAATCTTTTAAAGTTTAAGGCAATATTTCAATAAACACTCATATATGTCTTCATTCCAAAATTGTTAATACTGAATTCTATAACCTCTTATAACAATATGAGAAAATTTGACTATCATGAAGGACTTGGCTGCACGTTTGAAATTCTTAAAATAATTGTCTTTGAGAGTCAGTTCTGAAATCACCATTGGTTTGCAAAAATTTATGCAAACTAGTTTCTTTTTGTAAAAATTTATTCAGCATGTCTTGGTTACTTTTGTCTCATGGCTGGACAAAATATCCAGTGCCCCAAATTACAGAAGGGAAGGTTTATTTAGCTCATACTTTGTGAAGGTTACAGTCCATAATCAGCTGGTGTCAAAGCAGGGTGGTGCAGCAGAGTAGCAACATTTCATGGGAGCAGAAGACAGCAAAAACATCAAGAGTAAAAGGGGAGTAGTGAGAGAGAAGACTTTTTATTTCCCTTACATTGTAAGTAGGCTACCCACCTTAGTGTGAGTGTAGCACTCACAACTATAATCCCAGCACTAGACAATGAATGAATCACAAACTCTAGTTTTAGTTGCCTCTAAAAGGAACCCACTCATGAATGAATGAGGTTTTGAGGGGAAATCCTGATACAAACCATAGCATTCTGTCCCTGGTCCCCCACAGATTTATGAACATCCCTTTATGTAAATGATATTTAGTCCATCTGAAAGAGTTGCCAAAGTCCTAACAGTTTTAGCATTACTGAAAAGTCAAAGTCCCAAGTCTCTGAGATTTAAGTCAAACTCTTAGCTGTGAGCACCTGTACAAATGAAAAGTCAAATACTTCCAACATTCAATGACACAAAGTAGACATTTCCATACCAAAAATTACAAATGAGGATACAAAGGATTGGGACCAAAGCAAATCCCAAATCCAGCTGGGCAAACATTAAATCCTGTACTTCCATGTACAGCATCTGAGACAGTAGGTGACAAGTTGTGAGCTACAAAAGGACTTGGGTAGCTCCACCCATAAGGCACTTCTGATAGTTACAGCTCCCATGGCTTCTTTCCTGAGCCCACTTTGCTCCCTCGCTGCAGTTTTCCTCAGATGAACCACATTCCTGAATTCTCCAAACTTCTGGGGTCACCACTGTACCTTCAACTTCACACTCATATTTTCATATATTGTCCTCATAGGCACATATTGCCTGACCTCTGGGGCCTCATTCTGAAATCTGTGTGGAAGCCTTTCTAACCTCAGAACTCTTGCATTCTGAATGTTCCTAAAACCAGCACCAAGTGGATGATACCAAGGTCTACTGCCAGCTGTAGCAGTAGCTGAGCTTCCCTCACTTTTACTTGTAGGGGTCTAGGACTGGGTCACCAAGAACTCTGAATCCAACTCTCAGGGATAAACTCTATGCTGTCAATATTCTGGAACATTTGTACCATGAATCAATCACAAATTCTAAAAGCCCACCACTATGACTTCATGAGGCTTTTGGGGAACATCTAGATGCAAACCATAACAAGCTTATTGAGATTTTATTTAGAGTATGTTAACTTATTTAGTGTGATCAAATTTGACAAGATACAAATGTGATTATTTGACATAGATTGTGCACTGAACCCCATGGTATAATTACTGTACGTATTACCATCAATAGTTTTCATTTCTTTTGTGTGTGTGTATGATGAGGATGTTAAAACTGCTCTCTTGGCAAATGAAGTAAGCAATACAGTATTAAGTATAGTCACTATGGTGTCTGTGAGTTCCCCAGAACTTGACTCATCTTAAAATTGGAAACTTTTACCTTTTGATCAAATCTTCCCATTTCCTCATCCCATAAAATGCTTTTGTTTTCAGGATTTCTTCCACATTTTCTTTGATTTACACTTTTTAAAGATTTATCAAAGCAATTATAAATGAATTATATCAACTTCTCAGTTGAGTATTCTCCTGTCACAAAGTCTTATTTACTATGTTCATATAGTATGCAGTGTTCAGTTTTTTATGTTACTTTTTCTAAATTAATTGGTCATAAAAGAATATGTATATATTTCTATATATATATATTTCTATATGCATACACACATATAGCTGTATTCAGTTTATTGAGATTTTGCTTAGAATATTTATAACTTTAGTGAGATTATCCTATAATTTCTATTTTTCTATTCAGTCATTATTTCTAGTTCTATTTATTTATCTATTTGTGGTACTGGGAATAAAACTCAAAACCTTGAGTTTGATAAGCAGGCACTGTGACACTGAGTTGTGTTCCCGATCCTACATTTGAATTTAGAATGAATTTTTATTAAATTCACAAAGTGAGCAAGGAAGCAGGTTTTCTTTTTCTCTTATCTGAAATAACATACAAGAACTAAATTATCTATACAACTTTTGGTAGAACTCATTATGTAAGCAGGTGTTTGTGTTTCATGTTTGTATATTTGTAGAAAAAATTATTTTAAAATATTGATTCCATTTACTTATTTGGCATAGGCTTATTAAACTTTTAACTCATTTGGAATTTTTTCTTTCCTCCAATTTTAATAGTGTTGTAACTTCTAGTGCCTTTTCATTTTTTCCTTTTTTTTTTTGGTTTTTTGTTTTTGTTTTGTTTTTTTTGGTACCAGAGATCAAACTCATGACCACATGACTACAAGGCAAGCACTTTCCCTGCTGAGCTAAATTCCCGGCTATCCTTTGTAAGTCCAATAACTCCACTATATACACTATATATGAACACAATGTCATTTTGACTGAGTTATTTTTCTGTTCTTCCTTGTAGCCAAGTGACAAAGTATTGGCCAAAGAAATACATTCTCCATTCCCTTTATGTGACATTAAAAAAACACACAAATTCAGTTGTTTGATCTGTCTCTGACAGCATTATGCAGCAATATCACCAGTGTATGAGAATGATGATACAATCAATAGAAATTGTTGGCAACTTAGAGTTTTGGCAATTAGTGAAGAATGACATCAAAGAATAGTTCTATACTGCCATTTTTTTTTTGTATTGGGGACTGAACTCACAACCTAGCACTTGCCAGGCAGACACTTATGCTGCTGAACTAAATTCCCAGCCCTATACTGCCATTTTTTTTTGCAAGCATGACTGGTCATTTGTTCACAGTTTAGGACTTTTTGTATTTATCCACTTTTGTTCATAACTGTGCCCATTTTTATATAAATTAATGTTTTTCTCAATTTCCAAAAGCTTTCATAAAATAGCAGTACTAATTCATTGTATGCTATGTATGTTTAAAATATATTTCCTATCATATATTTTTTAAAAAGCCTTTATTGTACAACATTTCTTTTTCTTTTTATATTTTTCAGTGTTTTTTTAAATTTTGGACTTTTATTAATAGTAGAAAGTTTCTCATTTCCAGGTCATACTGATATTTGCCAATGGTTTACTCATGGCTTGATTTCTATAATTAGCTACTAGAACAATTTAGAAGTGATACTGGTATAATCTATCAAAAATAGATCAAATTGGATCATTTTCCATATAGTTATCCATTTGCCCTAATACCACTTATTAAAAATTCAGTTTGTCACTGATTTGGAATAGTAGCTTAGCACATCCTACATTTCTCTGTGCATTGAGTGTCCTTTTAGATATTCTCTTTTGTTCAGTCCCTCTGATTTTGATACAGAATTATCATGTTTTTTGGTTTGGTAATACTGGCCACTTGCTGCCTCTTTCCTCTTTCTTTTCTCACTTTCCTCATCACTTATTTTTGCTATTTTTTCTGGTTATTTTTGCTTATTTACTTTTTAAAATAAACTATATATGTAACTTATTTAGCATAAAAACATGCCCAATAGTAATTTTATTGAGAATATACTAATTTATAAGTTAATTTGAGAAAAATTATTGCTTTTATAATGTAAAGTGTTGTTTGTTCAGGTTTACTTGTGCATTGTCAGAAATGTTTTATCCATTTCCTTAAAATGAATAAAGTGTATATTTTGTGTTCATCATGTCAAATTTATGATAAACTATTTGGTATTACAAATATGACTTGCTTTTCATTAGATTTTTAAGTCTGTTTTATGTATAGCACCTATGATGTTGAACATATTAATTTTATTATATACTGCTACCTTATTAAGTTCTTTTAATATGTATAATATTTTCCAATTAATTATTTTTGGGTTTGCAACTATGAAATCATATCATCTACAAGTAGAGATAGTTTTACCTCTTCTAGGCTTATGCTTTATATTATTCTTTGTTATGCAGTTACTTACATCTAAAGCAAATTAAGTAGTAGCAGTGACAGTAAGTATATTTCAGTAGGAAATTCTCTGATGTTTACCAATTTGAAGAATATACTGTTTGGGGCTGATGCTTATATGCATGAAAGTATTCACCAATTCCCATTTAACTTAATATTATAAATATCAGTTGTTTCTGAATTTGGTGAAATAGCTCTTAGGCATTTTATAAAGATAATGTGTTTTTCCTTCTTAGTTCTATTAATATGATAATTATGCTAATTTTCTCTTCATATTGAATCATTACTGCATTATCAAATAAATACCAATTAGTTATGTAATCCCAAATAATGTTATTCTTTGTGTGCTGCTGGATTCTTTTTGCTAATGTTTTATTTAAGATTTTTGCATCAAGAATTTATAAGAGATTCCACACTATAATTTTCATTTGGATGTGAATGTTACTCTTGCCACATGAAAACTATTTGGAAATTTGTTTTTTTATTTGCTCTGTAATAGTTTTAGAAATATTAACAGATCTTTAAAAATGTTTGTATAATTCTCTCGGGAAGTCATATAAGTCTCATGCATGTTTAGGTTGTTCCTCATGGCTGTCTGTTTTTTTCTGTGGAATATGGTCTATGTAGTATTTTTATTAGGACTTTATTTCAATTTTGTAAACTACATTTATTAGAGTGTTCTGTTTCTAGATATCCAAATGTAAATGTTGATCTAATTGTAGAACAGTGATTACTAGAGATTCAGAAGGGGGAGACGAGGTGAATAAAAGGAATTGGATTTGTTCAGTGCATGCTGTATATACAAATTGAAATATCACACTGAACTCCATTAATAGGTACAATATATCTTAATCACAAACTTAAAAAAACATTAAAAAATTTATTTAGTTGTATTGCTACAGATTCACATTTTTATCACACTAATTTACATCCCCATTGTCTTTATCTAGGTAATTATGAGATCTATATTTCCCCTTGTTCCATTTTACAATCTTTTTTGAATTGTACTTAAATTCTAAAAATTGTTACCCAACTTTTAGAAATCAATACAGTGGTCATGGCTCTTTAAAAATGTAGTTGAATGCCTATTGTCTGCAATTGCATTAGTTCATTATTTAAAATTCTATTGTTTGGTATAATTCATCTTTGCTCTCTAGTCTCTCTGCTTTCTTCATATTCTTTGCAGTCCAATCAATCTAAATTGTTTGCAGTCTTTAATGCATAACAACTTTTATTCCAACGAAATTGTGTTCATGCTGCTTTCTCTGCCTGAAATGCCTATTGCTGCATTCCCATGTTTTTAAATCCCTCTGAGAGTGCCAGTGTGACATGATCCATCTGTAGGACAGGCATGAAACAGACACAAATTCATTTTCTATCTCTGCTGCTTCCTGGGTGTCTGTTCTCAACCTAAACTTTCTTGTCTGTGGATTAGAGAAAATATTTCCTTAGGTATTTGAATAAGTATATGTAGAAATAATCTGTAAACCAAAAAATGTCATAAATTTATAGTTATTGGTTTGTTTTTGTTTCACATTACTCATTATTTAAGGTCAAGCTCAAGTGTTCCATTCTTTCTAAAGCCTTTCCTGAGTCCTTGCTAGCACAATTAATACCTTGTCAGTGCTTACCACATAGCTCTTATATCTCCAGTTAGAATGTGGATTTCTCAAGCATGGGGTCATGTCTGACTTCTCTTGCACAATTCCTTGAATAGTGTAAATGCTTAAAAACCATTTCAAATATAGCACTTAAGGGTATGTGTGACAGGATTACAGGCATTTGCCACCATACCTGGCTCATATTTTAGCATTATTAATGTAATAAAATAATCATAGAAAGGATCAGAACAAAAATTAATTATGAGAATATTAAAAAACCAGTATACAATAAAAGAGACAAAGACATGAAGAAAAATAAATAATTGTATAGCAGTTATCATTTCCTATGGCTAGTATATCAGGTGATTTCCCATGTTTTTTTTTTTTTTTGCAACACAATTTTTTTAAATGTTAAAGAGGAACGTGATGGACCAACTGGAACAAGGAACTACCTACAGCATTTTGCCTATATTTTGCATTATTTATGCCAATGATAACATGGGTGATGAAAAGGCCGTCATTCTGTGCCCCAAATTTTTTGAACATCTGACGTTCTACACATGTATCTTCATTCTTAATGAGACATGCAAGAGTGTGTACAAAGTTTTGCTGCATATTATATTTAAATAGCTGTTTCAAAAATGATTTTTATGTATTTACATATCAGATTTCACCTTACATCATGCCAATAGGCATTCTTGGAAATGTTCTGTCAGCACAATTGCCAGTAAAGGAAACTATGCATCAGTTTTCTCTAAGAGGAGGACAGAATAATGAAAGCATACATTTGGCAGAACAGAACTTAATGAGTTAAATCACTTTTGAAGAAAGCTTAAATTTTATGCCTCTACATGAATCTTAATAACTGCAGGAAATAATCTCATTCAAAATCCTTGACAAAAAGAATGCCACAATAGCTCAAAATGGATTGATGGATGGTGTGAAAGCCTTTTATTAGAATTTTGCAAGTTGGGAACACTTCTGTGAAGAAACTTTCCAAAGCAAGAGATTTCCATTTAACTGCCAAAGTAAGCACAACAGCTTCTGTGTGTAATCACCCCTTTTTATCATTTGGAGGCCTTACAGTAACTTTGCTTATTTTATATTTGACACTGGCCTTTAGCCCTGTTTGAACTTGTTCTGATCCAGTCAAATTAACTAACTAATCAGAGAGAACTGTTACTGTAATCTCTAGTTTTTCTACCTGCGAGATACACTCATCACTGTTTTTCTACCCTCCAAGCATCCCATTACACTGGAGTCTGACAGATCTCCTTTAAAAATTCAAATTCAGGATGAAGATGTGACTCAGTGGTACAGCAGTTGACTAGTTAGTGAAAGGCTTTGGGTTCATTACCCAGAACATACAGACAGACACAGACACAGAAACACACACACTCAGAGACACACTGACAGACACACAAAAAAATAACTAAAACTAAAACAAAGAAATAAGCATACAAAAACCTCAGTTTATACCATTCAGCATTGTTTAAGGCAGGCTACAAATATACCAAGAACTTTAGCTGCTCCCACTGTAAAATGAATTTATTGTGTGTGAAGGTATGGACAACTACTTCAAAGAAAACAAGAGACATTATGGTAGCCTCCATTGATTTCCTGTTGTCTTGTTTTGATGTCCTATGTTACTTGCTTTGTTCTGTTCTGTTTTGTTTTGTTTTCTCTTAAAATAAAATGGGCTTAATAAAAGCTTGTAGTGCAATGGATTATTTTGTGAACTCAGTCACTGAAACACCCTACACACTGATAAGCATGGTAGTGAAAGTTAAATAATACAAGTTTCCTACCAATTCCTTTTCCTTTTCCAACAGATATGACTTTCAATGTATAGTATGGGATCTGCTACAAGTCTATGTGGATTGTTATTGGAGGTAGTTTCCATTTGATATAAATTTAAATGAAATATATGGAATTATAATCGGGTGGTTGTCTTGAACCCCTGAAGAAGCTAGTATATACAAAGCTGAGTGCATTAAGCAGAATTTTCTAAGGATGTCAGTACATTTATCTATTTTCAAATAAAAACAAAATAATCTCTATTAATGTAAATTTATCAAGTGTTGTGGCATCAAGTAATTCTCCAATCTAAAAATTATTAATAACCATGAAACTATAATAAAATAGGTACAGAAATCTGTGGCAGGAACGTCTGCCCTTAAATTACCCCTGTCATTTTCTCTTCAAATATTTTCAGGTCAAGTGCTAAGAAATATTTGTTAGCGACAGTCCATAGTCTAAAATCACCTCATTGTCAGTGCAAATTATACCTCTGACTGTAATAAAGCAGAGATTTTGTCACAAATCACTTCTCTGGAATATTTTTTTATGGATTCTAAACTAATTAAATCAGAGTCTCATCATCTCTAAGAATCCACAAAAAAGGAAAAGGTCTCTTCATATACAAAGATGTGCTTAATATTTGAAGTCAAGTTTTAAAAGTCAAAACTTATCAGCTTAGACCTGATAAACAAATCAAGTGATAAACAAGTCTAACTAGACCTGTTAAACAAATCAAGTGGAAAAGACCTAGGACTGACACATTAGGAGATTGGGGCTGAGTCTGGGTTGTGGGGATCCACAGAAATGACTCTCCTTGGAAAGAAGAGCAATGATCTCCATTTTGGATAAACTTGGCCCTATATCTATGTATTGATATGTACAGAGCTGGCTAGACTATTTCTTTGTCCTTTCAGTTGGCTTTAAGCAATGTAAGTTGGGCTGGTTGAGGAGCTAGTGTGTAATCTCTGAAGCAAAGTGACAGGTCAGTGTTACCTCTCCAAGTGACTTCCCAGTTATGTGGTTGCGCCTGGTGGGATGGAGAGCTGTGCTCCACACTATCAGCAGGGACCAAACCTTGAGAAAGAGGCTATGATTTCCCAGGGCAAAAAGTATTGTACATCAGAACTGAAGTATTCACCCCAAATTATTAGCTACTAACTTAGTTGTTATACAGATTGCTCTTTCTGAATTTCTTGTCCTCTGCATATTGCAGAGGTGATCCCAGACTTCTTACCTAGCCCAGTACATGGTAGTCATGGCAGTCATGCATTTCCTGCCACTCTCACTGTCACTCATCCCCAACCTACTCCATTCATGGAGAATTATTAAAACCTGAGAAAGGCTCTGGGTCACAGTCTTTTTAACAGATAATCACCAGCTGGACTTAGGACCCCTTGGCTCCCCATAACTGTAGATATGTCTCTGTGTCTTTATTCTTATCCTGGGTTGTACTGGAAGTGGTAGATTGGAATTAACTCACTAGAATTCCAATAACTTCTCCTTGGGATTACAATTATTAACCTTCCTGGACAGCAATGAAGATGGGAAAAGGTTCTCTATACTGGGGTAGTAAACTCATGTTCATGGAGGCCAGAAAACTTAGATCAATGAATAAGGCAGGCCGAATGCAAAGTCATAAGCAATTGTGTGTATGAATTCACCTAACAGAATGGCAGTTACTCAGTTCCAGCTAATGGTTTCCCTGTGTTTATATATGTACCAATTTGCTAGAATACCTGAACATCTAGATACTTATGTGAATTTTTCTGGTTTTACACATTGGCAAACAACTCACTTATTTTTCTAACTGTGTGTATACTAAACAAAACACATCTGCTCCGGGTTGTATAACAATAACTTTCAATATTATTTAATCATCAATTAGTTGTATAATCCTGATTGTCATCTAAGTTATTTGTGTACTAATTCTTTTTCTTAATTTTTTATTTATTCTAATGAGAATAAAACCTAACAAAATAAAACAGAATGAAACCAATTAAAACAAAACAGTGCAAGTGGTACAGAACTTCAAAACAGGAAAATTGGAAATCAACAATGACTACCATAATACATCTTGTTATCTTCACAATAATTGACCAACCATCAGACAGAGCGAAATCAGAGAAAACAAAACAGAATAAAGCCAATCAAAATAGAACATTAAATAAAACAAAACAATAAATCAGAACAAAACAAAAGAGTGAGAGTAATATTGGACTTCAAAAACAAGCCAGAATGAAATCCCCCACATTTGCTATATTGCATATGGTTATCCTCTTAATACATGCTCAGACTACCAGCCTTAGGCTTTCAAAGTCAATCAAACAATGCAAGCATTTAGTTGTTTTTGTACCTCGGTACAAAACAACTCAGCCTGTCCTCCAATCCAGCTCGTTGTTTTTCATGTGTGTGTGTGTGAATTCTTGATTCTCATACAATGATCTTATTGGCTCTTGGTAAGGACATACTGACTTCTCTTCTTCTGGGCCCCACATTGTTTGGACAGCCTATAGGAAGGGCAAATTGGCTTCTTGTTTTACTCCTTCAAAACCCAGAATGGCTTCTTCTGACTCACAGGGAGGGCAAACTGGTTTCTTCCTGAGCCCCACATGATTTGCCTTAGTATGCTAATTCTCTTATTTTCATATGTGATATAGTAGGGATAGGCGAGCTATGGTATGTCTGCTTCATGAATAAAGCTTTATTGGAATGCAGTCACTATCATTTGTTTTCACATGTTTGTTTTGTCCGTGCTACAACAGATTTATGTAGTTGTGATAGAGGTCTTATTTTCCATGAAAACTTAAATATGTAATATCAAACTATTTATAGAAAAATGTTTGCTAATTACTAAGATAAATCATTGTTTCCTCATGTACACTATGTGTTATTAGAAATCAGAGAAAGTAACAAGTTCCAAACAAGTATATATATATGTGTATGTTCCTTAAAAAGAAATATTGTAATTAACTTTGATAGATCGCATTATTGTTCCAAGTTATTTAATCCTTCTTTGTCCACCCCTTTGCCACATAAGTTCAGTATCTTGCACCTTGACTCTGGGTGAGGGATATGACTTGTTTTGGTAGCTTAAGTATTAGCAAAAGTGACAGTATTAGCAAATGTTATTTTTAGTTGCTCACACTTTTCAAATAAGGAAACTAAGGCTCAACAAGTAGGACTAACATGGCTAAGGTTGTACAGAGTGAAGTATCAGAGCTGGATCTATCTCTAGATATGTTAAAGTCCAAAATATCTGACACTGTAGATATCTAAAAAGTTAAGTAACCATTCTTAGTTTATTGTAATCATTTCCTTTTCTTTCAATATAATTTTTAAAAATATCAGATATTTAATTAGGTTCTTAGTAAGAGATTTAGAACACCAATTTGTGAGTGTAAATTCCAGTTATTAGAGCACAAATGGATTGTATGCAATGCCAGATCTGAGGAATAGCTTTGATTTTTGGTAAAATCTGTGAGCCCACCACTTTCTGACCAACCTAGCACTGCTCTGAAATCTGGTATCTCTCTTTGTTAGTGTCTAAGATCCCATCTTTGCAGCTGCTTCTTCTTGAAGTATAAGTAATTTGTTTGAGTATTTTCACATTGCTGGTATCAATTTTTGTGGAGGTGGCAATGACAAATATCTGTTGCATTCTACACAAAGAAGCGAGATTAGAGTTAAGAGATTTAAGAGGCCCAGTCACAAGTAGCAAGCCACCGGCCAACTGCTTCAGGAAAATCACACCCTTCCCTCTGTGGTGCCCAGTGAGGATGGTCAAGACAGTTCCAGAAGTGATGTTAGCTGGCCATTCCCTTACATGATGAGTGAAAGATTTTTTGCTGTGCTCAACATCTTTAGGTGTACATCTTCAGTATGGTAGTGTCTAGGCATTTTTCGAAGCTTAACCACACGGTACCACTTTTCTTGTCAATACCAATTGACTTTGTGAAAGTAGAAACAGACTTCTTTTTCTTCTCAACCTTGAATTTAGCTGGAGAACCTCCTCTGTATGAAGCCTTTGTGAAATATATAGCAATCAGGAGTCTGTACTAACTCCTCTAAGCAGTACAGGGTTTCTGCTGCAGTGAGGCTGCCCTTTCTTGAACTTTTTAGCCTTGACATTACCCTTTTTAACCGAGTCAGTGGCACCAGCCTTCTTGGCTTCGGGTTTCTTTTCTTTAGTATTTGGTCTCTCAGCTTTTGGGCCTGCCATCTTGCAAGATGGGAAAGAGCTGAATACATAATTATTTTTGTTTGCATTTTTTCTGTTAAGATAATCCACAGATAAAATAATAGAAAACTATTACTCATAATGAGCAATAAAGAAACATGGAAAAATTTTAAAGTCTTTTTCAGTTATGCTTCAGCTCCTATTTCCTCATATGGAAGTGTTATGGATTAAAAACTAGTGGTCAACTTAACACCAGTTGAATTAAATCACCATGGTGCTGAGTATAGATGGTCCACCTGAGGACTGTTGCCAGCATAAAAGGAAATGTGGAGAGGAAGAGTGGGGTGTTGTGGGTTCTCCTAAGTATTGTTGTTGTTTGGAGCTGTTGGTTCTCCTAGAGGAGCTTGTGGAGCTTCTTCCCTGATTCAGCCATTATCTTTGGAGTAGCTCAGAACCTTGTCGCTGAGGATGGCTGTGGTTTATTTTGGAAGATCTCTGGTCCTTACATGGAACATTGCTTCCTGGCTCTGGAGAGGAAGATGTGTGCTGTTTAATCTCCAGGAGAAGCTTGTCATGTTGGCTTCCTGATATATCCTTGGCTGTTGTCATCACTGGAGGAGCTTCGGACTTCACTGTTCCTGAGGATGGCTGTGGTACTTTTCAGGGAAGCCCTAGTCCTTATTTAACTGTCACTTCTTGGCTCCAGTGCAAAACCCTCAACCTATTGGCACAGATCCTTCAACCTCTGGCATAGACTTTCTAGCTTCTACTGCTGACCTTTGGGCCTTCCCAGCACAGATCTGTAGAACAGACTTGCATGTGTCATTGTCATGGGCTCTAGACCTCCAGTTGGACTCATGGGAAGCATTTTCATGGGCTCTAGATTTTCAGCTGGACTCATGCAGGACATTAGTGTGAGATTCATGCCCTCAGCTGAACTTTCTAGGTCTTTTGAGTTATGGACAGATTTCTTGTACTTTCTTTGTATTTAACTCTGGGTGACCATCATAAAATAATACTATAAATTTTGTGTCCAATATGTAATTGTTGTCCTTACAACCCCTGAATACAACAGGGAGTAAAAACTATTATTAGATTAAAATATGTGCATTTAATAAATTTATATACATGCATATTTACATATACACAATTTAAAAAAATAAAGTGTTAAAACTAAAAATTATTAAATTTTCACCTACATCTCAGTTATTAAATTTCCATGTCTATTTATTTTTGTGGCAACAAAGTATTCCATAGAAAAGCAATCTTTTATAATTTGTTTCATATATTGCTTCTATCTGTTCCCAACCCTAATTGGGAAACTTTTGCTTCATATAAGTATTTTTCATTATAAACACTTGCCAAGAGTATATTTTAAAGAGATTTAAGGTATTTATAACAATATTAATTTGGGACAGAATTGAAGAAATAAAACAGCTGGATCAAAGCATAGGTATACTTAAAATTGTAACAGAAACTGCTAAATTTACTTGCAATATAATTCACTGCTGTAATTCCATTAACAGCAAGTGCTATCTTCTCACAACATTTACTAGCATTTGAAATTAGCATTGTCTTATTTTTAAATTGAAAAATATAAATTTTTATATTTATAGTATACAGTCTTATGTTGTAACATGTGTACTTTGTGGGATGGCTAAAGTAAGATAATTAACATATGTATTACCTCATATACTTGTCTTTCTTTTGGTAAGAACATTTAAAACCTACTCTTACAAGAATTCTCCAACATAAAATGTATTACTATTAACTAGAGTCACTATATTGCATAACAGTTTTCTTGAATCTATTTCCCCTGACTAATTCAACTATGGTATACTTTGAGCAACATCTTCAAAATCCCTCATCTTTTTCCTCCCAGTTCCTGATAACCTTTATTGTACTCTCCTCTCCTATGATCTACTTTTTTCAGATTTGAAGTGCAAATGAAATTGTGCAGGATTTATCTTTCTGTGCCTGAGTTATTTCACTTAACATAATGTCCAGGCTCTCATCCATGGCGTTACACATGACAGAATTCTCATCTGATTTTTAAAGACTGTATTCTGTGTGTGTGTGTGTGTGTGTGTGTGTGTGTGTGTGTCTGAAAATTTTTCTTTATTTCTTCATCCATTTAAGTTGCTCTCATATCCAGGCTATTGGGAAAAATGTTGCAAAAGACACAGGAGTGCAGATATCTTTTGAACATACTGCTTCTATCTCCTTAAGTATATAATCGCAAGTGGGATTTCTGGATCATATTCTAGTTCTATTTTGAGTTTTTCTGAGAAATTTTCATACTAGTTTCCATCATTTCCACCAAAAGTAAAAGTATTCCATACATTGTATTTATATTCTCCCAACACTTACTGTTCATAATTTTGATACTAGTCATTATAACAGGTATGAGGTGATATTTCATTATATTAATTTTCATTTCCTTGATGAATAGTGGTGAGCATTTTTTCATATACTTTATAGTCACTTATAGGTATTGTTTGAAGAAATGTATATTCATATCCTTTGCTAACTTTAATTGAATTATTCATTTTCTTATTGAGTAGATTGAATTTTTATATATTTTATGTATTAACCCCTTATCAATGATGTGCTCCATAGATAGGAGGTGTGCTCCTGTTGTAGAAGTTGCTCTTCATTCTATTGTTTGTTTTGCTGTGTAGAAGTCTTTTAGTTTGACATAATTGTCATTATTCTATTTTTGCGTTTGTTTCCTGTGCTTTGGGGTTCATATCTGTTATGGTTTTAATATCCCCCAAGAGTCTTGTGCTCTCATAGGCAGGGTTTTTGAAAGGTGTTTCACTCACACAGGCACTATAGCTAAATGTGATATAGGCAAGTAAGGCCTGTTCAGAAAAGATGGGTCAGTAGAAGTGTGTCCAATGGTGTATCTCATTTCCCATCTTACAACTTTTCTCCCTGCTTTCTTGCTACCATGATGTGAGCATCATTTTCTATGCCATGTGCTGTTTCTTTTTAGAACTGGACAAACATGGACTGAAATGTGAGCCAAAATAATCTTATCTTCCTTTAATTTATGGGCACCAAGTGTTTGTCCCTGTGACAAGAACGTGACTAAAATGGATTTTGACCCTGGAAGTGGGGTCTCTGCTTTGACCTGACCATGAGGTTTAGAAACCTTTGTAGCTGGTTTGCAGAAACAATTTGGGAAGGTCTGGAGATGCCAAATAGAGAAGCCCTGGAATTTTCTTTCTCTTTCTGTCTCTGTTTCTGTCTGTCTCTGTGTGTGTCTGTCTCTCATTTAGAGTCAGAAATAATTCCTGCCATTACAGAGTAGCCACTGAACAAGAGAATAGTGAGGCATAATCTTCATCTGACCTTCACTGACCATCATTATGGTACTGGCTAGCGCTTATTTTCTACTTCGTTCATATTTTCAGGGAAACATGCCATTCTATTCTGAGGGGCGCCTTTGTGTTCAGTGTCCATGTCCCCCGGGTGCTCGGATGTTTCTAGGGGAAGGGCTCTTTGGGCGACATGCTGGGGAGCTCCTCTAGCGTCTGGGGCAGTGATGTGTGACTTCTTTGCAGAGGCACAAAGGCCATGCCTTTCTTTCCTGGGATCACATGGAAATTTCAATATAATTTTTAAAGCACCTCTTAAATGAAAAATTTTTAAACAGTTTGATGTAAATAAAACTCTCATTAAAACACAACCAATTAAAACATTTCCTACTTTCCAGCATGAATCCTGGGTATAAATGAAAATTGAATAGCTTTTTCTGTTAGTCATTAGTAGAAAAAATCTTGTCATCAATATAAGAACTTCTTAGTACTGTCCCAAAGTCTTTTACTGAAGTAAAATAATAGGTTAATTTCAATATATAAATAATCACAATATAATTTCTGTTATACTTTAAATGTATATGATAATGATACTATTTGTATGCTTAAAACTTGCATATTTGCATATTTCTTCTTCAACTAAATGTAAAAATGGATCAGATAAAATTTCTGAATTCATCTGCTTACCTTAGGACACAAAACAAAACAAGTAAAATAAAATCACTATTGCAATTAAGAAGATCAGGGGTCAGGGCTATAGCTCAGCAGCATGGCTTCTGACTGGCAAGTGCAAGGTCCTGAATTTAATTCTCACTTCAAAAAAAAAAAAAAAAGAAAGAAAGAAAGAAAGAAAGAAAAAGAAAAGAAAAAAAAGAAAAAAGAAAGATCAACTATATTAAGGAGTGATTAATCCTTTAACATCTTGATCATGGTAAATTTAAATAGTAAAAATTAACTGAGTGCAAAAATTCAGCAGGTAATATCAAATGATGAAAGCTGCCTTTATAATTTAGTCCTTTGAACATGAACTCAAGTTTTGATGTGAGTGGTAATTATTTTTTTGGAAATAATAATTCCATGTAAAGCATCATACTAAATTCTAATTTGAATGTACTATTACTTGATTGTCTTTGAGTAGATCATTCAGCATCTTTAAGTCTGAATCTCTTAATCTGTAACATAGAGATAATAATAGTAGCGCCTTATTTGTAATTGGCATGAAAATTGAAAGAGCAAGAGATACAAAGTGAAGTAGAAGTCAATGACTACCGCATACATAAAAATTGCTCATTAGTCGTTTATTGAATCTGTAATTGAAAACAATGATAGTGTAGCCAATTAATCTATATTTACACATCAATAATAAGTATGTCAATAAACAATAATACTTGATATACTGAATGATGTATGTGGGTTGTATATACATTTGATTACTTTTCCTTATGTAAAGGGTGTGATATTACAAATGCCCATGTTTCTGCTTCTTTAGGACAACTGGTTTCAATCATAAACTCATAAACTCACTTTGGTATCAATAAAAGCATTTCCAGAGGCAAATGAAAGTTTATAACATGTCATCTGACCTGTTTCCAGAACAGTAAATTGTTACACATCATATAGTGTTTGGTTAAATAATTATAATGAAATAAGAATAATGATATACAAAGCTAATCTTATAATTTTAAGATACACAAGCCACTTTATTTATTTATTTATTTTTATGACAGGGTCTTGCTATGTAATCAGACTGGCCCTTAACTCACTAGGTAGCACAGTGTGACCTCAAATTCATGGCAGTCCTCCTTTATCAGCCTGCTGAGTGGCTGGGATTACAGATACACCACCACACCTGGTAGACAAAATACTTTAAATGAAAAGGATTTTAAACAATTAAAACGTAAACCATTTAAAAATTATTTGTTATCAGAGAAACAAGCCAACTAGCCAGCCTTTCTGGTAAGCTGTGCAAGGCATGCAGAGCCCAGGAAGAGAAAAATCAGATAGCACCTCCCAAGAATAGGCCATGTGGGACTGGTAGGAGCTGACCAACAAGCCAACTGGGCAGCCTTTCTGGGAGCTAGCTGTGCAAGCCATGCAGAGCCCAGGAAGAGAAGAGTCAGATAGCACACCCTGCGAGCCTACCAGAACGTGGGCTGAGAATCACCAACTCTGCCTCTCCTGCCCTATATGCATCCAGCTGGTTCAGAGGACAAGCTGAGTTGATAGCAACTGAGGTACAAAAAGCAACTGAATATTGTATTATTTGGTTGATTTTGCAGGTGACACCAGTGGTCTGTACATCTATAGGGTGGATAACAGTATGCAATACAGCAAATATGGGGAATTTCCTTTTGTCTTGTTTTTGAAATCCAATATTGTTCTCACTGTTTTGGGTTTTCCCAATTAATTGTTTTGCTGCATTCAATATTCTGTTTGGATTGGCTTTATTCTGTTTCATTTTGGTTTGATGTTGTTATATCTGAAGGAATGGACAACTATTGTGAAGATAACAAGGTATACTATGGTAGCTATTGTGTGTTTTCTTATTATCCTGCTTTGAAGTTCTGTACCAGTTTCACTGCTTTGTTATGATTGTATTTATTCTGTTGTATTTTGTTGGGTTTTATTATCTTTAAAATAAAATAAAATAATATTTGTTATTGAATGATCACATATTAAGGAAACCGTATGGTGAAGTATTTTGGAATAACACAGAACATCTTTTTTAATTTTTAATTTTTTTATTTTAAAGAGCATAAAAGAAAGCAAAGCAAAACAAAACAAACTAGAACAAAGCAGAGCAGAATAAAACAATGCAAATAACACAGAATTTAAAATAACACAAAATAACACAGAAAAAGACAAGAAATCAACAGTGGCTAATGTAATGTCTCTTGTTTTCTTTTTCTTTATGTTTTCATTTAATTTTAAAATGGTAAAGCTAAACAAAACAGAACAAAGCAGAACAGTATAAACAAAAGTAAGTGACATAGATTTCAAAACACACAACAGGAGATCTATAGTTGCTACCATAATATCTCTTGTTTTCTTCTAAATAGTTGTCTATACCTTCACACAATGAATTCATACAAAAAAGTATAAAACTGATCAGAACAGTTTAATGAAGGCATTACAGGCCTTAACAAACAGACAATAGGAAAATCAACAATGGCTGCCATAATGTCTCTTGTTCTCTTCAAAAGAGCTGCCCATTATACCTTCATGTATTTTGAAATTGAACCTTACACAACAGGTTAAAACTACTCTGAACAAAGAATAAATGCATTATAGATTTCACAGGATGACAATACAGAATCAGCAGTGGAGCCATGTTTCTTTTTCTTTCTCGTTTTCTTAGCAATAATTGTCCATACCTTTGCACAAAATAAGTTAATACAAATCAAAATAGCATAAAAACAATTGCAAAAAAAAGAATGAGAACTTTAATGGCTTTCAAGACCAGACACTAGGAAATCAATAATGGCTACCATAATGTCTCTTGTTTTCTTTACAATAGCTGTCCATATCTTCATACATATTGAAATTAAATAATTGGAAACAGACTAAAACCAATCAAAACCAAGAATAAAAGAATTATTGGATTTCAAATAAAAATGATAGGAAATCATCAGTGGCTACCGTGGTGTCTCATTTTCTTCACTGTAGTTGTTCATACTTGTAATAAAATAAAATAAATTCTTAATAATAATAAAATCAATTCTTATAAATCCTTTAGGTGAAGTTCTAGGCACATATAAGCCTATACATGTACAGCTATCCTTTATGTATTAGAGGGAAAAACAAAACAGCAAATAATAAATCAAAATACAGCACCTTGAGCATAAAACACAACTCCATGCCTCTACTTACTAGTGTGAACTTAGACGTTATTAAATCTGTAGGTTCTCTACTTCTATGAAATAACAATAATTGCATTCATTCATCGAATATTGACTAGTTACAACTGCATGACAGATATTTGGGAAAAACATGGATGAAATGGAGAAGGTGATATATATATCAAGGAAATATATATAATATACAATATATATAATATGTATACAATATATACAAAATACAATATATATATATATATAGTATACATTATATTATATTATACAAGGAACAAGGAAATATATATATTCAACCTTATATATTCCTTGAAAAACTTTTAGTATAGTATCTGATATTTAGTTTGTTCAAGAAATTCTTTTACTACTATGAAAGTATTGACATTAATTGAAAATCCATGCAAGTCTCTATGTAAGGAGATTAAAACAGATGGTTTATGTTAAGTACATAATAATACATCCTTGATCAGTGGAGGGAACTTCTGGATCATTTATTTTCAGCACATTAAAGTGACCACCTTAAAAGAATTTGCATTGCATCTATTCTTTTGATGTCTATTTCAAAATGACAGCACTGAAGGCATTTTAGTCAGCCACATCACTAGCATTGTGGAGAGCTTCAATATGGAAACATACCTGCTCCAATAGCCCCTTAGTCACTATACATTTTATGGTGTGACAAGAGCATATTGTGACAAATTTCAAAAAAGGCGAAATTGATATTGTTATTTTGTTTTAAATATATCTTTTCTCTAGAATTTTTGTCTTACTGTCAGTATTGACTAAAACAGCTATAACACAAGATATGCAAATATATATATATATGTATATATATATACACACACATATATATATATATATATATATATATATATATATATAAATTTAAGGATTTATAAATTTAAGGATTGAAACCATGGCCTCTACAGTGAGTTACATTCCCAGAAAACATACTCTTTTTTAAAAAATTTTGAGTCTAGGTCTCTCTAGGTCACTAAGTTGCCCAGGCTAGGCTCAAAATAAGGATCTTCTTACCTCACTCTCCTGTAATGTTAGAATTACAGGTATATGCCACCATATATATATATATATATATATATATATATATATATATATATATATAGAGAGAGAGAGAGAGAGAGAGAGAGACTGGATTGCATTGACCACCCACAGAATTGGATGAGAAAGAGTGCAGTGGGTCTGTCAGCACACTGGAGACTGAAGGATTCATTCAAAGATCTAAAGCTCACTTCAGTGTCTCATGTGAGTCTGTGTCAGGGGGTTGATGGGTCTACATTGGAAGGCTGAAGAATCCACACCAGAAGGCTAAAGGTCTGCACCAAAGAGTCTGCACTGAATGTCAGAAGATGCCATCCAAGGTGAAGGTGAAGATTGGAACTTCTCCAAAGAAATAAAAACAGATGCATCCTTCATTTCTCTTTTATTCCATCCAGTTGACAAAATGCACTAGGGAGGATCTTCCAGACCCTAGGGTGTGGAATGGCTCAGCAAATTTAGTTAAACTTCTTTTACTCAGTCAACTAACCATCATATCATTCTGCCAAATGATAGGATTAAGAAGTTTTTTGGTTGGATGTGGAGTTGTGTAATTGTAATCTGAGCACTGAGGGAGACTGAAGCTGGAGGACTGGAGGTTCAAGTCCTACTTGAGAAATTTAGCAAGACTGTGATTCAAAATAAATGAATGAAAAGGGCTGGGAGTACAGAGTAGTGGCATATACCTGCAATTCTAACATTACCGGCGAGTGAGGTAGGAAGATCCTGATTTTGAGCCTAGCCTGGGCAACTTAGTGACCTAGAGAGACCTAGACTCAAAATTTAAAAAAAGAGAGAGAGAGTATGTTTTCTGGGAGTGTAACTCATTGCAGAGGCCATGGTTTCTCAATCCTTAGTACTCCAAAACAAACATATTATTTCTTTAAGAATATTTCTAGATGAGAAAATGGCACATTTGCACTTCTACAGCTTGAGATACCCATGTATGCAATATAATTAATATCTACATTATCTCTCTGTCATCCATTAATCCATCCATATTTTGCTCTGTTAGTATAGTGAGAAGCAAATTAAATCCAGTTGTGTTTAACAAAAACATGGACAGTAAATGAACAGTAACCAATTTGAATTGACAATGGCCAGTGGCAAAAGGAGACATCAACTTGTGCAAAGGTACTGATGTTTGCTGTGGCTAGACTGTTGAGTGGGAAAAAGGCTTGCAAGACCTGAGACATAAGACGTAGGCAGGGACAAAATCGTGGTTAACTCTGTATGCTGAGCCACTGAGAGTTTTTGGAAGGGCATTGCATAGGGTGATTTTCATATGTTATCTTTCCTTTTCCTATCAGAAGGGTTTTACATCTAAGTGTATTAAGATGTTGTTAAACTATTTTTCATGTCAGTTATTATTCTATTTATTTATTTTTATTTTAAAGAGAAAAGGCCCCCAGAAAAATCAAGAAGCAAACAAACCATAAAAAAAGAACAACAGCAAATGAAGAATGACAACAATAACAACAACAGAAAATGACAACACAGGATTTCAAAACAAGATGATAGGAATTTAATCGTGGTTGTGATATTGCATATTGTTATCTTCAAAATAATTGCTCAGGTTACCAGATACAGGCATGAAAGACTGATCAAATAACATAATTGTCTTTTGAGCATTTTCATTCCCTATTACTGTATATATTGTAACTTCTGGGTCTTTCTTACTCTTTCAGTGTAAGAAATAGTGAGAACATATACCTAGTGAGACAATACAGTGTTTATATATGCAAGTTTTATTTATTTCATTTGAATATGGTTTGTACTTACATCCATTTACGTATAAAAGCCATGAGTTTATTATTCTTTATGGCTGAGTAGTATTCTATTGTATACAAATACTACATCTCTTTTATCCATTCTGCAGTTGATGGGCATTTGGGTTATTTTCAAGATCTGGCTATTATAAATTGTGCAGCTATAAACATGGGTGCATATAGCTTACTGTGGTATGATGTTTTCAGTTCTTCTGGGAAAATACCCAGAAAAGGAGTAGTTGGGTCAAATGGAGCCTGTAATCCTATATTTTGAGGAATCTTCATGCTGATTTTTACAGTGCTTGTACCAGTCTACACTCCCACCAACAATGGAGAGGGTTCTTTTTCTCCCACAGCCCTACCAGTATTTGTTACTGTTTGATTTCTTGCTGTTAGCCATTGTTTCAAGAGTGAGGCAGAATCTTAGTGTTGCTTTAATTTTCATTTCTTCAATGACCAATGACGAGTATTTTTCATGTGTTTATTTGTTATTTGTATTTCTTCATCTGAGAAGTGTGTATTCATCTCAGATGACCATTTTTGGATTGGGTGTTTGAATTTCAGGGCTTCATTTTTCTTAATTCTCTATGTGTTCTAGATAGGAGTCCTTTGTCTGAGGGAACAGTTGGCTAAGATTTTTTCACTGGGTTTATTTTTCACTCTATTGGTGATTTCTTTTGACATACAGTTTTTAATGAGATTCCAGTTCTTGATTCTGTGAGGTATTTCTCATGCAGTTTGGTTTCTGTTCATGAACTCTCTGGCTACCACTTTGTCTTCAAGATTTTTACTTTGTCTTCCAGCGCATTTAGTATTTCTCTTTTAATATTTAGATTTTTGATCCTTCTTGACTTTAGTTTGGTGCATGGTAATAGATGGGTCTAGCTTTAGTTTTCAGCATATGGAAGGCAGTTTTTCCAGCACCATTTATTAAAGAGGGTGTCTTTTTTCAGTGAAAATATTTGTCCCCTTTGTCAAAGATAGGGTGCCTGAATGTGTTTGTAGTTGTGGCTGTATCTTCTAATCTATTCCATTGATCTTTAGGTCTGTATTTCTATCAGTAACATGCTGATTTTATCACAGAAGTTTTGTAGTATAATGTCAAGCAGGGGTTGTGAGGTCTCCTGCCTTGACTTTGTCACCTAGGATTGCCTTTGCCATTCTAGTTCTCTTCTGGTTTCAGATGAATTTTAAGAATTATTTCTGTAGATCCATGAGGTGCATTCATGATATTTTGATTGGAATTGCATTAGATCTGTATAACAATTTTTGGAGTATGAGCATTTTTACACTGTTTCTTTTTCCTATCCATGAATGAAGAATGTCTTTCTATTTTCTGACATCCTTTTTGATTTTTTTTTCAGAGTAATACAATTTTTGATCTTTACTTTCTTTGTTAGATTGATTCTTAAGTATTTCATGTTTTCAGTGCTACTGTGAAGGGTGTGGTTTCTCTTATTTGTCTCTCAGTCACTTTGTTGTTTGTTTACAAGAATGATACTGAGTTTTGAAGGTTGATTTTGTATCCAGTTCATAATTGAATTTACTTGTTAGATCTAGAACTCTTTCAGTGGAATTTTTGGAGTCTTTTATGTAGAGTATTATGTCAACTACAAATAATGATATTTTAACTTCTTCTTTTCCTTTCCTTTCTTTATTCTTTTTATTTTGCTCTCTTTTCTAATTACTCTGGCTAATGTTCCCAGAACCATATTGAGTAGGTGAGGTGATAATGAACATCCTTGTGTTGTTCTGATTTTAGGTTGAACACTTTCAGATTTTTGCATTGAATAAGATGTTGGCTATTGGTGTATATTATATGGCATTTATTATATTGAGGCAAAGACCATTTATTCCAATTTTCCATAGAGTTTTCATCATGAATGTGTGTTGCACTTTATGAAAAGCTTTTTCTGTGTATGTTGAGGTGATCATGTGATTCTTGTTTTTGGCTCTTGATAGGGTGTGCTACATTTATTGATTTGCACATTTTGAACCACCTCTGCATTTCTGGGATGAATATTTCTTTGTCATGGTGTATATACTCTTGATGTTTTGCTGAAGACTGTTTGACAGGTTTTTTTTTTAATTGAGGATTTTTGCATCTATATTTTTTAGGGAAATTGGCCTGTGGCTGTCTGTTTTGATTAGATCTTTCTATCATTTTGGTATTAGGGTAATATTTGCTTCCAGGACTGAGTTATGGAGAATTGCTTCCTTTTCAATTTCATGCAAGAGGTTGAGGAATTTTGGCACTATATCTTCCACAAATTTCTTGTAGAACTCAACTGTGCATCCATCAAGAACTGAACTTTTCTTTGTTGGTAAGTTTCTAACTACATTTTCAGTCTCATTATCTGAAATTGGGTTTCTCAGAACTTTTAAATTTTCTTGATCCAGCTTTGATAATTCATACATTTATAGGAATCTGTCCATTTATTCTTTGCTATCAAAATTATGAGTAAAATTTCTCAAAGTAGGTATTGATGATTTTCTGTATTTCCACAAGATCTGTACTGATTTCATCATTTTTATTCCTTATCACATGAATTTTTGTTTTTAATTGCCTTTTTAAAAATAAGGTTGGGTAGGGTTTTATCAGTTTTATTTATTCTTTCAAAGAACCAACTCTTTGATTCATTAATGTTTTGTGTTGTTTTCTTAGTCTCAATAGTGTTAATTTCTGCTGTGATTTTTATAATTTCCTCTCTTCTTTGGATTTGGACTTGACTTGTTTTCCTTTTTCTAGGAGGCTGAGTTGTGGCCTCAGGTTGCTCACGTGTGCTTGCTCTGTTTTCCTGATGTGAGACTTCAGCACCATAAATTTCCCTCTCAGGAGTACTTTCATTGCATCTTGCTGGTTCTGCTAAGTTGTATTTATATTTTCATTGGCTTGTAGATATTGTTTGATTTCTTCTTTAACTTCTTCTGTGATGCATTTATTATTCAGGAGAGTATTACTTAATTTCAAAGTGTTTATGCAAATTTTGTGGTTTCTTTTGTCATTAATTTCCAATTTCATTGCATTAGGGTCAGATAATATGTATGGGATAATTTTGATTCTTTTGCATTTACATAAGCATGTTCTATGGGCAAATATATGGTGTATTTTAGAGAATGTTCCATGTGCAACTGAGAAGAATGTGTATTCTGATGTTGTTGTGTGGAATACTCTGTACATGTCTACTAAGTCCATTTGCACACAGGTTGGATTCAATTCTGTTATTTATTTGTTTTTTCTATCTGGTTGATCAGTCTCTTTGTGTCAATGAGGTGTTAAGGGATCCTGTTATAATTGTTTTATTGTTTTTTTTTATTTTTCATGTTTATTAATTTGTTTGTATAGATGTGTGCTCTCATATTTGGTTGATATATATTTAAAATTGTTATCTCTTCCTCTTAAAGTTTTCTGCTAACAAGTATGTAGTGACCTTCTTTGTGTCTTTTGATCATTCTGGGTTTGAAGTTCACATTGTCAACAAAAATAGCTACCATTGCTTTTTTCTGGGTTCTTTTTAGATAAAGTATTGTTTTCTATCCTTTGAATTTCAGTCTATGAATTTCCTTGTGAGTTAGATGTGTTTCTTATATATAGCATGTGATTGGATGTTGTTTCTTGACCCATTCTGCCAGTTCATTTCTTTCAACTGGTGAATTAAGACAATTTACATTAACAGTTATAACTGATATAAATTGGCTTTTTTTCTGTCATGTTATCTTTTTGCTATTGTTTGCTTATTTTTCTCCTTTGTGTAATTGTTTGTGCTGCTTGGTAGTTTCTTTCTATTGGTGTTCCTGGAATTGTAGTCATTTTTGTCTCTAGAATATCTTTCACTACTCTTTGTAGGGTTGGTTTGGTGGTTATGAATTTATTCAGTTGTTTCTTATGGAATTATTTTATTTCTTCAGCAATTTTGAAAGATAGTTCTGTAGGGTGCATCAATTTATTTGGAAGTTGTTTTCTTTAAGGAAATACTTCACTCCATGCTCTTCTTGTGTTGATTGTTTGCATTGAAAAGTCTGCTGTGATTCCAATAGGCTTTCTTTTTTAGGTGAGCTGGTAGTTTCCTCTAACAGCTTTTAATGTTCTGTTTTTATTTCTAAATTTCTGAGATCTTGATTATTTTTGAATGAGTGTAAATTTATTTTGGTTAAGTCTAATTGGAGTTCAATATGCTTCACTTATCTCTTTGTCAGTTTCTTTTCTCATGTTTGGAAAATCTTCAGCTATTATTTCTGTGAATAGTCTTTTAGTTTCATTTGTGTTGATTTTTTTCATTTATATCTCTCAATCTTATATTGTGCTTCTTTGCATTGTCTTGCAACTGTTGAATTGTTATTTTCTATCTCATTGTTAGTTTTAAAGGAGCTTTCCTTTCCTAATTGCTGGTTGCAATCTTGTCTTCAAGGCCTGGGACTCTATCTCCATATTTGTTCAAGTGAATTTGCCAGCTTTCAGAGGAATTTTGTTTTCCTGGATATGTCTTTGAATGTGTTTCACGTATTCCAGTTTTTTCCTATGTTGTTCATTCAAGATCTGTCATTTTCCAATGCTCTTCTATTTTTTTTAAAGTATGTCTTCTTTGGATATGCTCCAGATTTTTACATTTTGTTTAACATTTCCTGTTTTGTCTAGTAGATTGTTTGTGATCTGATTTCCTTCACAGCTTCATGCAGTTTTTTTTAACTTCAGTTGCTATTTCTGAAATTTCAGGTGTGTAACTTACACTTTATTCCACGTACATATCTCTTGGACTTTTTCTGGATAGGTTAGAAGTTTGAGACTGTATTTTGCACCCTTGTTTTTTCATTTTCTTGTGCTTTTCTGGAGCAGCTAAGTGCAAAATCCCAGTTACTTCCTGAGTTAGCATTGGCTGACTGCCCAGGAAGATGTCTCTTTGCCTGGGTTTGGGTTGCTTGGTGGGCCTTTCCTGAGCCCTGTGTCCATGAAGGCTAGCCAAATGACAGGAGTTGCTGAATGGGTCTTTCCTAGGTCCTGTACAGTGCACTCATGCTCCCTGCCTGGCTGGGGTCACTGGATAGAGCTTTTCCATTTCTGATACTGTGCCCTGATGCTCCCTGGCTGATTGAGGTCACTGAGCAGCCCTTTGCATGGGCCCCACACAGTGCAACAGGGCTCCCTGCCTGGTTGGGTTCACTGAGCAGGTTTTTCTCCTGTCCTGTATAGTGCACCTAGGCTCCCTGGTTGATTGGGGCTGCTGGGAGGATCTTTCCCTGGTCCCACACATCACACTGAGACTCACCAGCTGTGTGTATATTGCTGGATGGGTATTTCCAGGTTGCCACACTGTGTATCACTATTCCCTGGCTGATTCTGGTAGCTGAGCAGATCTTTCACTGTATCTAGTTATTATTCATATCAAGCACAAATTTAATTTTTTTCTGCATCCATCTTCTAATATCCTCTGTATATTTGGTTTTGAAATTTATCAGAAACAAATTACTTCTGAAAATATCACTAATTATTAGATCCTGTAGTTACTGATAAACACTGTGTCTTAGATATAAAAGCAAATTGATCTTTTCTTTCCTTCCCTTGGATACCATGGAATTAAAAGTTATGTAAAATTCTAATAGACTTTTTAAGAAAAGTATGTTCATATGGAATTAAATAAGAGGAAATGAACATTTCTTTAAATGCAGTTTTTCAATGCTGCCAAGTTCCTTTTTTCATATATTGCTTTTTAAACTAAATTGATTATTTTGTGTATTCCTCATTCAGCAACAATTTCATGAAATGATTTCTGTGTATTCTATTTCTGTATTAGCCTTATAGTTCTTATTCTTTCTTGAATTAGTGAAGAAAACTCATGTCCTGCATGACCATGTTCCTTTGTGTTTTTGCTTCTCTTTTATGTTGGTCAGGATACATACTTCATCTCCACCACTCTAAAGTCATCTCTTTTGGCCTGCCAGTGGAAGTAATCCTCCCCTATTAGCATCAGGTTACAAATATGAGGGTAAATGTTTTCACCTAAAGCTTCAGGTTGTTCAATTGGAGACTAGATAATATATCACACTCTATCACCCTTCTAATAAGACTTTCTTGTCTTGAATTGTCTACATGTTTAAGATCATCTCTTTTATATGATGTAGCTCTGCTCAGATTCAGTTGATGCTACTTTGTTTTTCTTCTGAAGTTTTTTTTAACTTATAGTAAGTGAATGTACGTGGCAGCTTGATAGTGATAAAAATAAACAGATTGGTATAACTATACACACTGTAGCAAGGAGGTAGCCACTGACTTATCAGTGCTTTTCTGGTTGTAATGACAAGAATACTCATCTTCATTCTGAAGTAATAGGACCAGATGGTTAGAGATAAATTTACATTACTTCTGCTTTTTTCTAATACTCACCCATACCCTTCCCCTTAAACAAGACTCAGTCTCCTTTCCCTTATTTTATTGCCTTAAATCTCCACTGGATTACTGACATAGTAATCTTGGGACTGAAGTGATAATACCTGATAATAGGTGTTATGGATGGGTTACAGATTGTCCCCCAAAAACTCATTATTTTGAACAGTTCGTTGCTAGTAGGCATTGGGTAACTGATTTTAAGAATCAGTTTTCCTCTAATTTCATCAGTGGATGGATCTGATGCTATCATAATTTTAGATGACATCATACTCTGATGGCATTTTGGGGAGGTTAAAGAAACAAGAGATGGAACTTATTTGGAGAAAGTGGTTTATGGCAAGGATGTGAGGTTTCCTTGCCAACTCTGTCTAGACCTCAGTCCCTTATTCTTTGACTAATTCCCTCTTTCTGCTTCTTTATTGTCATGAAGTAAAAATCTTTCCTCTGCCATGATGTTTCTGCTTCATCATGGGCCTAAAAAATGGACCCACTAACCATGCCTGAAACTTCTGAAACTGAGAACCAAACTGACTCTTTCCTCCTTTAGATTGTTTTTCTTTCGTGTTTTCTCATAGCAATGGGAAAGGTAGCCAACACAATAGGTAGTTGATTGAACAGGACCTGATAATATGCAAGATTTAAAGTCATTTCTTTAATGTCTTAACTTACAAGGGAAAAATAAAGGAACACATTTAAAATAAGTGGCAAACATGGGTGAATGATATATAGACTCAAAAGTGTTTTTTAAGTACCTTATAATTCCTAGTATTTGTCTTGGTGTGCACCAAATAGATATCTACATTTTGTTTATTCTTTGCTCACAGGAAGAAAATGAAAAATAATTATTGGGCTTACATTTCTAAATCAAATGAAATAGTAAAGATGAAAATCATCTTTAAGAAGGAGGAATATAAACACTTTCAAAATATAGCACAAGTGGAAAATTAAGATTGGCTAGTAGCCAGGGAAACAAATAAATCTCCATGTTATGGTTTGAATCCTAAGTGGCCTGTATGCTAAAGCACTGTTCCCTAGATTGTGGTACTATTGGGAACTGGTGGAACTTTTAGGAAGCAGGTCTTAGTAGAAAGAAATTAGGTCACTAGGGTGTGTCCTTGAAGGGTCAATTGGAAGACAGCCCTTTCCTCTCTTTCTCTTCTTTTGTTTCTAAGCCACCATTAAATGAACATCCTCTTTGTTCATATGCTCCTGCCATGATATAATGTGCCACCACAAGTCCAAATCAACTGGGTCAAGTGACCATGAATTGAACTATTTGAAACTAGAAGCCAAAATAAATACTTTCTCTAATACCTATAGAGTAACAATTTTTAGTTGTTTTATTGATGAATTTCGTCACAATGACAGAAAGTTAACATACTATAGTAGGAACAATTATATTCTAGGGCTTAATTAAGAGGGAGAACATCAAAGATTACATTGGAAAGTCTTTGGTCATTTTTAGTGATTAACTGTTCTCTATTTTTTTACAGTCCATGTAATAATCATTTTCTTGTGTGTCCTTAAATTTTAACCATACTTTCCTACATTTATATTTAATGCACATTGAAAACATAGATAAAGAATAATTTAATTTATTTTACCTGCTAAGTGTACTAAAGCTCTAGAAAATAAAGTGAAATATCTACCATCATCACAGGAAGACCTAGTACTCAAAATATGTTGTAGATTTTTGACTTTGTAAGTGAGAGAACAAAGTATGCTGTCTTCAAAAATTATATAGAGTAAAATATATGACAATGAATAACTGCATTCATTCAAGGAATTTCTATTTGCAATTTCTGTTTTCCCCACATTAATTCCCAGATTAAAAGTGCAAAGTTATATTTCTATAATCAGACACATGAATCTCCAGATAGATTCTCAAACTTGTAAATAAATTGAGATTGAAATTTACAAAGTACATTTCATAAAATTATATGAAAAATGCGGCAAAGCATTATTTGCCTAATATATCTAGTTATGCCTCAGCTCCTTCTCCTTAAAGATCTGTCAGAAATAAGGTTCCCTGTTGAGAAGTGCCAATGTTCTTTTAACTTAGAAGTATGGCCTATCTGTAGGAAAATGTAAGTGAGGGCATCAAAGAGTAAACAAGACAAGGGCAGTAAGAAGAGTAAAAAGAGAAAGGGCGTAAAAGAATAAGAGGGAAAGACAAAGAAAGAGGTAAGCCACTTCTGCCATCTTCAAGGCAACTTCCCAGATATTCAGCACCTAAACTTGATACAAACTCTGTTGCATCCTTTATCTTGATGGAAACATCTTTATTTCCAGTTTTTTTTTTCTCTAAAGGCTACCTGCCTAGACATCTAATGATGTCAGTTCTCAACTTTACCTACTATTTTTCAAGGCCTAACATTTCATTTAAAAAATAGCCTCAGAAATCTTTCTAGTTTTCCAAAGAACAAAGATAAAAAAAATTGACAAGATCACAGAACCTTTTTGGGTGATCAGCACATAAGCGACAAGCTCTGTTCTGTCATTGTTTTTTACAGTCTTGTCAAGTTTTCAACAGCTTAAGAGAAAAAAAAATTAAAATTAACTTTGAGGTTGTTTGGAAATAAAACATTTCTCAGCTAATGCTAACAGAGAAGGAAATAACTTCAAGTGTTTTAAAATTAATATTGGGAACATTTGGCATTATTTTAAAGGACTATTAAAACAAGTCTCCTACAGTGTAGAACCATAGAAATCTGGGATGGGATTTGAAGCAGCTTAGGAGACTAATATACTCATATTAAACTTTTAAAGTAGGATTTCTTTTCTTTTCTTTTTTCTTTTTTTGCAAATCAGCTTAATTGCCATAGGAAAAAAGCAAAAGTGTCACAACTTGTGTATCAAATTATTTAATTCACATGGTCACCGAGGACACCATTTCTGTAACTGCTCTGCTCTCTAAGAAGCTAGAATAATTTCTTAAAATTTACCATGTATTCCTCAAGCAAGATGACTAATTTTTCTAACATAGATTATTTTCTGAAAGTAAGGAGAAACTAGAATCTTTAGGTAACTCTTGTGTTGGATAAATGTTAACTTTTTATAACTCTCTTACAAATGAGTTCTCATAGATAAATCTGTTATAATTGAGAAGGTTTTCAGTACTTATTATTATGGGCAGCATTTTTAGAAAGTAGAGATAGGCATGGCCATTCAGCTATTCATAAAATTGGATTAGGCTTTAGATTAGTGAATTGGTCAAACAGAAATGCAGAATGGCCAGTTATATTTTAATTTTAGAATAAACAAAAACAAAAATTTTCATATATCCCCCAAACATTATGTGAGATATACTTACACTATTCTATTTTCATTTTTAAATCTAAGATTCACATTTTTCTTACCATCTTGTTATCTGGTAACCCCAGTTGATCCCTCCTAAAACTAAAAAATTATATGTTACCTTCAGGTAAGTTTCTTCAAGCAATAAATTTGACTTTTAACTTATGACAACCTTTGTTTTTTTATTCTTCTCTGTGTGATTTCCTTGATTTTGGTAGAATTGAGATTTCTTTCCTTAAGAATCCTTTGTATCCAATGGTAGAAATTGTGACTATACCAGATTATACATACATTTGAATCAACTTTTTTATAGATTTTAAAGGCTCCATTAACTGAGAAAAAGATCAAAACACTCAATGACTGTCTTGGTTACTTTACTCTCCTTACTGAGACAAAATACCCAACACCTAAATTTAAGGCTCACAGTTTATGGAGGTTTCAGTTCATAATAGGCTGGCTCCAAAGCAAGGTGGTATGATGAGGGGCAATACTTCAAGGCAACAGAAGACAGCAAAAGCAACAAGGACAATAACTGGTGGCAAGCAAAAGTATTTTCCTCCCTTATATTGTATGAATGGTATCCACCCACACCATCTCTGTGCCCTCCTCTTGCAAAGGCTCAGGATGTTTACGAAGTGAGGATCCTGGTCTCCTGCTGAGTCACTTAGTTAAGCTTCTAGACTTCTCAGTCCTCAAGGTGACACAATGTATCAACCATTGCAATGACTTTTAGTAGAACTCAGTGATTCTGAAATCAAATAATTTCCCTATACTTATACATACTTTAAATATATACATACATATGTATATATATGTATATAGATGTGTATAACCAATTCTGCATGTGGATGTACATACACAGATATATTTAATTTTTATACACATCAAGTGGTGTGATATTTGTTCAAGAAGCATAGTGATCCCAAGTTATTCATTCATTTTATTCTATTTTTGTAAAGATTAGATGCTTTCCTTTTATTAACTTTGTCATTATTATGTAACGACATTTTTAATTTTCACAATTTTATAAGAACTGTTAAAATGATGTTTTATTAGTGCACATCTGCATAGTGTTTATATTTCTTATGGGATATTGTTATGTGTACATGATGCATTTTAATTCCATTTTTTATCTTCTACTGCTCCCATCTATGATCACATTATTTTTTGGTACATGTTTGCAATACCTAATATATATATATACTCCTTGTGTGAAGTTGGTATATGTAAATAACACATCTTTCTTTTGCCATCCCTTTCCTTTCTCTCCCTACCTTCACCTTCCCCTTTTCATCCCCTTTCCTTCTGAGAAAGATCTGTCCCCCTACTTTCTGTTATCTATCTTTATTTTTCTTTTCACTTATACTTTGGTTTTCATAAACTTGTTTGCTGATTCTTCCATGAGTATCAATCAGTTGAAAAATTTTAAAATAATTTTCCTTGATTCTATTCATTTTACTGAGCCATAACTTTGATTCCTTCCCTAGGTAATAAGAGTAGGAAAGCAAAGAAGGAGACTACAGTACACAGAGAGACAGTTTCATGGTTTCACAGTGCCAGAACTGCTAAACAGATTTCTTTTCCTGTGGTAACATGATAGTCATTAAATTAACAAGAATTCATATTTTGGCAAATTCCTGTCTGTAAGGTCTTACTAATATCTCAAAATTACTTAAAGTAAAATTATAAAATACTTACAAGTCTATTTATAATATGTAAACAAATTTTGATTGAATTGCTTCCTTTTGTGATAAAATTGCATACAGTTACTTGAGCAATTAGGAATTTTACTTTATGGAAGCTATTATTTTTTAATAATTTCCTGTTATATGGAAACAAAATAACCAAAGGCATCAGACAAATACTAACTTTAATAATAAATGCACATTGAAAACATAAGGAAGCTTCTTGCACTCATAGGGATTTTGGGAAGCAACTGGATCATGAGGGGAGGATATTCATTAGTGGATTAGTCCATTTGTGAATTTATTGCTAAATGTGATGTTTGGAGTGAAGCCTGCGTGGAGTAAGTGAGTCACTATTGAAGTTTCCTGGCAGGTCTATATCCCTTTCTCTTCCCTTGATCCTGCTCTCTGCCTTGCCTCACTGGCAGATGGCAGTGGAGCCATCTGAATATGGACTGAAACCTTGACAAACCATGAGCCAAAATAAACCATTTCTTTTAAAAATCATAGATGCTGGTTATTATGCCTCAACATTCAGAAAGTAACTAAGACAAAGTTGGAGAACAGTAATTCACTGTCACAAAAGAGTGGTATGCATATATCCTATAACTCAGCAATTCTGCCTGGGTGTAGATACCTTAAAATTCTCATGAAAGCCTGAGATGTCATCAAATAGGATATGTATTGTAGCAAATTTTTGTTATGCTTATGATTGATCACAGGTTTTGAGTATGAAAGGTAAGTGCTCTATCATCTTGCTATACCTCCAAGCCCTATGTCATTATTCTAATAGCAAAAAATTGGAAATAACCCAAATGCTCAAAAAGGAAAATGTGGAAAAATAAACAATGCCAGAGTCACACATCAAAAAACCAGGACATGTGCATTAAACAAAACTATTATCACAATTCTTTTTTTGGGGGGGGCCAGGGATTGAACTCACAACCTCATGTTTGCCAAGCAGGCAACTTACACCGCTGAGCTAAACCCCCAACCCCTATTTTGACAACTCAATAATTTTACTTATGAATTTTTTGCTAGTGAATTAGAATACTGACTTTCAAAATGGCAGACAAGATGGCTACTTATATAGTATGACTATATATAAATATATATATAATATACACTTATTATATCCAATATCTTTCTACAAGGCATATATATGTATTTGTATATATATATATATCACTATGTGTATATATATATATATATATATATATATATATACACATACACACAAACACACATATCCAATTGTCTTTCTACGAGGCGGTAAGCACTACAATTCATTTTATTAGAAATAGAATCACTGCTTATGTAATATTGCTGTTGGAGACCATGTAGTCTACTGTCAGAAACCTTGTCTGAGAAGCAAAATGGGCCCTGATAATGAGATCTGGTGTCCTCAAACATAAGGTTAAGTTATATTTACTCTTAAGTTCATGACATTTACTGAGATTAAGTCATTTTATTGAATAAATGCTCCTCAAATTTTTTCAAGAGTTTTGTTAATTTCCAGAGTAGTGAAAATGTCTTTTCTGACATTTTTGCTGCTTTTTAAAGAAGAAGTATTTTTATGGGTCCTTATTTTGCCATTGTCACAGACTTAACTGAAAACTCTGCTTAGTTGTAGAAATACCTTGAATCTAATAAGTAAAGAGCAAGAAAATCGTTTCTCCTATGGCTAGGATACATGTAGAAGTAGTCTTTTCCTGTAGCATGAAGCAATTCTGCATCCAGCATTCTGTACTAATTCTACCAGATGCCACCTACTGTGGGGTGAGATACAAGAGATTGTCTCCTGCATAAAACCCACCACAAATAAAAACTGGATTTGGCTTCCTGCCATAAAGTGAAGGGCATGAATGTTGAGAAGGTCCCACTTTTGAAGGTCAGGCATATTGCATCTGCTTAAGAATGAAGTTGGACCTGGACAGTAGATTGCCAAAATGGATGGCTCCTGAGACCATAATGTTAAGTGAAATATGTCAGACACAGACAATTAAATATCACACCATTTTTATATGAAAAACACAAAATATAAATAAATTAAAATTAAAATTAAGAAAAGATGATAGGATACAGAAAGACATCTTATTTTGCACAAGGGAAGTGGAGTCAGGGAAAGACTAGAAGTCACAGGAGGAAAGAGATAATTCCATTAAGAAATATATATATATATATATATATACCCTCAAATGAATTTAATTTTTGTTACAAACACACACTAATAAAAACTCATTTTTGAGAATATAAAAATTATGCTACAGAATCCAATACCTCTTCACAATAAAAATTATTCATCAAATTTGTAAAAGTGCAGCACTACTTCAACCTCAGAAAGGGCTTCTAGGAAAACCCAAAGCTAACATCAGTATTTATATTCAAACCTGGATGCTTTCCTACTGTCAGGAATAAAGCAAAATATGTACTCTTGTCTTTACTATTGAATACTCTATTGGAAGTAAAACTTGGCTAATCAGTGAAGAAAATGAAATAAAATGAACCCAGATTGAAAAAGAAGACACGAATCTGTTTCTCTTAAAATATGGTATGACATTAGATTATTGTGTATAGAAAACCTTTAAACTCTATCAAAACCTATTAGATCTCATAGTCACTGAACTATTAGAACCATGGTCTATCTCTCTGTCTGTCTGTCTGTCTCATCCCTGATCAAATGTGATAACTCAGTACTTGGATATCATTACTTAGTTTAGTTGATGGCACATATAAAATGTTTAATGCTCTTTTGATTAAATTAAAAAAATATTTGTGCTACTTTACTTCCAATCCTTATTTGAAATAATTTTTGCTAATAAAGGAACTGGTGGCATCATTCTACTTTTTTAAGAAGTTATAACCTCTTCAGTGTTACTCAGCAATGGAATCTAAAGCAAAATCAAAAGTCAATGGAATGCTATTCTTCAAAAACAATCTTGCCATGAAACACTTATGAAAATCTGTCTTGTTGAAAGATATTGGAATGTTGCTTATAATTTCAAATAATTAAAGTGCGTATTAGATTTTTCTAGCCAGTTAGATGGGCAAATTTGCCTCCATGTTTTTATTTTTAGTCTGTTCCCTGTATTAGTCAAGTCAGGCTGTTTATTGTGGTAGTAATTCACTTCAGAATCTCAGCATCTTAATTCTAAATTTTACTTTTTTATTTAAAGACAAAAACAAAACAGAAAGAGGGTAGAAATAATGCATAATTTCAAAAAAGTAAGAAATCACTAGTTGATAATTACATATTTTCCTCTTAGAAGTAGATGTTCAAGTTACATAAGCATACAAAGTGGACATTTAAACAGTGATATTGTAACCAGTTCTGTTCACCTATCCAACAGAAACAGTAATTTGGTTATCAATCTTACACACTTAAACATACATGCAGTTATATCCTTTAGAATACTTCCTTTTCCTCTCTATTTTTACAATAACTACATTGAATTAAGCTGTTTAGGAGTTCAATACATGTATGAATTTCTACATGCATACCTATCCTTTCTGTATTAGAGGGAAGAACAAATCGGAACAAGACAACAAAGCAAATTCCTAGAAAAAGCAAAACAAAAAATTCATATAGGACCACAATACTAGGTGATCTACAGTAGTTACTATGATATCTCTTGTTATTTTCAATACAATTGTCTATATCATCAGGCATAGTATAATTGCACATAGCAGTACATAGCAATATTAATTTAAAAAATTGGAGATATTATATGACTTCAGAAGCAGTTAATAATCCAATCAGAATGGGTATCCTGCTGAATTTTTCATCTTCAGAATAGTTGTCTCTACTCTCAGACTTGATGCTATCAAGCATAACAGATTCTAATAAAATCAGTCAAGACAAAACAGCAATCTAACAAACCAGATTCAAATAAGATCAGTCATAGTAAGACAATGTAAGTAATAAGGGCTTCAGTTTATGTTAATAGGAAATTAAGGGTGTTTACCATAGTATATCCTGCTATTTTGGGGTAGCTGTCTGTGCTTTCAAATGTAGTACGAGTAGACAGTCGACTTTGACTTTCGGTTCATTAACCCTCTTTCAGGTTGATTGTATTTCTTATTCAGAGCTTCTCAATGGACCCTATCTCCTGATCTGCTCTGCCTGTGTTTCTTTTTGTTAGTGTATCCAGGCTATCTGTGCTACAGAATATAGACAATCTTCTCTGCCTTATCTCTGCTATGCTATTTTTCTGTCATTGTTGTTTACTTTTCTCCTTCATTCCACTGTCTTGCCCTGTACATTGAGGCCTTTCTGCCATTGTTCCTGGAATCTTAGTTATTTTCTTCTCTCTCTCTGGAATGTCCTTCAGAATTTTTTGTAGGGTTGGACTGGTGGTCAGGAACTTTCCCAGTTCCTCTTTGTTGTGGAAACATCTTGCTTCTCCATTAATTTTGAGCAATAGTTTTGCAGAGTACATCAATCTGGGCTGGAGGTTTTTTCTTTCAGAGTTGAAATATTTCACTCCAAGCTCTTACTGATTTGATAGTTTGTGTCAAGAAGTCTGTTATGATTTTGATGGGTTTTCCTTTATATGTGATCTGTTTCTTTTCTCTGACCACTTTTAATGTTCTGTTCTTGTGCTGAATTTCTGGGATCTTGATTATTATATTTCTGGATGTAGATCTGTTTTTGGTTTTAGCTGACTGGAGTTCTATATGCCTTATATATCTGAATATCATTTCCTTTTCCTGTGCTTGGGAAGTTTTCCTTAATTATTTCTGTGAATAGCCTTTTTATTTCATTTATATTTTCACCTGCTTCTTCACTCACATTTTTTATTCTTAAGTTATAGATCTTCTTGTCTTGTTCTAGCCTTTTATTGTTACTTCTTGGTCCCTTGTTATTTTTAAGACATCTTTCATTTCATGATCACACATTGCAAATCTATCTTCAAGTTTTGCAAGTTTGTCTTATTTTCTGTCAAGAAATTTTGCCAGCTTTCAATGGAGTTTTTAATTTCCTGGTATTCTCTTTGGATCTGTTTCCTGTATTCTAGATTTTGTTTATATTCTTCATCAAAAGTTTCTCTCCTTTTTCCTGGGTTCTGCCATTCTTCTATCTGTGTCTTCTTGAGAAATGCTTAGCATTTTTAAATTAATAATCTTATATCTTGCTTTACTTGAGTTAGAATTTCAGATTTAAATTTGTCGATGAGGTCATGCAAGTATTTCTGTATTTCTGTTGAGGCCATGTCTGATATGGCATGTTTGTTGCCCTTGATCTCTTCTGTATTTACGTCTCCTGGACTTATTTTCCCAGGGTCAGCAGCTGGAAGCTTTTTCTTGTTTCTTTCTCTTTTCATGTTTCTAGTTTCTTTCAGACAGGGGTATGGGGTAGGTCTCTCGTCCTTTCTGCATTGCTTACAGTTTTTCTGAAGTGTACTGGCTAGGGGATTGCTGCCCTCTCCAATTTGCTGTTGATCTGTGAGGTGCACGCAGGGGTGATGTGGGCTGTCCCATCTCCTCTTAGCCAGTCAACCAGTGAGTGCCTTCAGCACATTAGTCTGTGCCCTGTGGATGTCACATGTTTGGGACAGTTTCGTCCCTGGCTATTGGGTCCTGACCAGGGCGTGACTGAGCCCAAGCAGATCCCACCATTCACCATTCCACTTTAGGCCATGAGCAGCCAACTGATGCCACTACAGTTGCCTTTCCTGCCCAATTCCAGTATGTCATCTAGCCAATTACCATGTCTGTGGGAACCAACTCCCAGCACTCACCATGGGTCAGTGTAGCTCGCCTGGCTGGTTCTGCTCCCTGTTGCAGCTCCTCCTCCCACCAAGGGTCTTGGGCTCACCAACCCCCCAATCTCAGCAGCAGCTCAATTGTGAGTCGTTCAACTCTAAAACACACCCAGCACCGTGTGGGCCCGGTTCAATGGGAGTATGTCCAGCTCCAGCTCTCTGCCCAGCACAGTGCAAGTCCAGCTCCAGCCCTCTGTCCACACTTTTCTCCCCTTTTTTACTTTCTTTCTTTTTCTTTTTCCTCAGTTTCTTCCTGGGTTGTGAGAATTCCTCTCCTTTCATCTAGTCTTCTCCATGGTGTTAAATTTTAGCATCTGAGTTGTTCTTCTAAGAGAGGCACTCTACTATGCTACCTATATGCCAACTTTTTTCTCCCGCTAAATTTTACTTTAATTTATATAAATTCCACTATTGGCCTGGAAAATTCTCTAATCACTTTTTCTGAAGATGAGAGACTTATCTTTCTGTGCTACTTCAATGTTATGGCATCTGTTTGCATATGTTTCTAGGATTCTGGAAAAGGGAAGTGAACTTGAGAGTGACCAGCACTTCCTTAAATGCTGCTGATCAGATAGGCATAAAGGAATGCTTGTATCTCTGCATTCTAGAGCACTGAGGCAGGAGGATCACAATTTTAAACTCAGCACAGACTTAGAGAATTAGTGTGATCCTGTTTCCTCCCCCTCAACATAAGAAAAATTCCTAAGAAAAATAGCATGTCATATTTATTCATATTTCATTGATCAGAACTATCTACATGACAACATTTCACTTTCTGAAAATTAGAATACAAGGAATCATCATGCTATATGATGAATGATTAAATAAAAATTTGTGGTAACGAACATATTGCTTACTATTAGTCCTTCTCAAAGTATTTCCTCTTGCTTCCAACATGCTTATCTAACCATTCTTGCCACATTTTAAAACAGCTCTGGAAGTTCTCTTTTATCAGGCACATTCAAAAATATGTTTAATGCCACTGCTCAGTGCCATCCAACAGAAAAACAGGCTTATAAAAATATTATGGTGTGTCTTCATGTTCCTTTTTCACTGGATTGGGCATTGTGCAACTTCTGAGTTTTCCCTTAGATCAAAAGGACCTTGAAAGGTAAACATTTAGAGTCATTTCAGGATATCAAGCCGGTCATGGTAGCATAAGTAAAGATACTCATGAAAAAGGACTTCCAGAATTGCTTCAGAAGGTTGAAAGATTTCTCATTCCAATTTTGTACCCACTTTTCACTGTTTTCCCCTTTTAAATACATAACATATCTTTATCGCCTTTAGGATATCCTCCTATTTGTCCCTTCCTGCACTACATAGCAGAAAACTTAAACCATTTTTTCTCTTCTCTTTCCTGCTCTAGCATTACCTGGTCTCCAACATGCTGAGCTTTAGATAACAGCATTAAAGAAGACATAATCATCACATTTAGTGCACATTAACTGTGTGTCAAACCTTGGGTTGTTCTGATGCTTACATTATAATTTCATCTATTGGCTAAGAGGAAACCAAAAGTAGGGTCTCATTTTATGTTACTTCTCAATGTCCCCTGATAGCACAGCTGTGGATTAGCCTGTTACTACTGTAGCTGATTGATGTCATAGGAATAATTCTGACTCAGGAGACAGTTTTATGACAGTGAAACTGTCTGCTGGTTCCACCATCACAACCAGTGAGAGTTCCTAGAGAGATAGAGTTCCTGGCCCAAGAACTCAGACTCTGTCACACACTGCAAAAATACCTACAACCTGGCATAAAGAAGTCATGAGTGTGAGTTAGCTTCAATGTTGCAGTGAATGGACCAGAGGAATTAATGGTGTGAGAGTGCATAGACTCCTGGCAAAGAAACTACTTGGGAATCACATATTTAGTGTTTCATAAGAAAATGTAATTTGTGTTCTTATCAAACATCTCATAGGTTTATGTTTTTCTGTTTCTTGATTTACTTAGTAATGTGGATATATTTTACATCCTTTTATGATATGCTGGGTTCTGTGTATTTGCTCATTCATTGACTCTGACTTACTAGGTGTCTAGGTTCTCTTCCTCATCTCAGCTCCCTATCTAGTTACTTCACTTCAAACCCTTGAAAAAATATTAACACATTTCTTTATTCATTTTCTTAACACCTAAACTCCTCCTCTCAAATTTTTAAATAATCCATAATTAGATCAATCAGTTTCTCTCCTATCTTCTCTAGGATTAATCCTCAGTGCTCCCCATCCTATGCCTTTGACTTTTCCATATCCTACCTAGATTACGGTCCTCCATAACATCAAGTTTTGACAACCATATAACCTTCCCCATTCAAAAGAAAGACCCCTTTCTCCAATATAAACCTTTGACACAACAAAATATCCTCTGAACACCCTCAGTACTAACTCTTCAACTTGACTTAAATTGCTCCAATAAAATCAGACCTTATCTCAGCATTTCCTTTTCATCTACTACTATTTCCCCTTTCAAACCTTTCCCTTAGTGGCCTATATTCCTTATGCAATCACCTCCCATTCTTCCCATCCCAGCTTACATACCTCAAAGCAGAACAGCTTCAAATAATAAACTGTCATAGTGTGCATATAGAATAGATAAAGTGGGAAGTGCAATTTCAAGGACTATCATATGGAAGTATTGTAAGATTGATTCTGTGGGTACTGTTTTAACCAGAAATAACTCTGTTGGAAAAATAGAGGAACAGAGCTAAAATCACTTAAAGTAAATAACAGATGGAATAAAGACTAACATGGACATAGAAAGCTGAAAATTACTCATGAGGAGTAATCTAAATATCTTTCTATCTCTTAAATATCTAAATATTAAGTATCCAAATATCTCTTATAAAACACGAACTTTCCTCCTTTCTCCAATCCCAAAACTGCAGCAAATCCCCAGAAAAGGATGAGAAAAAGACATAGCCATATATAATTTAAATATATGAGACACACATAGGAGAATGGGGAAGCAAGGAAATTAAAGATCTGCAACCTCCCTTGAAAATCTCCCAAAGAAGAGCAAGGGATTACAAAGGGAGAAGAAAAAAGTCAGGTAACAGAAATATATGACAATTTCATTGAAAGGACAAAGAAAATAGATGAGTTCAAAGAGAAAACGAACCAAAAGTTCATAGAAATTTCACGCAATATATCCACAGTTAATTTTAGGGAAATAGATAAAAAAAACTGAAAACATTAAGCAAAAGAGTTCAAAATCTGAATGACAGCTTCAATAATTGTACAAAAACATTTAAAAGGATGTCAGATGGGAATACCTGAAATAAAAAAAAAATTGTATGGAATTTTCACCTTGCAGAATTAACAAATGTTAAGACAGAATCTGATAGCGAGGATGAAGTGGTGAATTATGTTAACTAAAAAAATAATTAGAGAACAAGAGAAGACTATCCAGCCTCTACTAATTCTTTTAGTTCTTGGAACAAAGCAGCTATGATTCATAGGACTAGATCAATTTTGCATGTTTATACCTGGCTATCTGTGTAACTCTTGTGAAGGTAACTATGCAAAACAACAACATTTTGTGTTCCTACAATCTTGTTTTAAATGCCTATATTGTTATTGTTTTGGGCTCTTTGTTATTCCTATTTATTTGTTTCTTTTGTTTCTTGTTTTTATTGTGTTTTGTTTCATTTTGTTTTGTTTTTCACTCTAATGCAGAAAGGATAGATGTAAAATTATAGGCTTATACATACCCAGAACTTTTCCTAAAGAGTTTACAAGGAATGCTTTTATTACATGTGCTGCTATCAACAGTTACTTTTAAGAAAATGAGAAATTAGGATAGCCATTGCTTATTTTCTATCATCCTGTTTTGAAGTTCAATAAATCTTTTATTATTTATTTTGATTGGTTGTAGTCTTTTGTATTATTTAATTTCAATATGTCTGAAGGTATGGACAGCTATATTGAAGAAATCAAGTGACATTATGGTAGCCATTGTTGATTTTCCTATTGTCTTGTTTTGAAATCCTGTGTTGCTTGCATTGTTTTATTCTGATGTGCTTTGCTCTGTTTTGTTTTATTCTCTTTTAAATAAAAAAAAGAAGTAGCAGGAACAGTCCCCAGAGCTAAGGAAAAAAAAAAAGACTATCCAGCCTCTACTAGATGACATGAAGGCCAATCTAAGTCTAATTGGAGTTAGAGAAAAACTAAAAGATAGATGGGTTCACTAACATGCTTAAAAAATCATAGAAGAAAATTTCCCAAATATAAGAAAAGAATTTAAAATAAAATGCAAGTAAGTGATGCTTATGGAATTCCAAAAAAGAAACTGACCAAGGCATATTCTCATTAAATTACCAGATATTCAGAAAAATGAAGACAAAAGCAAAATTAAAGGTTGAAAACTCCCAGAATGTTAAAAGCAACCAAAGTAAAAACAGAAAAATCACATATAAAGGTAAATGAATTAGAATCATAGCAAACATCTCAACACAAATCCTAAAGGCCAAAAGATCTTGGACTGAAGTATTTCAAGCCTTGAAAACAAATAATTTCCAGCCTATGTTAACTTATCCAGCAAAGGTATCATTTAAATAGATGGGAAAATACAATATTTCCATGAAGAAGACTAGCTCAGAACATACGTGCATGCTAAACCAGCTCTAGAGAATATATTTAAAAATAATTTTGACAAAAACAAATCAGATGCAACTAAAAAATCAGAGGAAACTAGTGAGGTCAATGAATAAACAGTAACAAAAACACATCAGGAAAAGAAAAACAAAGGATACACCAACAGACAAACAAGGCAATGATAGTAAACAAAAAATCATCAAAAGATCATACATAATGATGAAGTAGGTTTCATCCCAGAGATGCAAAGATGGTTCAACATATATGAGTTAATAAATGAAATATATCACGCGAGCAGGAGCAAGGTAAAAAACCACATGATCTTATCAACAGACATGGAACAGACATGTCTTTTGACAAAGCCTAACACTCCTTTGCGATAAAAATCCTAGAAAACATGTACAGGAGAACCATTCCTGAGTAGAAAAAAAGCTATTTATGACAAACCATTGGCCAACACTATACTAAATCGGGAACAACTAAAATCGTTCCCCCTAAAATCAGGAAAAAAAGACAAGGATGTCCATAATCACTTCTATCCAACATAGTACTTGAAAATCAGCCAGTGCAATTAGCAAAGAGGAAGGCAAGAAAGGGAAAAGAAGAACTTAAATTATCATTATTTGATAATGACATGGTACTCTACATAGAGTACCAAAAGAACTAAATCAAAACTCTTAAAATTAATAACTAATGTCAACAAGGTAGCAGGGTACAAGATCAACACACATAAATCATTAGCATTTGTATATACCAAAAGAGGAATGAATGAGAAGGATATTATGTAAATGACAACATTCATAGTAATTTCAAGACAAATGAAATATGTCAGAATTAATCTAAGGGAATGAAACACCTATATAAAGAAACCTACAGTAAACCAAGAAGGAGATTGAAGAGAACGTCAGAAAGTGGAAAGATGATCCCTGCTCATGGATAGGCAGAACCCATATTGCCAAAATGTTCATACTTCTAAAACTGCTATACAGATTCAATGCAGTCCTGATCAGAATACCAACAGTGTACTTTACAGATCTAGAGAAAATCATCCTGTAGTTCATATGAAATCAGAATAGGTCCAGAATAGTCAAACTAATTCTGGGCAATAAAAGCAAGCAGGTGGCATATCAATACCTGATTTCAAGCAATATAACAAACTAATAGTGATAAAAACATCATGGTATTGAAACTAAAACAGTTACATGGATCAGTTACATAGAATAGAATTGAGGATATAGAAACCTCACTAGATACATTTCATTAACTCATATTTGACATGATTCCAAAAGTTTATGTTGGAAAAATAATAACCTATTCTATAAGTGATGTTTTCAGAAGAATGAAACTGGACCCTACTCTAGGTGCACTGCATGGCCTTGCACATGTAGCAGTGAGTTGTTTCTTGTTTGGCAATGAATTATATTTTCTTCTTCTCTGCTGTGAGGTCCCTTGTGGTCCCCATGTATCTTTTCATTCTCTCTGGGCTCTTGTTTTCTATCCTTTTGGTACTGTATTACAGAGAAGCTGAGTAGCTGAGACTTAGCATGGCACCATTTTTCCTTGCCTGTATATACTTCCTTTACATAGTGGTTATAAAATGATTATTTTAGAATTGAAGAATACTCTCACATGTATTGACCAAGTAGAGTTACAATAACTCTTATACTATTTTTAGGTTTGTATCTGTAAATATATAGTACTGGGGATTTGGCTCAGTAGCATAAGCACCTGCCTGGTAAGCACAAGGATATGAGTTCAATCCCTGGTACCAAAAAAAATATGCATCTGTAGATATAGTCAGAACTCTTTTATAGGTCAATTATCAGAAGTCTTTTGTGATAAAAATCAGAAGAAAATCCTTCTTATACCCATAGAATCAAAAACTGTTTTCAAGAAGGGACCTATGCTCATGATTTATCCTAATGGCTTCTTGTTGTTTTGATAGCTATTGTTGTTTGGTAGACATAACTGAAAGCCAAAACTGCTATTTTGAAAGTCACATTTAACTGTTCCCTCAAAATGGACAGACAGTTAAGATAATTTCAACTATTTTTATTTTCAGGTGTTCATCTTTTCCCTAATGAATAGTTGACAATTTAAAATAATTGACAGAATTCTCATCCTTCTTGGTCTTCAAGGATACATGTTTAAAAATATTTTTTATCCAAATCTCTTTGCTGGTTGATGGACTAGTAGAGATACTGTATAGGGACTCTCTGGGCTCCAGTACAAACTGGCTGCTCCCCTTGCATTCTCTCTTTCAGTCTTTTAAAATTAACAATATGATATTCATCTCCAAATGTAATTGCAGCCTGAAACTCTGCCTGTTTCTCATTACAAGTCAATGTTTGACATAAGAGCAATATTACATCTTTTCAGTCCATTTCATGGGTCTGAGTAACTCCCCTGAAAGTTCTCAATATACTTATCAGGATTAACTGAAAACTTTCTCAGATCTCATTTGATCTGTTTAAGATTGCTAAGAGCAAAGGACACACGGATGTAGGACGAGCCAAATTCTCCACCCACACCCTACAAGGGATATTTTGTTAAATTCCTTGAAAGGTTTTAACAAAACCAAACAGAGGAGGATATAGCCTAGTAGAGGCTTTGAATAGCATTGTCTTGGTAGTCTCATCCTTAAGACACAGAGGATAACAAAGGGATACTTCAAGGTATGTAATAGTAGATGCATCAGCTGGCACTTTAGGGACCAGAGGTGCCTGATTTTCCAGTAGCTTACATCTACACTTTGAACACAAGTCAAGATTATCTCTTAATAAGAGGAAAGTCTTAACATGTGATTCCTCTGAGCATTTCCCCTGTTTCTTACAACTTGTGTTATAACATTATATTATAATCAATACTTTCCTTCACATTCAACCTTGCTTCCAGGGGTTGTATAACATCCATTGATGCAGAAAAATGTGAAATGTTAATCTGCAGAAAAATGTGAAACGTATCTTTGACAGAGTGTGAGAGATCAAAATTTCCAGTACTTAAGAGACTACACTCCAAAGAGTAAGAGAATTCAACGAGTTCTCCATGTACAAAGAAGCAACTAAAAAAGAATGCACACTTTTGAATCCCTCTTGGTTTTTGTATGCTTTCAAGGAGTATCCTGAGATTTCTGAGATCTAGAGCAAATTTCTGCTATCTGGAGAGTGACCAAAAGATAGGTCAGGCAAATTACCTACCCTTAATGATGTGTGTACTTATTTTCTCTGAAAATTCACATTTCAAACTCAGAGTGTGTTTCCAAATTGCAAGTCTTAGCTTATCCCCGGTATCACAGCTATGTTTCAGAGGGAAAACATTGTCTGTGAAAAATTAAACCAATGATCAAGAGACCTGAAAAACTGCTTTTTAATTTATTTAAAAGAGGAGAGGGAGAAGAAAATTAAAAGGTCAGAAGTGCCCCAACTATACTATTTTGGTCTTGTAAATATGTATCATTTTTGAGGTTATGCCCCCTGGTGACACTCAGGTGTCAGTTCCTTCACTGTGTCTCTACATGCATATGCTTTCCTGCTGGTCCTGCTGGGCATGGGAGAAAACCCCTCCCGAGGCACTGGGTCAGGCAAAACCCTCATATGTGTCTCCCTGGAGGGCCATGAATTTTTCTTCCCTTCTAATCCAGGAATGAGGAGCATATTACCATTTACTGACAATTGTAAAAAACATCTGTAACAGAGAGAAACTCATAAAAACTGTCCCCTAGCCTCAGACATACCCCAGGGTGAACTGCAAAGCAATTAGAAATTCCAAAAGCCATTCCAGAGGGCTGTCTAAAATAAGACAAAAGCCATTTCATGACCACAAACTAGTCAAAAAGAAAATACAATTCAGCAACCAGTGTAGAACTAAGCCTAAAAGCAACATATGCGAAAGAGAATATCAAGGTTCTTCCTCTAAAAATAAAAAATGACTTCTATCAAAGACACCTAAACATAAAGACATCACAATCTTTCCATGAACTCAACTTTAAATCTATCATCATTTTAACACAGAAGATGAGGCATAAGTAACTGACAAACGAAACATGACAATTGTTTTTTGTTTTTTAAACTTTATGTTAAAGAGGGTAAAACCAAACCATACAAAACAGAGTAAAGCAAATCAGAACAGAATAATGCAATCAATACAGAATTTCAAAAGAAAACAATAGGGAATCAAAAATGGCTACCATAATGTCTCTTATTTTCTTCAACATAGCTGTAATACCATCATACAAAATAAACTCAAACAAAACAAAACTGAACAAAACCAATCAAAACAAAAGAATTAGAACATTACAGGACTTCAAAAGAAGAAAGCAAGAAATAAACACTGGCTACCATAATGTCTCTTGCTTTCTTCCAGATAGCTGTCCATACTATCACACATAATAAAATCAAATAAAAAACAGAATAAAACCAATCAAAAGAATAAAAGCATTATAGGACTTCAAAACAAGATGATAGGAACTCAACGATGATTAGCATAACGTCTTGTTTTCTTTAAAATAGCTGTCCATATCATCAGAGATAAAATAAAAAAAGAAGAGAATAAAACCAATCAAAACAAAAGAATGAAAGCATTATAGGACTTCAAAACAAGATAATAGGAAATCAACAATTGTTACCATAATACACCTCATTATCTTCAAGATAACTGCTCAGATCATCAGACACAGTAAAATCTAATCAAAACAAAACAGCATAAAACTAAACCTAACAAAATTATGAAACATACAACACTTTAAAGCAAGATAATAGGAAATTAACAGTGTTTACTGCTTTTTCTTTAGGTATTTCCTTCCCTACCACATTCATAATATCTATTTTGATTTTTGGACCCCACTAACTCTTGTTTTTATGCTAGGAAGATAACTCAGTGTTCATCCATATGAATCCAAAACATTTCACACATGAGTATGATCTCCAGTTGCATCCATTTACCTACAGGAGCCTCAAGAGTTTCCTATATTATAGCTGGTAGCTTTCCATTGTATGAGAACATCATGTTTCTTATCCATTCTGTGGTTGATGGGCAAGTTACCATTGCCTTTTTCTGGTCTCCTGTCACACTGAGCAAATATTATCTCTCCTTTGATTTTCAGTCTGTGAATTTCCTTTTGAGTTAAACGTGTTTCTTGTATACAGTGTATTGATGGATCTTGTTTCTTGATCCACTCTACTTGTGTTTCTTTTTATTGGTGAATTGAGGCCATCTACATTAATGGTTACAATCAACATACATTGCTTCATCTCTGCCATGCTATCCTCCTGCTGTTGGCCCTCCACTTTTCCTTGTGCTTCAGTTTCTTGTTCTGTTTGGTGATCCTCCTCTGCTGCTGTTCCTAGAATCATAGTCATCTTTATGTCACTCTAGATTGTCCTTCAGCACTCTCTGTAGGGTTGGTTTGGATGTCATGAATTCCTTCAGTTGTTCTTTATCATGGAAGTACCTCATTTTTCTAACAATTTTGAAACACAGTTTTGCAGGGTATAAAAATCTGAATTGAAAGTTGTTCTCTTTCAGGATTTGAAACACTTCACATCAAAATCTTATTGATTTGTTGGTTTGTGTTGACAAGTCTGCTGTGATTCTGATGGATTTTCCCTTATAGGTGATCTGTTTCTTCTAACAGCTTTTATTGTTCTGCTCTTGTGCTAAATTTCTAGGATCTTGATTATTATACATCTGGGTGCAAATTTATTTTGGTTATGGCTAGTTGGAGATGTATATGTCTTGCTTTTCTTCATGCCAGATCCTTTTACCACGTTTGGGAAGTTTTCTGCTATGACTTCTGTAAATACTCTTTTTATGTCATCTGTGTTTACTCCTGTTTCTTTGCTGACGCTTATCACTCAAATTATTTTTATTTACATCATCTTTGAGTCATTGACTTATTATTTCCTGGTTCCTTGTTATTTTTAAGAAATCTTTCCTTTCCTGATCGCTGGCTGTAATCCTGTCTTCAAGGTCTGAAAGTCAATTTTCAATATTTTTCAAGAAATTTTGCCAAATTTCAATCAACTTTTTAATTTCTGGGATATCTTTTGAATCTTCTTCATGCATTGTAATTTCCCCCTATATTGTTCATTCAAGGTTTCCATCACTTTTTTATGCTCCTGTTTTTTTAAAATTTTATTTAAAGAGAAAAAAAGGTAGAAATAATACATAATTTCAAAAAAAATAAACAGTAATAAATCACTAGTTGATAAATTACATATTGTCTTCTTAGAAATAGTTTTTCAAATTACAAAATTAAAGCATACTAAGTGGACATTCAAACAGTGAGACTCTCAAACATTTCTGTTCAGTGATGCAACAAAAACTTAGTAATATGGGTATCAATCCTACACACTTTAACATACATACAGTTATATCCTTTAGAGCACTTTCTATTCTTCTCTTTTTTACAATAGCAATTACACATTTTGGGTTTTATTACCCCTACAGTTCTTATTTCTTTTTACACTAGAGACACAATGTGATATTCTTATATATTCTTAATTTATTTCACTTATGAGGATAATATCGAGTTGTCTCCATTTACCTATGAAGGCCTCAAGGTCATCCTTTTTATAGCTGAGTAGTATTCCATTGTATAAAAATACCACATCTTTTTCATGCACTCTGCAGTTGATGGACATCTTGGTTGTTTCCAAAATTTAGCTATTACAAATTGTGCTGCTATGAACATGGGTGCACACATATCACTGTGACATGACCTTTTCAGTTTTTCTGGGAAAATAAACAGGAGGGGAATATGCTTCTGTATTTTAAAAAATCTATGTCTTCTTTTACTTTAATTTTTTTATTTTAAAGAGAATAAAACAAAAGAGGACAGATCTAAGCAGATCAGAACAGAACAATGTAAGCAACACAGCACTTCACAACAAGACAATTGGATATTAACAGTAGTTATCCTGATGTCTCTTTCTTTGAAATAGTTGAGCTTAGCTTTACACATGATAATGTCAAACATAACAAAATAGAATAAAACAACTCAAGAGAATGAAAGTATTGCAAGGCATTCTGAACCAAATAATCGAAGATGAACAATGGCTACTATATTATCTCATTTTCCATAAAAAATTTGTTTATACTATCATACATATTAAAATCCAATAAGACACATGATAGAACCAATGGTAGTAGAAGAACAAAAGCATGGTAGGACTTCAGAGCAAGATGATATTAAATCAACAATGGCTGCCATATTGTCTTTTCTTCAAAGTAACTATTCATACAATCACATATATTATGATAAAAAAAACAGAATAAAACCATTCCAACCAATGAATGAAAACATAAGACTTCAAAGCAATATAATGGTGAACCATGAATACCATAAAATCTTCTGTACTCTTATCTTTTCTTACACTAGGAAGACTATACGGTATTTATACATGAGAGTTTGATTTATTTCACTTATGAGTATGGATTCAAGTTGCATCCATGTATTTATAAATATCTCAATGTGATCATTCTTTATAGCTGAGTAGTACTTCATTGTATAAAAGTACCACAATTTTTTAATCTGTTCCTCAGTTGATGGGCACTTATGTTGTTTCCAAGATCTGGCTATTACAAATTGTGCTGCTATAAACATGGGTGCACATATATCACTGTGGTAAGAGGTTTTCAGATCTTCTGGGAATATGCCTAAGAGCGGAATAGCTGGATCAAATGGGACCTCCAACCCCAGATTTTTGTGGAGTCTCCAGATTGACCTCCACAGTGGTTGCACCAGTCTACACTCCCACCAACAGTGCAGAAGAGTTCCTTTTCCCCCACAGCTTCTCCAGCATTTGTTATTGGTAGTTTTGTTGATCCTGGCCATTCTTTCTGGAGTTAGGTGGAATCTCAGTGTGGTTTTAATTTGCATTTATCTAATGACCAATTATGATGAACATTTTTTAATATATTTATTTGCCATCTGTTTTTCTTCATCTGAGAACTGTGTGTTCATCTCGGATGCCCATTTTTGTATTGGGTCAATCTGTGTCTTCTTTAGATGCACTCAGCAATTCTTTCATTGTTTGTCATTTTTTCTTTTACCTGATATATTATTTCTGATCTGATTACTTTTACAGTCACATGAAGTTGTTTCTTTACTTCAGTTACTATCCTCTCAGAGATTTCATGTGCATGACTTACATTTTCTTCCATCTCTAAACCTCCAAGATTTACTCTGTGCAGGCTGTGGCCTGAAACTACTACTTCATACTGCTACTTCATGTTGACATTTTCCTGGGTTCCTCCCAAGAAGCCAGTTGTGGGGTCCCAGGAATATCCCACATTCGCTGCCCCTCTGAGGTGTAGGGGAATGAGACAGGCACCAGGGTTTATCTGAACCCAGGTTCCCAAATAGGTAGCAGAGATTGGGAAAGGCTTTTTTAGACACATGCATCAAGGCTGAAGTTTCCTTGTTGGTCATGTGGCATGGTGGTGGAGCTGCTTCTTTTCTCAATCTGCATGTTTACACAAGGACTCCCATAATGGTAGCAGGCACACAGATGTGTGTGTCTCATTCTCCCAGTGGACACAGGGCACCTAAAGCAAGCAAGGGTCTCTTATGGTGGCCTGCGGGTGCATGGGGCATATCTGGCTGTGTCTCACAGCAAGCATTAGTTACTTAAGGGAGGCAAGCTTTCCAGTGTTGGCATGGGGCACGTCAGGGTGACTCTGACTGTATCTTCCTGCCTGCACTTGCTTTCAACAGAAAGCAAGCCTTCTGATGGTAGCAGAGGTGCACAGGGATGAATCTGGCTGTGACTCTGGGCACAGGGGCAGATCAACATGGCAATTCTTGATTATTAAGTGAATCACAATGCAGAGCCCCATTGCAATATTTCAGATGTCATGAAACAAAAGTAAATTTTTATCTCCTTACAAAGATCTCTCTGGGGCCTCCTAAGTAATATAGCAGAAATGTAACTCCCAACCAGTTAGATGTGAGATGTATCAAGTTCATGATCCATGAAATTAAAGAATGAATTCCAAGGAACAATGGAGGTTAAAACCAGGAAACATTTATTGAGATATAGCTCCTAAGAGACAGGAGTAGTACTCAAAGTGTTTTGCCACTGAGTCACTTTGTCAGGGGTAATTTATATGGGAAAGTCACAAAGTGGATAAAATGTGTGCCAAAGAATAATTAACCAAGAGTACTGCAAGAATAGCTACTTAGCTAGCATAGGGAAACAAGTCCCATAGCAAGAGTATATAGAAAGAACAAGTGTTTTGGGGAAGGGATGGTTACAGATGTTCTGCTCACAATATGTGAGAAACTGATGCCTATCTGGACATCTTGAACTAGATGGTTTCTTTTGCAGAATAATTTCAAGTTATTGTTTATGCCTTATGGAGTCATGTAGGTCTGGCTGTTGCATCTTTATCATGAGTCCTGGCCTTCTTCAGATGCTCCTCCAGTCAGAATTCTTCTCTTTATTTTTCAATGACTTCCTTCAGGCTCAGTTCCTCTGTGACTATATTTTAATTTTTTTCTAACTTAACTACCTATAACAGAAATGAGATTTTTTTATGTGGTAGCAGTATAGTTAACATTTCTTTAGTTAGAAATGAACCTCCAATGTTTATTTTTATTAGCTCTGAAGAAGAGTGACTAGTTTTGTCTCTAATGTACTAATGCTATTTTAGCTTTCTTTTATCAACTACCTTCTAGTTTCTATTCTTTCCAGATTTGTTGAAATCAGCTCACCAATTTATTTGTTTTCAGCTTAATGAATAAGAGTAAAACCTTTGCTTTGTATAAATTTTATATACATATTAAATATGTTTTATCTTGTGAAAAATATTAGAAAAATGGGAGGGACAAAACACATTGTTTGAAATATTTAAAATTAGTGTGTTAAATAGGTTTACTTGCTTTAGAATGTGGTCACTATGAAATTTACATATTCATGTCTGAGGAATTATTGAAATTTAATTTATCTCCTGATCTGCATGATGAACTGAAAGTAAATAGATACATAACACAGAAGTGTACAAATGGATTATTTTCTGCCATGCTGATTTTAAGAGAAGTCAATTACATTTCTCACAGAAGTGATAGTTTACTTTTCTGTTTTATAAATGTTAAGTTTACAGAGAGTGATACAATCTTTGAGTTTAAACCAGTAATATTATGAAATAGCTCCAAAAAATTGAGTGTGTGGGGGCTGGGGATTTAGCTCAGTGGCATAAGTGCCTGCCTTACAAGCACGCGGTTGTGAGTTGATCCCTGGTACCGATTAAAAAAAAAAATTGAGTGAGTGTTTTAATGAAACACAAAACTCAACGTTAACAGGAACATATTTTGTGTTATGTCTTAAATGATGATTCTTTATAAATTGTCTCATTTTTTTCTTGCCAACATCAATAGCAGTAGGACACCCACTTTATGTTTTTGTTATTTTGGTACTGGGAATCAAACTTAGGACCTTGCATTTGCCAGGCAGATTCTGTGATGATGAGCTGTATCTCCACCCCAAACTTTGATTTTATGACTGAAAAAGAGAAGACAAAAGACTGAAAAATTACACTAATGCTTATAAAGAAAATATAGCAAATTGGTCTTCAAAAGTACAAGTTATCTGGCTGCTATAGTTGCCATGTTTTCCTTCAAGGTAATCCAGATATATCAAGTATGGTATGCTAGAAGCTAGCAGTTTGATATGTATTGTAAATTGTAAGCTATTTAACAAATACATATATATCTTTAAAAAATTTAAAAGGATAACTGCCTAAGGACAAAATCCAGATATCAATATAGATAATTTTATACTGCTAAATTTTACTTATTTAATGAAACATATAGTCCATTTATAAATCAGGAATGAAAACAAAACCAAAAAGAGAAGTCATTGCCAATTACTTAAGGCTTATAAAGTTGAGAAGAGAACGTGGTATCACAATAGAAAAATACAATTTCATGCCTTTTCCAAATGTATTGTGCACAGTCATAGTCATAATAAATTGAATAATCAGATTTAAGTATGCCATTGAAGTAAAAAGTCCTGCAACATGCCATATATACATGCTAATTATATAGTCTACATTATTTGTCATTAAAGTAGAAACTGAGTAAAGCTAAATACTTTGTATAGTAAATATGCACTAATGAAAAATTAAGTAAGAATTTATAGCATTTTTAATTAAAAGTACAAATGAAATAACAGGAAACAGAACAACAGCACTTCCATATAAAGTAATGCCTTAGTTCTTGAAATCTTCTTAAATAATTTGGCTCAAAAACAAGCATTAAGTAAAATTTTTCCTTTTTTTGGTGTTTTCAAGGCAGGGTTTATTATGTAGTCCAGGCTGCCCTCAAATTTGCAGTGATACTACTGTAACAGTCTCTAGAGTGTTCGGATTACAGGCATGTGTTTGCTTCCACCACACCCAGCTTTGTTTCCATTCTTGAACTCTGCAATTGAGTGAGAAACACAACCACATCCATCTTCTTTGCTAGGACAAGAAAGCAACATTCTTTCCCAGAATCATGGAAGAATTAAATTTATGAATTGAGATACCACTGTAACTGAAATAATCACAGTTATTTGTTTATATTTCTTTCTTTTATTTAAAAAGAATCCATAGTAGTTTAGGAAATAGTACCTTTGCCTAAAAAGGTAACTGCAGTATACACTCTTAAATAATACCTCTGTATTTCATCATGCAAGTTTTGCAGACAATGTACATTTGTAACCATATACTCTGTGGTGACGGTAAGAGAATTTTCATTTATTATATCTTGATTGATTAAATTCTACCATTTCATTTAGACGTTATTGTTTCTTAGCATTGTGAGAAACCTGTTCTAATTCAGCAGAAAGATGATATTGAAGTTTGTTCCCTTCAACTTTGATTTAAGTATTTTGAGTGTGACACTTTGAATTTACCATTAAAGTTCAATTAACAATATTTTTTGAATTGTTGAGAAGTAAATTCAGGGCCTTGTAAGTGCTAGGCAAGTACACAACTACTGAGCAATAATTCCAGCCCAAAAACTTTGAAGGTATACTACATGATATTTCAAAACACATATACATATGTAATGATTACTATAGTAAAATAAATTAACATATCCATGTCCTTACATGCATACTTTTATGGTATGGATACATGAAATCTATTATTTTCAAACATTTCTACCATTCAATATAATACTCCCAATTCTAATAACTTGCCACACATTTTATCTCTAAACTTACTCATCTTACATAACTATAACTTTATACATTTTTCCAACATTTATCCATATCTCAGACTTCTGGTAAACTCCATGTGCTCTTTTTCAATGTATTTGACTTTATTCTGATTCCAGACATAACTGAGAAGTGGTGTACTTTGTATTCTGTGTTTGGCTTATTTCACTTAGCATAATATTCCTGTTGTAGTCATGGGTCATACAGAGAACAATTTGAATCAGGATATGGAATTTATAATATTATTTTTATGATGCTCACCCAGGGTTACACAAGAAAATGCAGCAAATCTATCCACATCACTAAAGACATAGAATATTTAGCCAAGAGCATGAGTCCCACAGCAATGTCCCACGAGTACTAATAAAGACCCAGAGCTCACAACAATGCCTCCATGTGTCCAACTGGAGATCTACACCCCACAAGGAGGACTCACACCAGTCTCTTTTAGGGATCTGTGCTGGGAAGGCCCAAAGGTCAGCAGTGGAAACTAGGAAGTCTATGCCAGTTGGGTGATGGAGCTGTGCTGGTAGATTGAGGGTTCTATGGTGGAGCCAAGAAGTCACACTCACAACAAAGATCAGGGCTGTCCTAAAAAGCACCATAGCCATCCTCAGCAACAGGGAAGCCCCGAGCTCCTCTGACAACAGGCACAGTCGAGTACATGCCAGGAAGCCAGCATGATGAGTTCATCCTGGAGACCAAGCAGAACATGTCTTCCCCTCTGGAGCCAGGAAGAAACGCTTGATGTAAGGACTAGAGCTTCTCCAGGAGAACCAATGGCTCAAAGAGCAGCATATGGGAGAACCCACAATGCCTCAACACATTAATGCCTTAACGCACTAACGTGATAGCTTTTCCTTCTCCATGTATCCATTTATGCTGGCAACTCAGGGGAAACATCTACACTCAGTGCCATGCTGATGGAATCCAGCTGGCATTAAGTTGACCACCAGTTTTTAATCCATAACATAGTTTATCTTGTCATCTGCAAATAATGATAATATAACTTCTTCCTTACTTATTATTATTTGTTATTTCCCTCTCTTGTCTAATTGATTGGCTAGGATTTCCACAACTGTTTTGAATAATAGTGGAAATAGTGGACATCCTTGTCATGTTCCTGATTTTAGAGTGAAAGCTTTCAGCTTTTGCGCATTTTGTATGATATTGGCTGTTGATTTGTCATATATGGCTCTCATCAGATTTAGATAATGACCATCTATTTCAACTTTCTAAAATATATACTCTTGGGAATTGTTATGGATTAAAAACTGGTGGTCAACTTAACACCAGCTGGATTACATCAGCATGAAGCTGAGTGTAGATGTTTCACCTGAGGAAAGTTTCCAGCATAAATGGAGACATGGAGAAGGGGAAGCTATCACGTTAGTGCATTAAGGCATTAGTGCATTGAGGCATTGTGGATCCTCCTACATGTTGCTGTTTGAACCATTGATTCTTCTGGAGAAGCTCTCGTCCTCACAACAAGCATTGCTTCCTGGCTCCAGAGAGGAAGACGTGTGTCACTTGGTCTCCAGGATGAACTCATCACACTGGCTTTCTGGTATGTACTCCACTGTGCTTACTGTCGGAGGAGCTCAGGACCTACATGTTGCTGAGGATGGCTATGGTGCTTTTCAGGACAGCCCTGGTCTATGTTGTGAGTGTGACTTCTTGGCTCCAGCATAGAACCCTCAATCTACCAGCACAGCTCCATCACCCTGCTGACATAGACTTCCTAGTTTCCACTGCTGACCTTTGGGCCTTCCCAGCATGGATCAGTGAAAAAGACTGGCATGAGTCCTCCTTGTGGTGTCTGGACCTCCAGTTGGACTCATGGAGGCATTGTTGTGAGCTCTGGGTCTTCATTAGTACTCGTGGGACATTGCTATGGCACTCATGCACTTGGCTAAATATTCTGTCTTTAGCACTATAGATAGATTTGCTGCATTTTTTTGTGTTAACCCTGGGTGACCTTTATAAAAATAATATTATAAACTCCATGTCCTTGTTCTTATTGTTCTCTGTATAACCCATGAAAACACTCTATATAGAAGACCCCAAAAACATCACTAAAAGACTAAAAGACTGCTAGATATTAGATATTTTAATAAGCAAATTCAGTAGTGTAGCTGGATTAAAAATCAACACTTAAAAATCAATAGTCTTCTTGTATATGAATAAAAAAAATCATTGAGAGAGAAATTAGAGTAGTAATACTTTTTACAGTAGCATCCAAAAAAGAGAAATACTAGGAATCAGTCTAACAAAGGATGTAAACGATTTCTGCATTGAAGACTGTATTACTTTTAAAAAGGAGATTGAAGGGCAAGTCAGAAAATGGAAAGATTCTCCTGCTTTTGTGTAGGAAAAAAACAATGCATTGAAAATGGCCATACTTCCAAAACTGTTTCACAAATTTAATGCAATTCCAATCGAAATTCCAATAGCATATCTCACAGAATTAGAGAAAACAATCCTTAAACTCATTTGAAACGGAAAGAGACCTACAATAGCCAAGGCAATTCTGGGTAACAAAGGCAAGGCAGGGGGGCATCACATTCCTTGGCTTACACTATAGTATAAAGCTACAGTGATAAAAACAGCATGGTACAGGCAAAAAGAGAAACCTAAGGATCAATGGAATGGATTCGAAGATGGATAAACAGCTCCAGATATACTCAGTCACCTTTTTTTTGACAAAGCTGCTAAACATATTTCTTCAAAGAAAGATAGACTTTTTAATAAGTTGTGCTGGAAAAATGGCTTTGCACATACTGAATATTAAAATTGTACCTGCCACTTTCACCATGCATTAAACTAAATTTAAAATGGATTAAAGCAGAAACATTAAATGTGCTGGAAGATAGAATCAGTAAAGTTCTTGAAGATATTGTTGTAGTCAAAGACTTAATCAACAAAACCCTGATGGCACAGGAACTATATCACAAAAAATCAACTATTGGGATTTCATCTTAAAATGCTTTTGCACAGCAAAAGAAACCATTAATAGAGTCAAGAGACAACCTAAAATCTGGGAAAAATTGTTTTACAGCTATTTCTCAGACAAAAGGTTACTATGAAGAATATGTAAAGAATAAAAAGTCTTCCACAATTTAGAGATCCAGTCCAAAAATGGACATCTGAGATGAATGCACACCCCTCAGATGAAGAAATATGAACTGCAAACAAATACATGAAGAAATGTCCAATATCACTTACCATTTTAGAGTTGCAAATTAAAGCAACACTGAGATTCCATCGCTCCCCAGACAAAATGGCCGTTATAAAGAAATCAACCAAAACAAATGCTGGATGGTCTGTGGGAAAAACAGAATTCCTCTCCATCATTGGTGGAAGTTTTGACTGGTGCAAGCACTGTGGAAATCAGTGTGACAATTTTTTAAAAAATTAGGATTAGAGATCCCATTTGACCCAATTATTCCTTTTCTGGGTATTTTCTCAGAACTTTTAAAAAATCATACAACAATTATATATGTGCACCCATGTTTACAGCAGCACAACATGTGATAGCTAAATCTTAGAAACAGCCCAAATGCCCATCAACAATGGAGTGGACAGAAATATGCATTTTTTAATACAATGGAGTATTATTCAGCCATAAAAAGATAAACTGGAGAGTTTTATTGGTATATGAATGCAACTTGAGTCCATATGTATAAGGGAAATAAATCAGATTCATATGTGCAAGTATCATATTGTCTCCCTGGTGTGAGAAGCTGAAAGAGTAAATATGATATAAATATCTATCAATTTTGGAAATAATGTCATGTTAGCCTTCCAAAGATTTTCTTCCTTTTCAAAATTGTGTTAATGATTTCAAGTCTTTTGGAGTTTCACAGAAAATTGTTACCTTTACGTGTTTCACCTTAAAATGTTTCTTGAAATTTTTAATTTCTATGTAATATTCCTTATGTTTCTGTAGATAAGTCTTATAAATTTTGTTGTGAGATTTATTACAAATTATATTTTCATAGTCTTGTAACTGATGTTTTTTTTTCATTTTTTACTGTTAATATTTTTTTAAAAACTCAAAGAGTATATATCTTGTCACAAAGACAGGATTTCTTTATTTTTTAAGGCTGTGTAACTTCTCTAAAAAATGGTCAATATAGTACAGGTAGGACAGTTGGAACTTGGAGATCACTTTCCTCCACTCGAATTTAGACAACATCCCTAGGACAATCTTTCTCCATTGTTGTGGATATATTTTGTGTGTTTGATTATTTATTTGTTTGTTACCTGGATCTAACTTATTCCTTCCATTGCTCTGAGAGAGTCAGAAAACCAAATAACCAAGGCCTTAGATATCTCAGAGGCTCCAGGCTAGATAAAGTGCATACCATGTTGGATCTGGCTTGACCTATAGTAACCTTTTCCTCACTTAAACCTTGCTAAAGCTTCATAAATATGTACTGCATCTTATGTATGTAATGCAATAAGAGTGAACTCTGGGAAAGTCCTGTGCACAATAAGCCATTGAAGATTGATAGAGCCAGGATGGAGGCATTGCAAGTTTTAATGAATTGGTTACAGAGGACACGTCATCAGGTTATGAGCAGTTCTCCAAGGACCTGTCAGCAGGCCACAGAGGATGCAGAGGATGCATCAGCAAGCCAAGAGCCTGTCATTTCTCTGACTCATCTCACTTAAAAGTATGCCAAAAAGCACTATGAAAGGCCTTTTAGACTTTACTGTAAGAGACCCCTTTTTTGTTCTGCTTACACAGAAAAGTCTCAGGTTTAGAAAGAAGCCTGCATGCACTGTTGAGTTTATGTCCCACTTTCCGGCTCATCTGGTGCTGAAATCCAGCAGTGAAAGCTAAGAGCATGGGCTATTTTGCAACATAAGAAACAATGAGAAGTGGAAGTTTTTCCCTGGCTTTCTCCTAGATCCTGTGATACTCCTGTTTCTCACCCCATTTCTTTTCCTTTCCAAAAGGTTAGTGGTGCTGGCTTGTTCCATTCTTTATGGTGGGGCTGCAAAGACACTGGCCAAGGCCATACTTTGATGAGCCATCAAAATCTCAAGAGGCTACTTTGGAACATAGACTACCTAGCTTAGTAAATAACTTTCCCTTTCCTTCCCCCCAGACTCTCTCTTTTTGTGAAGTCCAATCCCAAACTTCCTGTGAGACCACAAATCAGATATCCACCACCAGCTGCTAATCCAACACCATTCCTGGAGGATAAAATTCTGGTCCAATTGACTCTATTCTGCTGCCCAGAGCAAGGGCATTGTCTCCCTTTTTCCTTCCTAACCCTTTTTTGTTGCATCCCACTCTCATTCTGAGAATACCACAAAAATAGAGAACCTCCTGAACTCTGGCTAGGAAGGATGCTTCTTTTAAGAAGGCAGGGCAATCTTGTTCAGCTCTGGAAATCTACTGACTCAAGTCAGTAGGCTGATTATATGGAGAAGCCCCACTGACCTGTATCCTGACCTCAGTCATCCTCTTTCCACTGTGATGAGAAATTCTCCTTCAAAAACATTGTCAGTATCATGTTCAAATTTCTCCTTGGTAACATTTCCAAATTGAGATTAAAATAAGACATTAAATCAAAATATTGTTCTTTTTATTATTTATTTAAAGAAAGAAAGAAAAAAATAGAAAAAATGGTAGAGTAATATAGAATTCAAAAAAATTAACACCAAGAAATCATTAGTTGATACATTATATATTGTCATCTTAGAAATGGTTGTTCAAGTTAAAAATCAAAGCATAAAAATTGGATAGACACTCAGACATTGAGAGTGCAAATCATTCTGTTCAATGATCCAACAAAAATTTAGTAATATGGTCATCTATCTTATACACTTATACATACAGTTATATCCTTTAAAGTACTTTCCTTCCCTTTCATTTCTACAGTATCTATTATACATTTTGGATCTTATTACTCATTCAGTTTTTATTATTTATTTACACTAGAGAGACAATATACTTCCTAATGTGAATCTTACTTATTTCACTTATGAGAATACTCACAAGTTGCCTCCATTGACCTATAAAGGCCTCAAGATCATCCTTTTATAGTTGAGTAATATTCCATTGCATAAAAATACCACATCATTTTCATCCACTCTGCAGTTGATGGGCATTTTGGTTGTTTCCAAGATTTAGCTATTACAAATTGTGCTGCTGTGAACATGGGTGCACATATATCACTGTGACATGACCTTTTCAGTTTTTCTGGGAAAATACCCAGGAGGAGAATAGCTGGAAGAATGGAACTTCCAATCCTAGTTTTTTGAGGAATCTCCATACTGATTTCCACAGTGGTTGCACCAGTCTGCATTCCCATCAACAGTGCAGAAGTATTCCTTTGGCTCAGCATCCTCGTAAACATTTGTTATCAGTTGTTTCTTGATGGCAGCCATTCTTTCCAGAGTGAGATGAAATCTCAGTGCTGTTTTAATTTGCATTTCTTGAATGATCAGTGATGGTGAACATTTCTTCATATATTTAATTTCCATTTGTATATCTTCATCTGAGAACTGTGTGTTCATCTCAGATGCCCATTTTTGGAGATGGTCTTTGACTTTGGGAGACTTGCTATTTTTTAGTACTTTATACATTCTGGATAGAAGTCCTTTGTCTGAGGGATTGTTGACTAAAATTCTTTCTCATTCTGTGGGTTTTCTTTTCACTTTGTTGGTGATTTCTTTTGAAGTGTAAAAGCCTTTTAGTAATATGAGATCCTAGTTGTTGATTCTTTGAAGTATTTCCCATGCAGTTTGCATTTTATTCATGAATTCTCTCCCTACCCCTATATCTCCAAGATTTTTGTTGACATTGTATCCAGCTGTGCTGCTGAATTTATTACCTGAAGTAGTCTCTTAATGGAGTTTTTTGGGTTTTCTATGTAGAGTATCATGTCATCTGTAAATAATGATAATTTAAATTCTTTTCCTATTTTTATTCCTTTTATTTCTCCTTCTTGTCTGATTGCTCTGGCTAATATTTCCAGAACTATATTGAATAGAAGTGGTGATAGTGGACATCCTTGTATTGTTCCTGATTTTAGAGTGAAGGCTTTCAGTTTTTGTCCATTTGGTATAATGTTGGATGTTGGTTTGTCATAGATGGTCTGTATGGTATTGAGGTACATACCATCTATTTGAAGTTTTTAGTTACTTGTTAAACATGAAAAAGTGTTGAAGTTTATCAGAAGCTTTTTCTGCATCTATTGAGAGTATCACTTGATATTTATTTTTGGCTCTGTTGAGGTTTATTACAGTTATTGATTTGCACATGTTGAACCAACTCTTCATTCCTAGAATCAATCCCATACGGTTGTTGTGTATAATCTTCTTAATGATTTGCTGCATTCTATTTGCCAATACTTTATTGAGAATCTTTGCATTAATGTTTATTAGGGAGACTGGTCTATAGTTTTCCTTTTTGGTTGAGTGTATCTCTGGTTTTGGATCCCAGTGATACTTGCCTCCCAGAATGAATTAGGAAGGACTGCTTCTCTTTCAATTTCATTGAAGAGTTTAAGGAGTACTGGCATTAAATCTTCTCTAAATTTTTTATAGAATTCAGCTGTGAATCCATCAGGACCTGGGCTTTTCTTTGTTGATAAGTTTTTAATCATGTTTTCGATTTCAGTAGCTGATATTGGGTTATTCAAAATTGTTAAAACTTCTTGATTGAGCTTTGGTAGTTCATATGTTCCTAGAAATATGTCCATTTCCCCTGTGTTTTCCACCATATGTGAGTAGAGATGTTCAAAGTAGGTGTTCATGATCTGCTGAATTTCCATGGAATCTGTAGTAATTTCTTTATTTTCAGTCCTTATTGTGTGGATTTGAGTTTTTTCTTTCTTTTTCTTGATAAGGTTGGCTAGGGGTTTATCAATTTTGTTTATTCTCTCAAAAAACAAGCTCTTTGATTCATTAATTCTTTGTATTGTTTTTTAGTTTCAATTGCATTTAATTTCTGCTCTAATCTTTACAATTTCCTCTCTTCTATAAGCTCTGAGTTTTACTTGTTCTTCCTTTTCTAGAAGCTGAAGATGTAGCATTAAGTTATTCAGTTGTGTTCATTTCATTTTCTTCATGTGACTATTTATTGCTAATATATTTCCCTCTTAGACTGATTTCATTGCATCCCATAGGTTATAGTATGTTTTATCTTCATTTTTACCGTATTGTAGATTTTGTTTATTTCTTCTTTAAGTTCATCTGCACCCCACTGGTTATTCAAAAAGTTATTTAATTCCTATGTATTTATGCAGGTTTTGCAGGTTGTTTTGCCATTGATTTCCAATTTTTGTACACTATGATAAGATATTATGCATGAGATAATTTTGCTCCTTTGAATTTAGTTAAGAATGCTTTATGGGTTAATATATGGTCTATTTTGTACAATGTCCCATTTGCAGCTGACAAGAATGTATATTTTGATGTGATTGGGTGGAACACTCTGTAAACATCCACTATGTCCATTCCCTCACAGGTCTAATTCAATTCTGTCACCAGTTTTCTGACTTTTTGTCTTGTTTGTCTATCTCTTTGGGGTGTTAAGACTTCCTATTACAATTGTGTTGCTGTGTATTTGGTTTTTCATGTGCATTAGTATGTCTTATATAGTTGGGTGCTCTTGTATTTAGTGCATATATATTTATAAGTGTTAATTCTTCCTCTTGTAGTTTTCCACTTACAAGTGTATAGTGGCCTTCTTTATCTCTTTTAATCCTTTTAGGTTTGAAGTTCACTTTGTCTGCAAACAGAATAGCTACCCCTGTTTTTTGTTTTTCTGGGTTCCTGCTGCATGGAATACTGTTTTCCATCATTTGACTTTTACTCTATGATGTTCTTTTTGAGTCATATATATTTCTTCTATACAGCATAGTGTGGGATCCTGTTTCTTGAACCATACTGTCAGCCTGTTTCTTTTGATAGGTGAACACAGCCCATTTACATTTATGGATATCACTGATATGTACTGACTTGACTTTGTCATGTTGTGTTCCTATTGTTGGTTTCCTGATTTTCTCCCTTGTTTAATTTCTTGTACAGCATTGTGGGGTTTTTTTTGTTGTTGCTTTTTTTTTGCTGTTGTTCTTGAGATTGTGGTCATTTTTATCTCTGTCTAGCATGGCTTTCAGTATTTTTGTAGGGTTGATTTACTTTCTCTGTGTTTTCCACCCTATGTGCATAGAGATTTTCAAAGCAGGTATTCATGATCTTTGGAATTTCCATGCGATCTGTAGTAATTTCTTTCTTTTCACTCCTTATTGCATGAATTTGAGATTTTGTTTCTTTTCCTTGATAAGACTGGCTAGAGTGTTATCAATTTTGTTTATTCTCTGAAAAATGCAGATCTTTGATTTGTTAATTCTTTTTTTGTTTCAATTGCATTTATTTCTTCTCTGATCTTTACAATTTCCCCTCTTCCACACCTTTGGGATTTAATTGCTCTTCATTTTCTAAAAGTTTGAAATGTAGCATTGGGTTGGTTATTTGTGCTTGTTCTGTTTTCTTGGTGTGATAGTTCATTGCTATATATTTCCCTCTTAGGCCTGATTTCACTGTGTCTCAAAGCTTACAGTATGTTGTATCTCCATTTTCATTGAATTATAGGTATTGCTTTATTTTTGGCTATATTTCACCTGTAATACACAGGTTGTTCAGAAGTTTGATATTTAATTTCTATGCATTTATGTAGGTCTTGCAATTTCTTTTGTCATTGATTTCCAGTTTCATTGCACTATGGTGAGACATTGCATGGGAAAATTTCTTTTTTTAATTTTTTTTTTATTTTAAAGAGAATAAATCAAAAGAGGAAAAATCTAAGCAGATCAAAACAGAACAATGTAAGCAACAGAGCACTTCACAACAAGACAATTGGATATTAACAGTAGCTATCCTAATGTCTCTTTCTTTGAAATAAGTGAGCTTAACTTTACACATCATAATGTCAAATATAACAAAATAGAATAAAACAACTTAAGAGAATGTAAGTATTGCAAGTCATTCTGAACCAAATAATTGAAGATGAACAATGGCTGCTATATTATCTCATTTTCCATAAAAATTTTGTTTATACTACCATATGTATTAAAATCCAATAAGACCCAACATGATAGAACCAATGGTAATAGAAGAACAAAAGCATGGTAGGACTTCAGAGCAAGATGATATTAAATCTACAATGGCTGCCATATTGTCTTTTCTTCAAAGTAACTATTCATACCATCACATATATTAAGATCAAAAGACAGAATAAAGCCATTCCAACCAATGAATGAAAACATAAGACCTCAAAGCAATATAATGGTGAACCATGATTACCATAAAATCTTCTGTACTCTTAGCATTTCTTACACTAGGGAGACTATACAGTATTTATACATGTGAGTTTGATTTATTTTACTTATGAGTATAGATTCAAGATGCATCCATTTATTTATAAATATCTCAATGTGATCATTCTTTATAGCTGAGTATTACTCCATTGTATAAAAGTACCACAATTTTTTTTTTAATCCATTTCTCAGTTGATGGTCATTTAGGTTATTTCCAAGGTCTGGCTATTACAAACTGTGCTGCTATAAACATGGGTGTGCATATATCACTGTGGTAAGATGTTCTCAGTTCTTCTGGGAATATGTCTAAGAGTGGAATAGCTGGGTCACATGGCACCTCCAACCCCAGCTTTTTGTGGAATCTCCAGATTGACCTTCACAGTGGTTGCACCAGTCTACTCTCCCACCAACAGTGCAGAAAAATTCCTTTTTCCTCACAACGTCTCCAGCATTTGTTGTTGGTAGTTTTGTTGATCCTGGCCATTCTTTCTGGAGTTAGGTGGAACCTCAGTGTGGTTTTAATTTGCATTTCTGTAAAGACCAATGATGATAAACATTTTTTCATATATTTATTTGCTACTCATATTACTTCGTCTGAGAACTGTGTGTTCATCTCAGATGCCCATTTTTGGATTGGGTCTTTGAATTTCAGGGGCATGATTTTTTAAAATTCTTTATAAGTTCTAGACAGAAGTACTTTGTCTGAGGGACAGTTCACTAAGATTTTTTTCCCACCTTGTAGGTTTTCTTTTCAGTATGGTGGTTATTTCTTTTGACATGCACAAACTCTTTAATAAGATGTGATCCCAGTTATTGATTCTTGGAAGTATTTCTTGTGCAGCTTGGTTCTTGTTCATGAATTCCCTACCAACCCCCATGTTTTCAAGATTTTTTACCTAATTTGTTTTCCAACATTTTTAGTGTTTCTGTTTTAATATTTAGATCTTTGATCCATTTAGATTTTAGTTTAGTAGATGGTGACAGGCATGGGTCTAATTTTAGTTTTTGGCATATAGATCGCCAGTTTTTTCAGCACCATTTATTAAAGAGACTATCGTTCTTCCAATGAACATGATTGGCTCCTTTATCAAAGATGAAGTGGTTGAGTGTGTGCATAGTTGTATCTTTTAATCCATTGATCTTCAGGTCTGTTTTTATTCCAATACCATGTTGATTTTATTACAGTAGCTTTGTAGTATAACTTCAAGTCAGGGATTGTGATGCTTCCTGCCTTGGCTTTGCTGCTTAGAATTGCCTTTGCTATTCTAGGTCTCTTCTGAATCCAGATGAATTTTAGGAGTGATTTCTCCAGAACTATGAGGTATGTTAGTGGTATTTTCATTGGGATTGCATTGAATCTGTTTAACAATTTTGGGAGAATGTCGATATTCATAATATTTATTCTTACTATCCATGAACAAGGGATAACTTTCCATTTACTGAGATTCTCCTTGATTTCTTTTTTCAGGGTATTATAATTTTCCATATACAGCTCTTTTACATCTTTCATTAGATAATTCCTATATATTTCATTTTTTTTGGATGCTACTGTGAAAGATTTGGCTTCTCTTATATCTCTCTCAGTGATTTTGTTGTTATTGTATAAGAGTGCTATTGATTTTTGAGTATTGACTTTGTTTCCAGCTACATTGCTGAATTTATTTATTTATTTATTTATTTATTTATTTATTTATTTTTGCAGCACTGGGGATCTAACTCACGATTCCCTGCTTGCCAGGCAGGCACTTATGCCACTGAGCTAAATTCCCAGCCCGTTGAATTTATTTATTATATCTAGGAGTCTTTTGATGGAGTTTTGGGAATCTTCTATGTAGAGTATCATGTCATCTGCAAAGAATGATTGTTTATCTACTTTTTTCCTATCTTTACTCCATTTATTTCTCTCTCTTTTCTAATTTCTCTCACTATTATTTCCAGTACTATGTTGACTAGGAGCTGTGGAAAGGGACATCCTGGCCTTGTGCCTGATTTCAAGGTAAAGGCTTTCAGTTTTTGGACATTTAATATGACACTGGCTGTTGGTTTGTTGTAGATGACCTTTATCATATTGAGGTAAAGACCATCTATTCCAATTCTCTGTAAGGGTCTTATCATGAATGGGTGTTGGATCTTATCAAAAGCATTTTCTGGATCTATAGACATGATCTTGTGATTCTTACTTTTGTATCTATTGATATGGTGGATCACATTTATTGATTTATGTATGTTGAACCATACCTGCATACCTAGGATGAATCCCACTTGGTCATGGTGTATCATCTTCTTGATTTGCTGCATCCTGTTTGCCAATATTTTATTGAGATTTTTTGCAACTATGTGCATTAGGGAGATTGGCCTATAGTTCTCTTTTTTAGTTGGGTCTTTCTCAGGTTTCAATACAAGAGTGATATTTGCTTCCAGGAATGAGTTAGGGAGAATTGATTCCTTTTCAATTTCATTGAAGAGTTTGAGGAGTGTCGGCATTAAGTCTTCTTTGTATTTCTTATAGTATTCTGCAGTGAATCTGTCTGGTCCTGGGCTCTTATTTGTTGGTAAGGACTTGATTACATTTTCAATTTCATTAATAGAAATTGGGTTAATCAGCAGTTTTATATCTTCTTGGTTTAGCTTTATTGGTTCATATGTTTCTAGGAATCTGTCCATTTCTTCTATGTTATCGAACCTATAAGAGTAGGGTTTTTTGAAATAGTTGTTGATGATCATCTGTATTTGCACAGGGTCAGTAGTGATTTCACCTTTTTCATTCTGTATTGCATGAATTTGAGTCTTTTCTTTCCTTTTTTCAATAAGGTTGTCTAGGGACATCAATTTTATTTATTCTTTCAAAGCACCAACTCTTTGACTTATTGATTCTTTCTATTGTTTTCTTAGTCTCTATTTCATTAATTTCTGCTCTGATTTTTATAATTTCCTCCCTTCTTTTGGCTTCGTGCGTGGCTTGCTCTTCTAGATGTTTGAGGTGCAATATCAGGTTGCTTATTTGTGTTCATTCTGTCTGCCTAATGTGGGAACTCAGTGCAATAAATTTTACTCTGAGGACCACTTTCATTGCATCCCACAGGTTCTGTAAGTTTTATTCATATTTTCATTTGCTTGTAGATATTGTTTAATTTCTTCTTTAATTTTTTTGTGACCTACTGATTTCTCAAGAGTGTGTTATTTAATTTCCATGTGTTTGTGTGGTTTTTGCAGTTACTTTTATCATTAATTTCTAGTTTCATGCTGCTGTGATCTGATACCATGCATGGAATAATTTCAATTCTTTTGCATTTACTTAAATATATTCTGTAGGTTAGTATATGGTCCACTTTAGAGAATGTCTCATGTACTGCTGAGAAGAATGTATGTTCTGATGTTATTAGATGGAACACTCTGTATATGTCTATCAAATCCATTTGTTCACATACATGATTCAGGTTCTGTTATTTCTTTGCTGATTTTCTATCTAGTTGATCTATCCCTTTGTGTCAATGGTGTGTTAGGGTCTCCTGTTACAATTGTGTTATTGCCTATTTGATTTTTCAGCTTCTGTTGAGACTTGCCTTGTGTAGCTGGGTGCTCCGGAATTTGGTGCATATATATTTAAGTTTGTTATCTCTTCCTCTTGAAATTTTCCCCTAACTAGTATGTACTGACCTTCTTTATCTCTTAGGACCATTCTTGGTTTGAATTTCACATGGTCTGTCAACAGAATAGCTACCCCCACTTTTTTTTTTGTGTTCCTGATGCATGGAGTATTGTTTTCCATCCTTTGACTTTCAGTCTGTGAGTTTCCTTTTGGATTAGATGGGTTTCTTGTAGACAGCATATGGTTGTTTCTTGATCTATTCTGCCAGTCTGTTTCTTTTAATTGGTGAATTGAGGCAATTTACACTAATGTTTATAACTGTCATATATTGGTTTATTGTTGACATGTTTTCTTTCTGATGTTGTATCTTTACCTTTCCATTCTTTTTAATTGTCTTTCTTGCTTAGTGGTTTTTTCCTATGTGTATCCAGAATGTCTTTCAGTATTCTTTGTAGGTTTGGTTTGGTGCTTATGAAGTTCGGCAGCTGTTCTTTGTCATGGAAGTATCTTATTTCTCCATCTATTTTGAAGGACAGTTTTGCAGGGTATGTCAGTCTGGGTTGGAAGTCATTTTCCTTTAGGAACTGAAGCACTTCACTCCATGCTCTTCTTGACTTCATTGTTTGTGTTGAGAAGTCTGCTGTGATTCTGACAGGTTTTCCTTTATAGGTGATCTGTCCTTTCTCTCTAACAGCTTTTAGTATTCTGTTCTTCTTATGTTGGATTTCTGGGATGGTGATTATTATATGTCTGGGTGTAGTTTTGTTTTGTTTATGGCTATTAGGATTTCTATATGCTTCACTAATCTGTATGTCAGTTTCCATAGTCATGTTTGGGAAATTTTCAGCTATTGCTTCTGTAAATAGCCTCTTGATATCATTTTTGTTGTCCCCTTCTTTTTCATTTGTCTCTATTAATCTTATGTTGTTTTTCTTTGCATCATCTTGCAGCTGTTGAATTGTTATTTCCTGATTTCTTGCTATTTTTAGATCTTTCTTTTCCTGTTCACTAGCTGCCATACTATCTTTGAGGTCTGAAATTGTATCTTCACTTTCATTGAGGTAGTTTTTGCAACTTTCAATTGAATTTTTGATTTCTTATATATCTCTTTGAATCTGCTTCATGTATTCTGTTTGTTTCTTAAACTGTTCACTCAGTGTTTCTATCATTTTGCTTTGTTTCTCTAATTTTTTAGCTGTGTCTTTGTTGGATGAATTCAGTATTTCTTTCAGTACTTTTATTATTTTTTCTTTTGACTGGGAGTTTCTTTCTGATTTGAGTTCCCTCATAGCTTCCCATACTTGCTTCTTTATTTCAGTTGATATCTCTTCAGGCATTTCAGGTATATGGCTAGTATTTTCTTCTATGCATGTGGCTCCCAGGCTTTCTAGGGATTGGCTGGAGTTTTGAGATTGCATTTTGGTCTTTCATTTTGTCATTTTCTTTTATTTCAGTGTTTCTAGCAATGTTCCAAAGCTTTCCCTGGATGTTTTTGAAATCACCTCCTGGGCCCTCCACTACTGGGACTCATGTGGCTTTGTTCCTCTGGCATGGTGTGCCTTGTTCCCCTGGTTAAAAGAAGGTCACTGAGCATTCTCTCCTCAATCCTGTGGAACCTCTGGGGCATAGTCCAGTGTTGTAGGGGGCTGGATGGGCACCCAGCCACCAGGATTGATGGTCCCAAACTTTTTCTGGGCCTGGGCTGGTGATCTGCAGCTCACCTCCAGGTGATGGTGCAGGCCTGGCTCCCCTTTTGGTGGGCCTGTCTCCCCTGGTTGAATGAAGTTCCCTTGGCACAGTCCATTCAAGCCCTTGGAACATCTGGAGCCTAATTCAGTGTCCTAGGGGGCTGGATGGGCACCCAGCCACCAGGATCAATGGTGCCAAACTTTTCCTGGTCCTTTGCTGGCAAGCCGCAACACACCTCGAGGTGGTGGGGTGGGGCTGGGTGTATGGGTTAATTTCAATCCCTTTTCATTTACTTAACAATGTTTTATGTGTTAATATAAGGTGTAACATGGAGAATGTCCCATGCATAGCTGAGAAAAATGTGTATTCTGATATGGTTGGATGGAACACTCTGTAGACATCTGCTAAGTCCATTTGTTTACATGTATGATTCAGTTCTATTATTTCTTTGGTGACTTTTTGTCTAGTTGATTTGTCTGTTTGTGGCAGGGGGGTATTAAGGTCACCTGTTAGAATTGTGTTCTTGTTTAATTGGTTTTTCATGTCCATTATTATTTCTCTTATCTAATTGGGTGCTTCCTTATTTGGTGCTTACAGTTCATATATTCATAATTGTTTGTTCTTCTTGAAGTTTTCTGCTAACAGTTATGTAGTGAATTTCTTTATCTCTTTTCATCATTTTTGGTTTGAGTTTCACATTGTCTGCAAATAAAACAGTTACCCCTGCTTTTTTATTGGTTCATGTGTCATTGAATATTGTTTTCCATCCTTTGACGTTTAGTCTACAAGTTTCCTTTTGAGTCAGACATGTTTCTTGTATACAGAATATTGTGGATCCTGTTTCTTGATCTATTCCCTCAATCAAATTTTTTGATAGGTTAATTGTGGCCATTTTTATTGATGGATATAACTGATATGTACTGGGTCAACTTTGTCATGTTATTTTCCTGCTTTTGTATTGTGCTTTTCTCCCTTGTTTAATTGCTTTTGTTGCCCGGTGATTTCTTTCTTTTTTGTTGTTCTGGAGATTGTGGTCATTTTTTATCTCTATCTAGTATGTCTTTAATTAATCTTTATAGGGTTAGCTTGGTGGACATGAATTTCTTCAGTTGTTCTTTGTTATGGAAATATCTTGTTTTCCATTAAATTAGAAAGAAAGTTTTTTTGGGTACATAATTCTAGGATGAAACTTGTTTTCTTTCAGGGCTTGAAATATCTCTCTCCAACATTGTCTTGAAGGTTTTTTCTGAAAAGTCTGCCATGATTCTGATGGACATTCCTTGATAGGTGAGTTGTGTCTTTTTTCTAACAACTTTTAGTATTCTGTTTTTATGTTGCAAGTCTGGGATCCTAATTATTATATGTCTGGGTGTAGATTTATGTTGGTTGTGACTGTTTCATGATCTAAATGACTCAGGGAATCTGCATATCAGATTCCTTCCACATGTTTGGGAAATTTTCTGCTATTTCTTCTGTGAATAGTTTACCTATGTCATTAATGTTCACTCCTGTATCTTCACTGATGCCTATTAGTTTTATATTATTTCTCTTGGCATCTTCTTGAACCTGCTGGATTGTCATTATTGGTGTTTTCATTTTTTTTAAGTTGTAGCCTTTCATGGTCACTAACTGTGATCCTGTCCTCAAGATCTGGAATTCTATTCTCAGCTTCATGTAAATATTTTTCCAGCTTTCAATATAATTTTTTTGTTGCTTGGATATCTCTTTAAATTTGTTTCATGTATTCTGCTTATTTTCAATATTTTTTATTTAAAGTTTCAATCAATTTTCCATTTTCCTGTATTTTTTTTTCTATTTCTTCTCTGGCTATGCAGAACAAGTTCTTTACTAAGGTTGTTATTTCTGTCTTTTTATGGGCAACTTTCTAGTTTAATTTCCTCTATAGCCTCATGGATTTGTTTCTTTATTTCATTTGTTATCTTTTCAGGAATTTCTGGTGTTTCATTGTTAAAGTCCTCTATTACAATGTCTCCTGTACTTGCTCCTGATGCACTAGATGTTTAAGACTGAATTTGGTTTTTTGGTTTGTCATTTTGATGTTTTGGGCTAGTATTTAGCCTTTCAATCCAAATAGTCTTAATTGTTGGTTATGTGTATCTTAGGGTCATACTGTGTGGTTGATGTTTGTCCCATTGCTGGATACCACAATGAAGAGGAAATCCAGTTACCTGAATTCCTCCTATAGGGCCTGTTGGATGAGTCCTGTATTCTTTCTGGGCTAACTAGCCTAGAAGTATTGATGTAGGTCAACTCTTAGTCATTGCTGTTGCTATGTCTTCAGGTTGTTATGGGTCACCACATTTCCCTGTCTACAGTTTTTGTGTCATCTGAGGCCCTACTGTGTCACTGGGGTCTCATAAGCTCTTTTAATTTTCTCCAAGTTGGGGGGGACATTATTGACACACACCTCAACCTGTCTTATGTTCTATGTATGGAGGAGGGGATTACCCACTCTCTTCAAGGTTTGCCAAGGTCTTACAGTTGGATAGAGTTTCACTTATGCTCCTATTTACCCATTACAGTCCTCTGTTTTAGGGGGAAACTCACCACACTGACTAGAGCCTGCTGAGGTCTTGTTTGGGTGAGGGGTTCCTGAGTTTCCCATCCAGACAGCACAGTAATCCACTGTAGTTCAAGGTTCTGGGAGAAGGAGTTGGTTACAAAGATCAACTGCAGTACTAGGTCCAGGAGTCAGGTGTGTCCCCCAAGGGGTGGACCTGTGGTGGCAATCTGAGGAGACCAAGGATTCCTGGGGCATCTCAGGTGTTCCTGCCTGAGGGGCAGGCCCAGCAGTGTCAGTCCGAGGTTACCCAAGCATGCTGAGGGCTTCCCAGGTGCTCCTGGCTGGGGGTGGGGGCAGCTGCTGCAGTCCGAGGTAACTCAGTTATGCAGGGTGATTGCCGGGTGTTCCTGGCCTAGGGGTAGGCCCAGCAGTAGCAGTACAAGGGGCTCAGTCATGTCGGGGGCTTCCCAGTTGTTCCTGGCCAAGGGGCAGGCCTGCAGTGGCAGTCCGAGGTGGTTCAAGTGTGCTGGGGGTTTCCCAATACCTCCACTTGTTTATGAGCCCTTTTTTTATCCTACCAGTCGTATCCCCTAAAGAGACTTCTCTGAGGTAATCTCACTCATCAAATCACAAGTTGACCCTGTTTTTGAAGTGCAAAATATCATTCCATAGCTTTACCTCATTAACCACCAAAATATGCCTGAGATACCCTATCTGAGACATTGCAATCAACCAATACACCCTTAGCCCTAATAGCCATCTTGGCCTCTAGCCCATTATAAACTGCCTGAAACCCCAAATTGTCATCCCTACCCACTCCTCCCACAACACTCACATCTGTCCTCTAATAAAATCTGATGGCTCTGTCCAATTAGTCAAAGATCTCCAAAAGATTATTGAATCTTTTTTTCTCACTCACCAAGTGGTACTCAAACTCTATGTACTCCTCTCCAATATGGCTCACATACTCAATACTTTGCTGTTGTAGACTTTAAAGATATCTTCTTTTTTATTCCCCTTAGCTCTGATTCTCAAAGTTTCATCTTTACCTACACATTACCCACATCTCTATTCACCCAACAAACTGACATATACAGTTTCTTGCCAAGGATTTCATGATAGCCCCCACTTCTTTGGCCAAGCAATACAAACAGACTACCAATCATCCAACCTTACCACCAGCAAACTGTATGTCAATGACCTTTTGCTATGCAACTCTTCAAAAAAATGGCTCTATCTCCATTCTTAAATTATTAGGGAACAGGGATACTGTGTCTCAGAACGCAAAGCCCACTTAATGCAAAAAGAGGTCAGTTACCTCAGTTTTCATCTCATCTTTACCACTTACTGCTTAGCCTCTTTCCAGAAAACAGGCTGCTAACAATATTCCTTTCCCCACTGAAAAAAAATGACATATATTTTCCTTTTATGCTTGTTCATTATTTTAGATTTTTGATTCCAAATTTTTCCCTCACTGAAAAGCCCTGCCCAAGGCTTGCCTCAGAGATCCCTGAAAAAAAATACCAGAAACTGAACTAATTTCCATTTCTTTTGGGGCTTACTCTAGTCAGGGTTTGTGCAGAGAACAATTAGAATCAGGACATGGAGTTTATAATGTTATTTTTATGATGGTCACCCAGAGCTAACACAATAAATTGCAGGAAATCTATCCATAACACTAAGGACATAGAATATTTAGCCAAGGGCCTGAATCCCACAGCAGTATCCCACATGAGTCCAGATGAAGACCCAGAGCTCATGACAATACCTCCCAGGAGTCCAACTGGAGGACTAGAGCCCACAAGAAGGACTCACACCAGTCTCTTTTACGGATCTGTGCTGGGAAGGTGCAAAGGTCAGTGGTGGAATCCAGGAAGCCTATGCCAGTGGTGTGAAGAAGCTGTGCTGGTAGGTTGAGTGTTTTATGCTGGAGCCGAGAAATCACAGTTACAACAAAGACCAGGGCTATCCTGAAAAGCACTACAGTCATCCTCAGTGACACAGAGGTCCTGAGCTCCTCCTCCAACAAACACAGTGGAGTACATAACAGGAAGCCAGCCTGCTGAGTTCATCCTGGAGACCAAGTGGTACAAATCTTCCCCTCTGGAGCCAGGAAGCAGTGTTCGATGTGAGGACCAGAGATTTTCCAGGAGAACCTAATGGTTCAAACAGCAACTTGTAGGAGAACCCACAAGTCCTCAACACCTCAATGCCTTAATGCACTAATGCACAGCTTTTCCTTTCACATCTCTATTTATGCTGGCAACTTTCCTCAGATGGGCCATCTACACTCAGTAGCATGGTGATTTCAATTCAACTGGCATTAAGTTGACTGCAAGTTTTTAATCCATAACAGAGCTCTCAAGTGGACACTTCTTAAGAATCTTGCTTTGGCCTTACCCAATCCCAATAAACCTTTCTTTCCTTTTCTAACCAGCAATAAGAGACAAGCACTAGGGCTACTTTCACAGCCAGCTGGAGATTACTTCCAGCTTGTTTCCTAGTTTTCCAAACAGTTTGACATTTTAAGTTAGGCTGCTCTGTTTACAGGTTTTAGCATCAAGTGCACCCCTTATCCCTGATGCCCCCTAGCCCCTGCAGAAATATTCTTCACATGACCTCTCCAATTCTCAACAATTGTTCCTTAACCCTTCTCTATTGAGCCTACACTATCTGCTATTATAACCCACAGTTACTTTCTGCCAGTCATCTGTCCTAAACCCTGCCAACCTCCTATCAATACCTGAATCCCCAAATTCCACCACCAAAAATGAGTACACTCAGTTCCTTGATTTTACTCTTACAGTTTTCATCATATAAACTCATAATGTATTCCAGGTTTCCTGACTTGTTTTTTTTTTTAAGGGAGAATTCCAAAGACTACCTACTCCCAAGGACAATATCCATCTCACAGCTTCTAGAATGGGTATTATTAAAAACAAAGTAGGGAATGTGTGTTGGCAAGGATGTGGAAAAAGAGAAACTTTGTACATGGTTGAGAGAAATGTAAATTGTGTCATTTATATGGATAACAGGAGGTAGACTCTTCAAAAACTTTAAAATAGAACTATCAATTTGATCCAAAAAATCTCCCTTTTGGGTATACGCCCAGAGGAAATAAAACCAATATGGTAAAGGCGTGTGTACTGTGCTCGTTGTAACATCATTCATGGTAGCTAATATTAAAAAACCTCAAGTGTATGTTGAGTGAATAGGTAAAGAAATTATATGCATAAAGATTAAGTAAATATTTTCACTCTTACCCATCCTCTTCCTTTTAAATGGTGTGATATTTTTATTTTTTTTATCAGTACTGGGTATCAAACTCACAACCACGTGCTTGCAAGGCAGGTGCTTATGCCATTGAGCAAAATCCCCAGCCCTATATTTCTTTTTATTACCAGTAATGAAATTTCTTTTTTAAAATGAAATTTCTTTTTTAAAGTAATGTAGAAATTGCAATTTCCCATAAATGCTCTCTCATTCTACACTGTACCTTTCAAACTCACTATGGTATTGGAGAAATTTTAGTTATAATTACGATTTGTTTCTCAAACTTTACAACAAGTTGTTCTGTCTGCTGAAATAAAATTATTTCATGACCATTTTCCAAATGGTAGTTGTCACTGGAGTTATAGTACCTATGAATAGAAAAATATTATTCACTCCTTTGACTTCATTATCATTTCATACATATGCCACCAAGTCTGGCATAAGATTTTTAAAGACATTAAAATGCTAATGATAGCTTTTTGACAGTATATTGAGTATGTTAAATAGCTTGCAGCTTGCATGCCATTAATAAAGTAAAGCAACTGAAGTGTCATATTGAAAAAAAAATTTTCAATTCTTTTACTAATAATACCAGTTAGTTCTAAGGTATATGTCTTAGTTACTTTCTCCTTGCTGAGACACAATACCTGACATCCAGAACTCTAAAGAGAAAAGACTTACTTTGCCTCAGGTTGTAGAGGCTTCAGTCTATAGTTTTGGGTGGCTCTAAGACAAAGAGACACGTCAGAGGGGAAATCACAGAAGACAAACAGTTAATAGCATTGCAGTAGGAAGAACAAAGAGATGAAAGGAGGAGAGGGAGATAATTCTTTCCAGGCCACATCCCCAGTGACTCACATCCTTTGACCAACATCACATTTAACTATTAAATTATCATGCTCCCACAATTCAGTCACCTTCCCAAAGTCCCATCCATAAGGTTGGGGGTAACATCTAGATATAAATCATAACAGTATAAAAAATCATTCAACCAATAAGAGACAGGTTTTTTGTCCTAGGAAAATATATCATTAATGATTCAACTTACACCATCCAAAAGTAAAACTTAAAAGACTTACTATGGTATACAGTTTATATTCCCTTTCCTGAATAATCCAGTCTTGAATAACAAAATTGTTTTAATGTAATATCTTAATATTAACATTTATTTCAACTTTAGGCTCTTAGAGAATTATAAAGACCATACAATCATTTTGTAGAAAATAAATCATAAATGCCACTTTTCATTACCTCATGTAATGTCAAAAAAAGAATTTTTTATTGCTTTCATTTCTTTTAAAGTTTCTTTTTACAATTTCTAGCATTTATTTATATTTACTTAACCCTCTTTTAGGTGTTTTTCTTTCTTAGGATGTTGTTTGACAGTGAGTTTTTTTAATAGAAAATTTCCTTAAGCCTCCGAAGTTGTTGTTTCATGCTTCATTTTAAATTTTACATTTTTCAAAAAAAATTGGAAACCTGTAGTTTCTTTTCTATGTGAGCTATAACAATAGGGAGAACTTTGTGCACACTAGCTTTCATTGTACCACTACTATCAATAAGTTTTTAGTCCTAGGGAAAATAATCTCTTTTCCTGACTTTTATCTTGATGTTTGGGTGACAAGATGGGCAAGGATATTTATGAAAATCTTCCTAGATAACAGAACAACTAGTAATAACTACTGACCAGAATGACTGATAAGGCACATAATGTATCCCACAAAAAGCAATCTAAATCACTTAATGTGTTATCTCCTCTTATTTGGAGTCCAAAGGTATTTGAAGCTATTTTAATATGAGGAGGGAGTGACAAATGAGTGAGTGACATTAAATTTTATCAATTCTTTCATTTTCTAACTTTGACTTTTAACAACTAAGAGTTGCCAAAACTTCTTGATTCTAAGTTTAGTTTATTGATAAGACACCTTTGGACTGGAGGTCCCTACTCTGGATTTTTAGTTTTCTTTGGTGGAAGGTTGCCAGAGCCTGGTTTGCGCTCTTCTGCTCTTTTCCTTTTTAAATACCAATGAATGATTACCAGAAAATCATTCCTTCCTTAGGCTCTATTTAGTGGCTATTTAAAATAAGTGTGTATTTGTTGCTATACATCATACTGTGGTACATCATTTTGGACATAAATACCTTTTAACTTTGGGGTAAATGCCCAAAAGATGAAACCTGTGGGGCAGCATTTTCTTTGGAAATGGAAGCAAAGTACCATCAATAGTGAGAGGACTCCACACAATTGTATGCCTGGATAACTGAGATATCACAGCACTTGAGAAACTTTGAGTGTAATTTTAAATTGTGTTTTGCTTTTTATAATGATTACCAAGTGGCTATAATTATTTTCAATTTATCATAAAATGTAAGGTCTCCCCCTCTCTGCTGTTGCTACACAGCACCATAGTTCTCAATTAAATTTCAAAGTGACTTCAAGTGTGTTAGAAGTGTGATGAGATTTTATGGGCACGAGATTAAAACAACAACAAAGGAATAGTTAAATAAGAAGGTGTTTAAAAAATTTCCCTCCTGAAATACTATTTTTCTGAGTTTTTATCCCTGCATAATAACTTTTCTAGAAGGAATTCTCAAAAATCAACATTTTATTCAATACTCTTGAAGAAGAACTTCTAGATACAAATTTCAAATCAAGTTTGAAATAGTTTAAATCAAACATTGATTCAAGAGGCTTCATTAAAAAGTAAAAGCTCAGGTTCAACAATGCAGAGCTAAGGATATATTTGGTTTTCATTTTCTAGCATATTTATGCCAGGGTAAATTTTAAGCATGAGTGTTCTCTTAATGTTTATTAAATTTAATTGAAAATTAAAGAATGACCAAATTGCTGGAAGAAGTATGTTCCACAGAATTGATAGCACTTATTTTTATATATTTAAAGATTGTATTTATTTCAAAGTGTATCATGAAATATCTCTGGGTTTGAACTTTTCTAGAATAAGCATAAAAACATATCAAACATCCATGAATCATGAATTCACATTGAATTACAGCAATTATGTTATTCAAAATTTAGAAGCTTTCAGTCCATTATTTTACATTTGGCTGTTACAACAAAAGAAAATACAATAACATTTTCTGAAAAATTCCTGAGAAAACATTACAGGTTAAAACTTTTTAAATACACTTCTGTTGTCCATTTTTAAATTACAAAAGTGATCTAAACTGTTTTAAAAATTTAACATAAAACATTGCAGTAACATAGAAGACAAAATATGAAACTTTTCTGCAATTTACAAAACCCAATAAAACCACTCAGAAATTATCTAAATGAAACCTAGGATAAGAATTTTTAAAATTAAAACTTTTGTAGTGATATTCTCTTTAAAACAGCTATAGCATGGGACAAGGTAAGCTTCTTGAATAAATAAAAGAAAAATTTGGTATTCATTAACACCTTCTAATATGTTCTGTTATTTGAGGAATTTCTAGATATGACAATGCTTGTTACAGATTGAATATGTGAACATAGAGAATAACTTAGTAAAACATTCACTTTAAGAATTAAATTTTTGCTTTTAAACCACACCTAGAATATACTTTTTTGCAATGTGATATTTTAAATATATGGTAGAAATTTTCTAATGGAAATTTTAATCATATGTGACACAGTTATCCAAGTATCTAGATAGTAAAAATCATGGGGATCTCTTTGCAGTTGGTTTATAACTAGTTTTACCTTTTTCAGAGTTCATTTATCAAATGATTATATGGCCAATTTATTAAATGATTAAAGACAATTTATGAGTGTTATAGGCAGTAAGTGCTCAATATATAGGAGAGATTTGAAATTTATTTTAGCAAGAAACAAAACCCCTAAACCCTGATAGCCATAGACCTTTTAAAAGTTTGATTGCATTATTGGTGATGTTAATTTACCCATAACAAGCATTCTAATTGCTAATATCATGATGCAAATCTAAATACCTACACGACATACTTTTAGAATACAGTTGTACAGGACACAAGGTCTGCTACTCTTTTCAACAGAAAAGTACTGCAAAATATATAAAAAAGAAGATCATAGGGGAGTAATTAGATTTTATAATCATGAAAACAAGATTTCTTAAAAATAGCAAGCAACATGAGAAATCACTCCAACAACTACTAGAGGATGCAGAGGACAATTGCATGAGACTGAGTGGAGTCATTAAAAAATGGGAGATAGTGCAAAGGACATGAAAAACTTGTTCACTGAAGTAATGACAAAAAAATTCCTGAACAAGGAAAAAATATTTGATACAGAGAAGTGAGGCATACAGAAGTTCAGTTAGCCACTATGTTAAAAAAAATGTATCACAAGGGATATAATAGTCAGGATTTGAGAAACTCTGTAAGAACAGAGTATTAAATGCTATTAGTGAAAAAAAACCAAATCACTTATAAAGGAATGTCCATCAGAATCAGAGCAGACTTCTCAACACAAATGCTCAAGTCAAGGGGAGCTTGGAGTGAAATCATTGAATCCCTAAAAGAAAATGATTTCCAATGCAGATTGATGTAACCTGCAAAACTATCTTTCAAAATTGGAGAAACAAGATACTTCAATCACAAAGAACACTTCAATAAAATTATGACCACCAAATCAGCACTCCAAAACATTCTGAAGGACATTCTAGAAACGCATAAGGAAGACAACGATTCCACAAATCCCAACAGAATGCATACACCAGGTAAGGCAAGTAATTAATCAGAGGAAAAAGAGCAGGGACCCACATCAGAAAGATAACTTTACAAGAATAAGTCAACACATATCATTTATAACCACCGATGATGTAAATGGTCTCAATTCACCAACCAAAAGAAACAAACTGTTATAATGGATTAAGAAACAGGAGCCAACATCATGCCGCATGCAGTAAACACATTCAACTCAAAAAGAAATTCTTTGACTGAAAATCATAAGATGAAAAGCCCCACTCCATGTGACAAAAACCCTAAAAATGTCAGAGGTAGCTATTCTATGTGCAGGAAAAATAGATTTTGAGCCAGGTGATTAAGAGAGAGAAAGAAGATCATTACATTCTTGTAAAAGGAATGATCCAAGAGGAAGAGATAACAATCATAAAAATACATGCACCAAATATCAGTGCACCCAACTGTATAAAAAATTAATGGACATGAAAATTCAAAAGGGAATTAATATAATTGTAATGGGGAAACTCAATACACCACTGTCACAAATAGGTGCATCCACTAGAAAAGAAATCAACAAAGAAATATCAGAACAGAACAAAATGTTTGAACAAAAGGAATTAGCAGCTGTCTATGGAGTTTTATGCCCCATAACATCATAATAAATATTTTTCTCAGCTGCACATGAGATATTCTCCAAAACAGACCACAAATCAGATCACATATCAGCTCTTAAAATATGCTTAAGTAAATGCAAAGGAACTGAAATTATCTCATACATATTATCAGATGATAGGAACATGAAATTGGAGCTCAGTGGCAAAAAACTCCTCTAAAGTTTGATAAACATATGGAAATTAGACCACACCTTCCTGAAAAACCAAAGAGTCACAGATAAAATTCAAGTAGAAAACAGACAGTTTCTAAAATTAAACAATAATACCAATACAACATAATTTAATTCAATGGTCTCAATGAAATCAGTCTTCCAAAGGAAATTTATAAAGGTAAATTGACACATCAGAAAAATAGTGTGAGCTCAAATGAATAATCTAACATTGAATCTCAAGCTTTGTGAAAAAGAAGAGAAAGTCATCCACAAAGCTCATATTAAGAAGGAAATCAGAAAGCTTACATGAGATATTAATACAATGTAAACTAAGTAAACAACACAAAGAATCAATTAGTTGGTTCTTTGAAATATTAAATCAAATTGACAAGCCTTTATCCAACCTCATCATAAAAAGGAAAGAAAGGCTCAAATCCATGCAATTAATAAAAAGGTGAAATCACAATGAATCCTATAGTAATCCAGATTGTTAATACATACTTTGAGAATCTATATTACAATATGATGGAAATCACCCAAGAAATAGACAGATTCCTATGAATTAGAGAAACTGAATCAAGAAGACATAAAAAATTCTAAATAAATCAAAATAACTCAACAAAATTGAAGATGTAAATGAAAACCTACCAACAAAGAGAAGCCCATATCTTGATAGATTCACTGCTGAAATTACAAGAAATTTAGAGAAGACATAATCCCACTACTTTTCAAAATTTTAATGAATTTGAAAAAGAAGCAGTATTCCCAAATTCATTCCTAGAAGCAAGCAATACCCTGATACCAAATCCAGAGAAATTTTGAACCAAAGGAAAAAGCTATAGATCAATCTCTAATGAACATAGGTGCAAAAACCATTAATGAATTACTGGCAAAAGATGCATCAAATCATCAAGAAAATTATACATCATGACCAAATAACATTTATCTCAGGGATGCAGGATGTTTCAATATATGGAAATCAATAAATGTAATACACTACATTACAAAAGCTAATGACAAAATCTAAATGATCATTCCAATAGATGCAGAAAACACATTTGACAAAGTCCAACACCCATTCATGATAAAAACCCTACAGAAAATTGGAATGGAAGGTCTTTATCTCAATCTGATAGAGGCTATCTATGACAGACCAAAAACCAACATCATACTAGGTGGTCAAAAACTGAAAGTTTTTAGTGTAAAATCAGGATCAAGACAAGGATGTTCATTATCACCACTCCTATTTGATAGGAGACACTAGCCAGGAAACATTAGCCAGGGCAATTAGATAAGAGAGTATCAGTATTTGAAGATGACATTTTAATTTACATAGAAGATCCAAAAATTCCACCGCAAGATTTCTATATTTAAAAACAAAATTTGGTGGCTTAGCTGGATACAAAGTCAACACTGAAATGTCAATAGCATTCCTGTACACAAATAAACTTAGTAGGAAAAATTAAGAAAACAACATACTGCATGATATTATAAAAAATTGAAATATTTAGGAATAAACCTGAAGAAGGAAATATAAAATCTTTACATCGAGAAATGCCAATGCATTTCTCTAAACGAGGAGATGGACAAGAGCATCATAAAATGGATTCAAAAAACCAATATAGTGAAAATGACCATAATTATAAAATTTCTATTTATAATGAAGGCAGTCCTAATCAAAATATCACCAGCATATCTCACAGAATTAGAGAAAACAATCCTTAAATTCATTTGAAATCAAAACATACCTAGACTAACAAAAATGTTTCCATGCAGCAAATGTAAGACTGGGAGGCATCACAATCTTTGACTTGAAATAATATTACAAAACTTCAGTGATAAAAATAGCATTATACTGGTAAAATCAGACCTGAGGATCAGTGAAACAGACTAGAAAATGTAGAAATGATTTCAGAAACACTCATCATTGACAAAGGGTTCAAACATCTAGAAGAAAGATAACCTCTTCAATAAATAGTGCTGGAAAATTTGGCTTTCCATATTCCAAAGACTAGATCTAGAGCTATATATTTCACCATGTACTAAACTAAAATAAAAATAAATCAAGGATATAATTATTAAAACAAAAACATGAAATCTGTTGGTAGATACCACAGATAGAAATGTTGAAGAAATAGGAGGCAAAGATTTTACAAACAACACCCCAATTTCACAGGAAATATCAGAAAGAATCAATACCTGTGATCTCATCTTATCAAAAAGCTTTTAAACAGCAAAAGAAACCATCACCAGAGCAGAGACAACCCACAGATTGGGAAAATCTTTTGACATCTGATCCTCAGACAAATAACTAATGTCTAAACTAAAGAACTGAAAAATATCAGAACCCCCCCCCATTTAAGCACTCAATCCAAAATAACAACTAAAATGAATAGACACTTCTGAGGTGAAGACATAGGAACAGCAAGTAAATATAAGAAAAAAAATGTTGAACATCACTGGTCACTTCAGAGATTTAAATAAAATCAACACTGAGATTCAATCTCCCTTCAGAAAGAATGGCTATTATCAAGAAATCAACCAGTGACAAATGTTGATAGAACTCTGAGATGGGAGTGTAGACTGGTGCAACATCTGTGTAAATTAGTGTGGAGCTTCCTTAAAAAATACTAATACTAGAGGATCCATTTGACCCAGCTATTCTCTTCCTTGGTGTCTTTCCAACAGAATTAAAAGCATAATACCACCGTGATATATGCAAATCATGTTTACAATGGCAAAATTTCTAATAGCTAACTCTTGGAAACAGCCTAAATGCCCTTCAACTGATGAACAGATAAAGAAGATGTGTTATTTATATACACTGGAGTACTACTCTTCCATGAAAGATAAACCTAAAATAATTCTAGGTAAATTAAAGCATATTCTTTTTAAAAAAATTAATTATTTTTTTGTTTTACATTTTAAATATATATAATGATCACTTTTATTATAGGGAATTTTTACCTGTATATGATATACCTTGGTTACTCTTTAATCCCATTACCCTACTCTCTCTTCAATCTCTCTTTCCTTACTTATTGAAGTTTTGTTTCCATTTTTTCTTAAAGTAAATAGGACATACATATTCAAATATCTCATGGTTTCTCTGATGTAAGAAGCTGCAGATGTAAATAAGGACTAAGCTATACAATAGTTATTGTGAAATAGAAAGAAAATGTTGCACTGGGAAAGAGAACTAGGAATGGGGAAGAGGAAGAGATTAGAAATAAAAATGGAAATAATATTTTTGTACATAAGGAGAGGGAGAGAGACTGAAGGGAGTGAAGAGAAATGGGAAAAAGGAAAATACAAGTTATATAATGTACAGGCACAAATTCCATATGATGAATGTTATCATCATGTATATTTAAAATATACCAATAAAATTAAGAAACAAAACTGTGGGGGGATTGCAAAAAAGATGGTGGATTCATAGGTAGTATGGTAGAGAGCCTCTGTGAGAAAATGAACTCATAGCTAGAATTTAACACCATGGAGAAGATCAGATGAAAGGAGATAAATTCTCACAATCCAGGAAGAAACTGAGGAAAAAGAAAAAAAGAAAAAGGAAGGGAAAGAAAAGAAAGAAAGATAGATGGGAAAGAAAAGCATGAATGGAGGGCTAGATTTGGTCCTGTGCTGTGCTGGGTAGAAAGCTGGAGCTAGACATGCTCCACTTGACCTGGTCCCACACTGTGCTGGGTGTGTCTTGGAGTTGGGCGACTCACAATGGAGCTGAGGTAGAGATCCTCAGGGGTTGGTGGGAGGTGGCACCACAACAGGGAGCTGAACTGGAGAGGCGAGCTGCACTGACCTGTGGTGAGTGCTGGGAACTGGGTCCCAGAGACAGGGTGACTGGCTTGATGACATAATGGAGTTGGGAAGAACAGGCAACTGCGGTGACATGAGTCAGCTGTTCCTGGCCCAAATTGGACTGGCAGGATCTGCTTGGGCTGGGTCATGCCCCTGGTTAGGACCCAATAGCCAGGGATGAAACTATCCCAAACCTGTGACATCTGAAGGGCACAGACTAACGTGCTGAAGGCACTAATGGTTGACTGGCTCAGAGGAGAGGGGCCAATCCACATAGCCCCTGCATGCAACTCACAGATCAACAGCAAACCTAAGAGGGCAGTAATCCCCTAGCCAATGCGCTTCAGAAAAACTGTAAGCAATGCAGAAAGGACCTGAGACCCCCACCATACACCACACTGAAAGAAACCAGAAACATGACAAGGGAAAAACAAGAAAAAGCCTCCAGCTGCTGACCCTGGGAAAATAAGTCCAGGAGAGGTAAACATAGAAGAGATCAAGGGCAGCAAACATGCAATATTGGACATGACCTCAGCAGAAATAAAGAAATACTTCTGTGACCTCGATGACTTTAAATCTGAAATTCTAACTCAAGTGAAGCAAGCTATAAGATTAATAAAAGAAATGCTAAAAGTACTTCTCAAGAAGACACAGATGGAAGAATGGAGGAACCCAGAAAAAGGAGAGAAACCTTTGATGAGGAATATAAATAAAATCTAGAATTCATGAAACAGATCCAAAGAGAATACCAGGAAATTAAAAACTGTGTTGAAAGTTGGGAAAATTTCTTGACAGAAACTAAAGAAAGACTTTCAAAACTTGAAGATAGATTTTCATTGTGTGATCATGAAAGGAAAGATCTCTTAAAACTAACAAGGAACCAGGAAGTAACAATACTAATGATAGAAGAAGACAAGACCTATAACTTAAGAATAATAAATGTGAGTGAAGAAACAGGGTCAAATACAAATGAAATAAAAAGGCTATTCACAGAAATAATAAAGGAAAACTTCCAAAGCACAGGAAAAGGAAAGGATATTCAGATATATGAGGTATATAGAACTCCAGCCAGCTACAATCAAAACAGATCCACAACCAGACATAATAATGAAGATCCCAGAAATTCACCACAAGAACAGACTATTAAAAGTGGTCAGAGAAAAGAAACAGATCACCTATAAAGGAAAACCCATCAAAATCACAATAAACTTCTCAACACAAACTATCAAATCAAGAAGAGCTTGGACAGAAGCATTCCAAGCCATGAAAGAAAATAACATCCAACCCCGATTGATGTACCCTGTAAAACTGTCTCTAGAAATTAATGGAGAAACAAGATGTTTCCACAACAAAGAGGAACTGGGGGAGTTCCTGACCACCAATCCAACCCTACAAAGAATACTGAAGGATATTCTAGAGAGAGAGAGACGAAAATCACCAGGATTCCAGGAACAATGGCAGAAAGGCCTCAATGAACAGGGCAGACAGTGGAATGAAGGAGAAAGTAATCAGCAATGACAGAATAATAGCATAACAGAGATGAGGCAGAGAAAATTGGCTATAGTTTGACTTTATTCTGTTGCTGTCTGTCTACTCATATAAGATTTGAAAGCACAGACAGATATCCCCAAAATAGCAGGATATACTATGATAAATATCTTTAATTCCCTATTAACTTAAACTGAAGCCCTGTATTACTTATTCTGTCTTACTATGACTGATCTTATTTGAGTCTGGTTTGTTAGATCACTGTTTTGTCTTGACTGATTTTATTCAAATCTGGTCTGCTTGATAGCATCAAGTCTGAGAGTAGAGGCAACTATTGTGAAGATGACAAGATTAAACAGGATTCCCATTTTGGTTGGATTATTAACTGCTTTTGAAGTCATATAATGTCTCCAATGTTTTGTTTTTATTAATATTTCTATGTACTTCTATGTCCAGTTATACTATGCCCAATGATATAGACAATTCTACTGAAAATAACAAGAGACATCATAGTAACTACTGTAGATCACCTAGTATAGTGGTTTTATGTGACCTTTTCATTTCATGTTTCTCTAGAAATTTTCTTTGCTGTCTTGTTTTGATTTGTTCTTCCCTCTAATACAGAAAGGAGAGATATACAATAGATTTTCATACATGCCTAGAACTATCAAATCAAGAAGAGCTTGGACAAAAGTATTCTAAACAGTTTATGAGAATTGAATATAGGTATTGTAAAAAAAAGTGAGGAAAAGAATGTATTCTAAACGATATAACTGCATGTATGTTTAAGTGTTTAAGATTGATAACCAAAATACTAAGCTTCTGTTGGATAGGTGAACAGAACTGGTTGCAGTCTCAGTTTAAATGTCCATTTTGTATGCTTTAGTTATGTAACTTGAACAACTACTTCTAAGAGGAAAATATGTAATTGTCAACTAGTGATTTCTTACTCTTTTTTTGAAATTATGTATTATTTCTATCCTCTTTCTATTTTTTTTTCTTTAAATAAAAAGAAAAAAAGAAACTTTGAAGGGTTTTACAAGTTTTTCCACATTTGCAGTATAAAATGGACTCAGGGATATTACCTGCTCAATAATGTTTGGTTAGTATGTTTCTTTCTACATAGCAATTATATAAACATTGATTCTCTAGTGATTTTTTAAAAAACTGTGATATGTTGGGGACTTCTATAAATTGCAGCTGTGAAATTCAACTCTTTATTTCCTTTCTGAACACTTTAGTATACAGTTAAATGTATAGTTCATGATATTTCATAATTGCAGTGCAAGCTAAACAGATTATAGTCTATAAGGTTCAATGTAAAAATACAGTGCATATTTAAAATTTAAATATTACAGTAGAATAGGTTATTCCTCTCAAAATTATTCCCTCACATTGAATTCACTTATCCTATTATTCTTGCCACATTGTGAAACAGTTCTGGAGGTCATCTTTCATGAGTGTCTAGTTGCATTGTTGTGGTGAACATTCTATAAAGAATGGATTCAAATCATTTATCTTTCATGGTCATTGTGACTTTAGAAAAAAGTCAATAGTTGCATAGCACCATATTCACTAAATAAGGTGCATCAGCACACATAATGTTTTTATAAGCCTGACTTTCTGTTGGATGGCATTCAATAGAAGCACTCATCCTACTCTACACATTCATGAAAGAGGGCCTACAAAACTGCTTTATAAAGTTACAAGGGTGATATGACAAATGAATTTAAAAAAGTGGTGACTGGAGGGAGATTAATGGAAATGTATCCTTTACTGTAGTGAGGTTTTTACATTTAAACATGCATTACACATATTTGACCACATCTCATATGTATCTACCCTTTAGACTAAGCAAAAGAACATTGTCTCTGAAGTTTCTTCTCTAATCCCATGCTATTCCTCCTGACTCTAAAGTAACTCACTAAACTGATTTTTATGTTTATCTTTCATTATTTATAATTTCACACATGTTCATTACATTAAAGAGTGCATTGTCTACTTTGCCTGTTTTTCAGCTTTCTTCAAATAGAATCATACATGTTACAATCTTTTGTAATTTCCATTTTTCATCTGCCTGAAATTCATCCATGTTGTTTTATGTGTGGTAATGAATCATTCATTTTTGCTGCAGCAAAATACATACAGTTTGGTATACAGGTGCATTTATATATTCTACTATTGGTGGATATTTGGGCTAAGGACATTTCTTCAATATTCTAAATGGCTTTCCTTATTGCCTTTAGTCTAAGAGAGTTTTTAAAGCATGACATTTATAACTGAGTTGTGGATCTTAATAAATGTATGCTAAAATCTAATAAGATTGTAAGTGCACAAATTCAAATCATAGAATTATTATAAAAACTCTATTGAAATTGTTATAAATTGTTGATAAATTACTACATAGTTTTAAGTATGTTAATACATCAGGAACAACATCTAGGTATTCGTCTAATAACCTTTCTGGTTTTGAAGTGGTGATGAATGTGAGGAAAATTTCTACTCTGTTGTCTTTAGTAATTGCATTGTGAAGTGAAAATATCTTTGCTTCTTTGATGACAAAATCATAGGCACTGTTTATTCAGTTTTTTTATGGTAACAGGGGTCAAACTCTTTCCCTCATGCCTGTCAGGCAGGCACTTACGACACTGACCTAAATCCTTGTCCCCTGGGCACTGTTAATTGTACTAGAATTTGTTGACTACATTCACAAGTAAATGAATAATTAAAGAAAATGCCCAATTTCATTTAGGTAATGCAGCAACAAAGAAGTGATTTTTCTCCATCCAGTTTCACATAGTTTTTAAATTTTATACATGTACCTCAGAGTAGAAAACCTCTATCTTAGTGTGGGAATTATTTTTACTGTAGAATGAGATAATCTTATACAAGTTTCCAAGCTATTGTACCAATTTATATAATTGTCTCAGTCTGTTCAGTTCAGAACAACAAGATGCTATATATTGGGTAATTTATAAATAACATAATTTTTGTTAGCTGGGAAGTCATGATCAAGTTACAAGGAGATTAATTGTCTATTGAGGGCTATCTATCACCATGCTTCAAAGAAAGTTTCTTTTTTTTTGTCTTTTTCAGACAGGGTCTCTCTATATAGTTCAGACTGCCCTTGAGCTCACTTTGTAGCTTAGGCTGGTCTTGAATTTGCAATGATCCTCTTGCCTCAGCCTCCTGAGTGCTGAGATTATAGGCATGAGCCACCACGCCTGGCTCAAGGAAAGTTTCTTACTACTGTATCCCCACATATCAGAAGGGAAAAGAGGCTAACAAAATTCTCTCAGGTCCCTCTCAATAGGTCACTAATCATATTCATGAGAGCAACATATTTTAATGGTACATAGGAGATTATGTGACAAAATACTGAATTTGAGAGAATGTAAACATTCAGACTATAGCAATATTGATCAATGTCTTTACCAGAATTTGCTGCTCCAAGATTTCTTAAATTTCCAATATGAAATATCATTTCATTATATTTAGCAGTCTTCAAATTAATACTGAGACTGAGCATATATTGATGTTTACTGGCCATTAGGGTTTCATCTTCTATACTATGCTTTTTAGTCTTTTGTCCATTTTTATTCCCAGTTTGACTTTTTTTTGATTCAAATAAGTTTTTTTTAAATACACTTTGGAGATTAGTTGTTTACTGAATATATTTAATTTTATGCCTTACTTTCCTCTACCTTTATATTTTAAGTAGATGTTGTTAATTGTAATGTGTTTGAATTTAGTAGATTCACTTACGATTCACAAGATAGTGTCATGCTTAAGAAATCCTTACTTCAATATGGTAATAATCATGTTTAAAATACTTTATTTGTTTAAAATACTTTATAGGGCTGAGGATATATAGCTCAGTGACCAGTGCCTGCCTGACAAGCACAAGGTCCTGAGTTTGATTCCTGGTTCTCACTTTCACAAAAGAAACAGATTTTTGTAAAATCTATTTATTTTCTTGCTGATCTTAGTGACAAGAGTGTTATATTTCCATTCACAAGGAGATCTAGAATCTCTGTTCTATGGTTTTAGTTAACCTATGTACTCCCATACTAAAATAAACCTTATTCTATCATCAATGGTGATGACATATTGCTCTTCAGCAGTATCTTGGCTGTTCTTTGCCCTTGGTTCATCTACATACATTTATAATTAACTTGTCAATTTCAGCACCAAAATGATCACAACAACATAACTTATAGGTAATACTGGAATAAATATTAGTATTGCATTTAGTCTACAGGCCAATTTGTGGAGAATTGATATGGTTACAAACTGTCTCCCAGTCCAAGAACAAAGATTATCTCCCATTTAAAAGAGCATTTGTTAATGTTTTTAAATAACATTTTATCACTTTCTCCATAAGACTTTGGACATCTTTTATAAGACATTTTCCTTAGTCATTTTTATTTTAGATTCTATTTAAAAAGTTAAATATTCTGTTTGATGCTGATATACAGAAATTCAACTTTATTTGTATTACTTTTCAAAAATCTAGAAGACTTGCTATACTATTTCTTCCTTTTAAATTTTATTTTAAAGAGAATAAAACAAAAGAGAACAGAACAAAGCATATCAGAACAGAACAATGTAATCAACACAGCAATTCACAATAAAACAATGATATTAACAGTAGCTACCATAATGTCTCTTTCTTTGAAATAGTTGAGCATAGCTTCACATACAATAATATTAAACATAACAAAATAGTATAAAACCATTCAAGAGAATGAAAATATTACAGGGCATTCTGAACCAAATAACAGAAAATGAATAATGGCTACTATAATATCTCATTTTCCATAAAAATTGTTTATACTATCACATATATTAAAATCCAATAGGACACAACATGATAGAACCAATGGTAATAGAAGTAAAAAAGTATGGTAGGACTTCAAAGCAAGATAATATTAACTAAGCAATGGCTTCCATAATGTTTGTTTTCTTCAAAATAGCTGTTCATGCCATCACACATAATAAGGTCAAACAAAACAGAATAAAACCATTCTAACTAATAAATGGAAACATTATAAGGTTTCAAAGCAATGTAATGGGGAATCATGATTACCATAAAATCTTATTTACTCTTACCATTTCTTACACTAGGGAGACTATATGGTACTTATACTTGTGAGTTTGATTTATTTTGCTTATTAGTATGGTCCCAAGTTGCCTCCATTTATTTATAAATATCTCAATATGATCATCTTTATAGCTGAGTAGTACTCCATTGTATAAAAATACCACAGTTTTTCTGATCAATTCCTCAGTTGATGGGCTCCTAGGTTGTTTCCAAAATCTGGCTATTACAATTGTGCTGCTATAAACATGAGTGCACATATATCACTGTGGTATGATGCTTTGAGTTCTTCTGGGAATATGCCTAGAAGTGGCAAAGCTGGGTCAAATGGCACTTTCAATCCCAGCTTTTTGAGGAATCTCCAGACTGACCTCCACAGTGGTTGCACCAGTCTACACTCCCACCAGCTGTGCAGAAGGGTTCCTTTTTCCCCACAGCCTTTCCAGCATTTGTTGTTGGTACTTTTGTTGATCCTGGCCATTCTTTCTGGAGTGAGGTGGAATCTCAGTGTGGTTTTAATTTCTATTTGTCTAATGACTAAGGATGATGATGATTTTCTCATGTATTTATTTGCCATTCATATTTATTCATCTGAGAACTGTGTGTTCATCTTGGATGCCCATTTTTGGATTGGGTCTTTGAATTTTGGGAGTCTGAATTCTTTTTAAATTCTTTAAAGTTCTAGGCAGAAGTCCTTTGTCTGAGGGACAGTTCACTAAGAATTTTTCCCAGCTTGTGGGTTTTCTTTTCACTATGCTGGAAATTTCTTTTGACATGCACAAACTCTTTAATAAGATGTGATCCCAGTTATTGATTCTGGGAAGTGTTTCCCATGCAGCTTGGTTTTTGTTCAAGAATTCCCTACCTACCCCCAAATCTTCAAGATTTTTACCTACTTTGTCTTCCAACAGACAGTGTTTCTATTTTAACATCTAGATCTTTGATCCATTTTGATTTTAGTTTAGTACATGTTGATAGGCATGGGTCTAGTTTTAATTTTTGGCTGATGGATAGCCAGTTTTTCCAGCACCTTTTATTAAACAGACTATTGTTCTTCCAGTGAACATGCTTGGCCCCTTTATCAAAGATAAGGTGGCTAAGTGTGTTCGTAGTTGTACCTTCTAGTCTATTCCATTGATCTTCAGGTCTGGTTTTATTGCAATACCATGTTGATATTATTATGGTAGCTTTGTAGTATAACTTCAAGTCAGGGATTGTGATGCTTCCTGCCTTGGCTCTGCTGCTTAGAATTGCCTTTGCTCTTCTAGGTATCTTCTGGTTCCAGATGAATTTTAGGAGTGATTTCTCTAGATCTATGAGCTATGCTAGTGGCATTTTCATTGGGATTGCATTGAATCTGTACAACAATTTTGAGATAATGGCCATTTTCACAATATTTATTCTTCCTATCCATGAACAAGGGATGTCTTTCCGTTTTCTGAGGTTCTCTTTGATTCCTTTTTTCAGGTTATTATAATTCTCCCTGTAAAACTCTTTTACATATTTTGTTAGATTAATTCCTAAATATTTCATTTTTTTGGATGCTAGTGTGAAGGGTGTGGCTTCTCTTATTTTTCTCTCGGTGATTTTGTTGTTAGTGTAAAAGAGTGCTATTGGTTTTTGAGTATTGACTTTGTATCCAGCTGTTTTGTGAATTTATTTATTATATCTAGGAGTCTTTCAATGGAGGTTTGGGGGTCTTCTATGTAGAGTATCATGTCATCTACAAATAATGATAATTTAACCTCTTCTTTTCCTATCTTTACTCCTTTTATTTATCTCTCTTTTCTAATTGCTCTGCTAGTATTTCCAGTACTGTGTTGAATAGGAGTGGTAGTAAGGGATATCCTTGTCTTGTGCTTGATCTTAAGGTAAAGGTTTTCAGTTTTTGGCCATTTAATATGACACTGGCTGTTGGTTTGTCATAGATGGCCTTTATCATATTGATGTAAAGACAATGTATTCCAATTTTTGGTAAAGTTTTTATCATGATTGAGTGTTGGAATTTATCAAAAGCTTTTTCTGCATCTATAGAAATTATCATGTGATTCCTACTTTTGGCTCTATAGATATGGTGGATTACATTTATTGATTTATGTATATTGAACCATCCCTGCATGCCTGGGATGAATTCCACTTGGTCATGGTGTATAATCTTTTTGATGATTTGCTACATCCTGTTTGCCAATATTTCATTGAGAATGTTTGCATCTATGTTCATTAGGGAGACTGGCCTGCACTTCTCTTTTTCAGTTGGGTCTTTCTTAGGTTTTGGTACTAGGGTAATATTTGTTTCCAGGAATGACTTAGGGAGAACTTCTTCGCTTTTAATTTCACTGAAGAGTTTGAGGAGTGTCAGCATTAATTCTTCTTTGTATGTCTTTATAATTCTGCAGTTAATCTGTTTGGGCCTGGACTCTTCTTTGTTGGTAAGGACTTAATTACATTTTCAATTTCATTAATAGAAATTGGGTTATTCACCAGTTTTATATCTTCTTGACCCAGGTTTATTAGTTCATATGTTTCTAGGAATCTGTCTATTTCTTCTGCATTATGAATGTATCAGAGTAGAGGTTTTTGAAATTGGTGTTGATTTTGATTTTATTTCCATAGAGTCTGTAGTGATTTCCATAGAGTCTGTAGTGAGTTCTCCTTTTTCATTCCTTATGGCATGAATTAGACCTTTTTGTTTACTTTTAAAATAAGGTTGGCTAGGTGTTTATCAATTTTATTTATTCTTCCAAAGAACCATCTCTTTGATTCATTGCTTCTTTGTATTGTTCTTAGTCTCTATTGCATTTATTTCTGCTCTAATCTTTATAATTTCTTCCTTTCTTTTGGCTTTGGGCTTGGCTTGCTCTTCTTTTTCTATAAGTTTGAGTTGTAATATCAGGTTGTTTATTTGTGTTTGTCCTGTTTTCCTGATGTGGGAACTTACTGCAATAAATTTTCCTCTGAGAACTGCTTTCATTGCATCCCATAGATTGTAGTAAGTTTTAGTTGTATTTTTCTTTGCATGTAGATGCTGTTTAATTTCTTCTTTAATTTCCTCTGTATGTATATACATAGACTGGATCATGACATGTATTAAGATATTAAATCTTTAGCTATATTTAATGACCCCATGAAATCTTCAAAATCCAAATCTTAATACCTATGATGAGCTTATTTTATACCCACTCTTTCACTAAATATTATTTGTAAAGCAATGAAAAACACACTACTATCTCTTACCACAAAAGACTCATAAAAGTTAATTAATGAATAATACAACATGTTCTGAAGCATGGAGTAGGGACACTAAAATAATTCCAAAGTGATAGCTGCTGAGTGAATTTTCACAAAAAGATGCCTCCAAGGTGGGACAGATTGAAGAGAACATGTAAGACAAATTTTACCTGATAAAGAAATGTCAGGGGCTCAGCAGGCAATAAGAGGTGAAGAAGGAACAGTTTATGCTGGCAGTATGCACAAAAACCTCAGAGATTATGGAAAACTAAGCACCAAAGAGAGCCACAAACAGTTTGTGTGACTGTGACATTTCATGGGAAGAATGGTTTCAGTCCATAGTCAATTGATCATGTATCTTTTGGGCAAAGCAGTACATCATGGGAAGGAGTACCTGTGGGAGAAAGGTTACCAAACTCATGGTGGCTGGGAAATGAAAAAGAGAAGAGGAAGGAGCTGAGCTCCTAATATACCCTTCAAGATTTTTTCCTACTGACTAAACTGTCTCCCAGTAGGCTCCATAACGTCTCAATAGTGCCATGGTCTGGGGACCAAGCCTTTTGCATATTAGCCTTTTGGGACCATTTATGATCCAAACTATGGTGTCTGTTTTAAGTAATAGATTCAAACTGGAGGAGAACTTCATCTTTTACAGATGTGGAAACAGACAAAAATGTTTAGTAACTTTCTTAAAGTCACACAGCTTTTCAGTAGTATTACAGAATGACAAACAAAAAAATAAAGTACTCAATATTAATATCATATTTTAGACAGCAACAAAATTTTCTACATCTCTGGAATAGCACCATAACTAGCTACTCTAAAGACTAGCTTTAAACCTCAAAATGGGAAAGTTAAGACTTGGTGAGATGGAAATGTTAAATGGTATTTGTAGGCATTTAATTATTCTCCCTCTGCAAATGATGTCAATTTGTTAGAGAGAAAAATAAAATGTACATCATATTATTTGTTCATTATTCAGTATTCTATGCCCCTGTAGGCATTTTCAAATTGGTATTATAATGACTTTTTCCACTATCTTCCCAGGTACTGAAGTTAAACTAACAGGCCTGCAATTTTCTAAGATCATCCTTTTAGTAAAATTGGGCACTGAGCTCTATTTCAGACTTCTGCCAGTTCTGCTCTGAGAATAATCCTCAAAATAGCAGCAAAAAGCTTTGCAATAACATGCACCATTGCCTTTAGAATCCTTAGTCACCAATCATTAGGACCTGCTGATTTAAATGCCATCCAGAGTTTTTGAGTTACCTCCAAATCTTTCTGTCTTTAACTTACTTTGTCTCAGTGCTATTGCATCATAGACAGTTATCTAACTGCTTCAGACATAGGAGAAAGGAAAAGTAAAGAATAAAAAATGCACTTCTAAGAAAATGATCAGAATATAATTTAAAAAAATGAATTATACTTTGAAATGTTTTAGTTTCTTATCTTTTTTAAATTGTTTGTTTCCATGAGAAATTATTTCTTATTAACTGTTGAGATTCCTACTTCAGATTTTGAAAAGCAAAGGATGGATGTTCTCTGGTCAATGACCTTCAGGTAGATTATTAGTTCTGGCACAATTCTGATTGGCACAAGTAGCTTGTTATACAACTCATCTTATGGGATGCAGGCAGATTTGCATAACAGAGTATTGTATAGAGCAAATCCCAAACAAAATGTTGCTTTCCAACTATGAAGCAAATCACTTTTGAAAAAGGATGTAAAATGATTCCTTATCAGTTACCTCATGTTATATTAATAATAAGTGAACTTTCATAGAGTTATATTTTGAATGATCAATTTTAAGTACATTTAAAAAATTTTCAAAATGTTTCCATCATACTGCTATGGAAAATAAAAGCATTTTTGGTCCTGATTAGATCAACTATCTGTAAAACTTCAAGGCATCTAAACAACACCTATTACTTTTGCCATGAGAAAATAAAATTTCAATTGTTTCTCCAATCAGAGACTATCTGAATGAGATAATTAACTATTGTAAAGGTAGTGACAAAATTGACAGTGATGAATAAAGCTTGTTTTAAGAATTCTAGAAAAAAGGTTTAGTAAATACAGCACTATAGCTGGTATATGACTCTGAAGGATTACTTAAGAATTTTTACTAATACAAAACCTTTGAGAATAAGAATATAAAGAAGAAAATCAACCTGAAGATTCATAAATCTTCTATCAATTAAATATATTTAAATCAAAATTTGCATAGTAATTAATGATATGTTAATAACATTTCTGTTACAGATGAAATGTCAAAATAAATTAGGAAATTTCACAATAAACAATGTCTTCTCCCCTCCTTTTCCCTTGCTTGCTTTTGCTATTTTCCACCTACATAAACTGTTGCCCTCTGCCATTTGCCATTCCACCTTCAGGCTGGCTGATTATAGACTAAAACATCTACAAACTGTGCACTAAATAAACCTTAAAAATATCTTACTATTGGGGCTGGGGATTTAGCTCAGCGGCATAAGTGTTTGCCTTGCAAGTGCATGGTTGTGAGTTTGATCCCCAGTACCGATAAAAAAAGAAAGAAAGAAAGAAAGAAAGAAAGAAAGAAAGAAAGAAAGAAAGAAAGAAAGAAAGAAAGTTGACTTGGCTTTCTTTTAAAAAAATCTTACTATTGTTTGTTTTTAGAACTGGGTTCCTAACCAAAGGCCTTGTGCATGCTAAGTGAGCACTCTACTACTGAGCTACATTCACAGCTCTAAAAAGCCCTAGCTTAATATTCTGAGCTCTGAATCATTAAATTGCTAAATAAGTACAAAGGAAATCTCTCTGCAAATTCAGGTTTCCTAATGTAGCAAACTCCTCCTTGGGTCAGTTGAAAAGAAGTGATATAGCCAACCGGAAATGTTGCAATTTGGCTTTTTAATCTAGTGAGTCATGATTCACATTTTAGACTCTCATAATCATATTTCTGATTCTAATTATTTTGGGTAATATTGACAATAGAATATTTTGTGAAAGATTCAGAGGTAAAAGTAGATCTTATTTGTAATGTAATCCTTTTTTTTATCGTTTGAAATGAAATAGTTTTTTCTAATAATTACCTGAGTATAAACTATCAAAAGACAAACGAATGCTTTTTGATTAATTTTTATTTTTAGTAACTAGCTTCAGATTTCAGTGGGTGTTTTAATATTTCATTCAAAAACTAAATTATGCTATTACATCTATTATATTTTAATTGAAGTCAATACTCTTGCCCCATTACAATATCTCAAGGAAAACCACTGTACTATCCAAACATTCAGCTATTGTTCAAATTTTTAAATTTAATTAATTAATTAATTAATTTATTTATTTTTTAGTTTTCTTTTTGGGACCGGGGATCGAACTCATGACCTCATGATTGCCAGGTAATGAGCCTTAAAACTCATTTTTAAAACATTTATTCGGATCTTACTGAAAATGCAAATTGTAAAGTCATTAAATTAGATGCCTGGAATTAACAATGCGTTCTTTAGGAATAAAAACTAAAGCAGTTGCCTCCCTTTGATATTTTTCATAGGTTTCTCTTGTATTTTATAGGGTGATAATTTCAATAAAAATTGCCAGAAATGTAAAACTCAAAATACTTCATGGTCAATCAGAAGCAAAAGATGTACATGGCATACACATCAATATAGTATTTTTATTTGGAAATGTTACCTATATCTGCAGTTTACTAGTAATGTAGTTGCCTACTTAAAAAATATGTCACTTTCAAACCAATCATAACCAGCAACCCATTAACTTGGAGAACTAAAACTGTATGCTTTCCATTTTTCATATATATATATATATATATATATATATATATATATGAAAATGAATATACCCATATACATATGATTGATAATATGTTAGAAGAACTACAATTAAACTGACTTGTAAAATAGAATAATAATATCTTCACTTATGTTTGCATCACCAATTGATTAATAAGAAAAGGTTAATTTCTTGTAAGTTTCCTTAGATTTAAACTTATTTTTAGTACTATTTCCCAAGAACTTTTTCTTGAGAAGTGCCAGGTGTTACACAGTCCAATTAATTTGAGAGATGCTACATACTCTATCTCCCCTCTTGGTAATTCATTTCACATTAACACATTATAGGTTTCTGCAAATATCCCAATAAAGATATTTATTTCACTTTGAGTAATGCCACATTTTTCAAATTTATTGACTATGATATATTTTTTCTATTATCCTTAATTACAGACCGCAAACTAAAGTCCAATGCATGTCAATTTGGAGAAACGCTACCTAGAGGAAAATGGTAAATTTGATGTTAAAGCTGCTTGAGACCTCTGAGATCATTTAGACCAGTGATGGCAAATCTTTTAGAACTTAAGTGATACAAACAGTCTACTGTGCACCATATGCCATAGGTTTGCCACCACTAACAGACCAAAAATAGATTTTGATATTTAATGGATAAGGACAGTAAATCTCATAAGAGATAATTCTCACTCTTTGTGTGTGTGTGCGTGTGTGTGTGTATACCTGGCACATAAACACATATGACTACTTAAATATTGTTCAGTCAGTGAATGAGTAGGACCAGAGTTAGAATTCAAGGCTCATGTTTCTCAATCCATTGAACTTCTTAAAGAGCTTGCTTTCCTTTAAGGACAATGTTTTATATATATATATATATATATATATATATATATATATATATATATATATTTATCAGCTGTGTAGCATTGGGCACATATTATCCTTGAGACTGAGGATAATTACCTTTCTCAAAAAGTTATCAATATTGAGATTTCACACATGAGGAAATACTTGCAATACAATGCAGATTAAGTTCAGTAAATGTTTATCTATATGCATTCCTCTGACCATATCATGTATGAATCTGATAGTATTTATGATAGTTTTATCTCATTTTCTAAAATGTTATACACATTTTTAAAAGTCAAAAATAACACAAAGAGCTTAAATTGTAAGTATACACCTTGCTGAACTTTAAGAAGCTGAAAAAATTTGAGCCTTCAATAGCCAGGTTAATAAGAACATTACTGGAACCCTAGAGGAGGCTTCCATTCTCCTTTCCATGCAGTACGCACCAATGATGTTTTATGTAAAGACAAGTAGCATATACTTTTCTGTGTCCATCTTTTATTTGGCACAAATTATGCTTTTAACATCAGTCATATTTATTGTATTTTGGTGTCAAGTAATTACTGTTACTGTTATATAGTGTAAGGTTGTGTGACTACGGTCCACCTGTTATTTTTGGATATTTTGGGACAGTTATGAAGGTTATTCAGTAAACTCTCATGTACATATCCTCTGGTGAACATACAATATACATTTTATTGGGTTATACTTATGAGTGGAATTTGTGAGTCATGAAGTATGATAGTTTAATTTTAGTAAATATCACTAGTTTTCCAAAATGTTTATACCAATTTAAATTGTCATTAGTAGTTCATGAGAGTTCCAATATTTTCCAAAAGATTGAAGTGAAAATTACAGTCATTGATTTACTATTGAATAATAAAACATGAAGTCCATGAATTGGAGGCTGCAGGTATTGATGAATGAACGCTGGATTTTTACTGGTTACTTGGGTTCTAGGCCAGGCTCTTTCAGCAGCTTAGTGTGTAGAACTGAAAAAAGTATTATATAGTAGTTTTATTATGTGTAGATTTAGGAATTTAAAGAGTTATGATTCTTTAGTAAAATCCATAATTCGTGTACAAACACAGTTTTCTATGTGATTGAAGAGTGTTTCAATGAACCTATAATGGGGGTAATAATTGTGACTCATTGTGAAATTCATTTGAATACCTAAACTAGGTGATAAAATCACTTCTGATAGTTATAAGAGTAACAAGAATGGTTAGAAAAGCTACTATGAAAACTATTTTAAATACTTTATTGCAAACATATATTTTTTTAATAAAACATTTGTGAGGTAAATTGTAACTGATCATGTCAGCAGAGATAAATATTTTGAAATTAATTACATTTTAAAAGTTATTTGAATCATATTCAACAAATTCATTCATAAGATCACTGCAAACTATTAATAAAATCCTGAAGAATATGTAATACTCTAGTACTATTATTGAATGCCAGTTCATGACAGCATCCCAATAATATATTTGACAACATGAAAATAAATAGGTCATCCACTTTTAAACAGTGTAGTTAACATTTCAAAACAGGGAAAAGGTGACATTTTAAAGTGAATGCTCCTGATGAGGTGTTTATATTCAACAAAGCAGCTTCCCTGAAAACAGTTCTATCTATTCTTAAGTACTGCATACACTTAAACATGAAAATATTCCCCTTATGAAATAATCTCCAAGTTTTACAACTGAAAGTAAATGGCCTGATTTGAAAAGCAATCAGAGAGGTCTTATTACTAAAAATGAGCACCGTTATTTTTTATATTATTGTTAGGGTTTTGATTCATGTTAAAATGAAAACATTAAAGGCAATAAATTATCTAGTCCTTGTTTGCCTAGTCACCTCATTGTCATATATCCTACTGTTGGTGGACAACAGATCTATAAAAGAATTGGATGCCAGATGGGAAATGCCAAAGGAGATACAGTTTTGGAACATAAATCATGGAATTGGGCTGGAAGATCACTCTGATAATGGTATGGTTATCATCAGAGGAAATAATTGGAGCTCCCTTGAAAAGAGATGTGATTTCCAAATTGTTGAGTAGAATGGGGTTATTCAAAGTAAATACATAAAAGAGAACATTCCTGATTTTCCAGAAAAAGTAAAAATAATTTGCTACATTTTTGGCTACTAAAAAAATAGCATATTGAAATTTCCCTACCCCTTTAGTGGTTAATAATAAAATAGGTAACTCTAGTTAGATGCTTTCATACCTGGGAGCAGGTGGTTGGACAATTTGCATTCTTCAATACTCTTCTGGCAGCAGGATTCATTAGTACATTTTGTTTGTGGGATAGAGTAAAGAAAGTGCAACTGGAAAAGTCAGTAAGAAAAAAAACAATTGGAATACATTTCTACTTTATTTTAATGAGGGGTAACACACAACTATTATGACTGCGTGCACTTGCATTCCAAATATGAATCTCTGAATATAGGTCAGTCATACTTCATCATCTTCAAAGTCTCAATCTTGGAAATCAACAGGAAGCATAAAATAATGTCATACGGATCTGTGATGAAAAACCCACTGTCCATTTATAATCAAGGCAATTTACAAAGCATTAGTCACTGAACCATTGTACTGTGAAACATCTTGCTCTAGGTGTTTAGAAACTTACATAAAAGCAAGCAAATAGATGATAGATAAATGGGCAAGTGGAATCAATGTTAAGTGTAATAGTATAGTGCCAAAAAACCATGTAGTACATGTTGTATGTGTCTGTAGATTATAAAAATTTCATTATATATATATATATATATATATATATATATATATATATATATATACTATGCATATGGAAACAATTTCTGCCTTGATCTGGCTTGAAGCTCTCCAGTCTTGTACATTTCTATACATGCTCTTACTAAAACCCGTATCTCAACTAGACAGTTCAACTACTGTCTGTTTCATTGTATATCCTATTTTCATTTCTCTACATTTTTACTCACATGTTGTTCTTAATCTAAGATGTTTTTCCTCTAATATTTCAGTATTTTATTCTCATGTCTTAACTTGAAATGCAATATATTTTCACAAATTCAATTCCTTTATGTAACCATAAATTGTCCTATACATACTTGATATGTATATGATTAAAATATAATTCATATTAATTTTAAGTACTGTTAAACTCAGAAATATATAAAAATTATGAAAATTTCATTTGTTATAATTCTCTTCCTTTCTGAGGTTTTCTTTTGTTGTTTCTCCTAGTGTAACAATCAAGCAGTAACCAAATTCTCTGCCACATAGAACTTGGAAGTTAATCTTAAAGATTCAAATTTTTGTCTACTGTCTATTTGTTTCCTTTTTTGTGTCTTGTTTCCTGCTGATATCTAGCTAAAAAGTAATAAAAGCTAAGTTCCAAAGATATGTGAGTTACGTATACATTAACAAAGGGAGTAATTTATTTAGATGTAACTATAACTTAATGTTAAATTCTTATATTTGTAAATCACTTGCATTTAAAAATTAACACCATAACTATTACTTAGTTGATATTATGTCTACAGAATACAGGAAGAATGTATGATTTCCATGTTGCCGATGAAAACAGAGTCAGGGAAGCATAAATAACTTGAGTAAAATCATACAGCCAATACTTTTAGCTTAGACTAAAAGTAAAAACTTATGACTCCAAACAAAGTTTCCCTATTTACAAGTTTTGAGATTATTCTGTGGAAATATGTTTCAGGACAGGTAGCCGGTCTGGTATCTTTTTTTTTAAGAGAATAAAACAAAAGAGGACAGATCTAAGCAGATCAGAACAGAACAATGTAAGCAACACAGCACTTCAAAACAAGACAATTGGATATTAACAGTAGCTATCATAATGTCTCTTTCTTTGAAATAGTTGAGCTTAGCTTTACACACAATAATGTCAAACATAACAAAATAGAATAAAACCACTCAAGAGAATGAAAGTATTGCAAGGTATTCTGAACCAAATAACCAAAGATGAACAATGGCTGCTATATTATCTCATTTTCCATAAAAATTTTGTTTTTACTATGATACATATTAAAATCCAATAACACACAATGTGATAGAACCAATGGTAATAGAAAAACAAAAGCATGGTAGGACTTCAGAGCAAGATGATATTAAATCAACATTGGCTACCATACTGTCTTGTCTTCAAAGTAACTATTCATATGATCACATATATTAAGATCAAACAAAACAGAATAAAACCATTTGAACCAATGGATGAAGACATAAGACATCAAAGCAGTATAATTTCCATAAAATATTATGTACTCTTACCATTTCTTACACTAGGGAGACTATACGGTATTTATACATGTGAGTTTGGTTTCTTTCACTTATGAGTATGGATTCAGGATGCATCCATTTATTTACAATTATCTCAATGTGATCATTCTTTATAGCTGAGTAGTACTCCATTGTATAAAAGTACCACATTTCTTTATCCATTCCTCAGTTGATGGGCACTTAGGTTGTTTCCAAGATCTGGCTATTACAAATTGTGCTGCTATAAACATGGGTGCACATATATCACTGTGGTAAGATGTTTTCAGATCTTCTGGGAATATGCCTAAGAGTGGAATACTGGGTCAAATGGGACCTCCATCCCCAGCTTTTTGAGGAATATCCAGATTGACCTCCACAGTGGTTGCACCAGTCTACACTCCCACCAACAGTGCAGAAGAGTTCCTTTTTCTCCACAGCCTCTCCAGCATTTGTTGTTGGTAGTTTTGTTGATCCTGGCCATTCTTTCTGGAGTGAGATGGTATCTCAGTGTGGTTTTAATTTGCATTTCTCTAAAGATCAATGTTGATGAACATTTTTTCATGTGTTTATTTCCGTTCATATTTCTTCATCTGAGAACTGTGTGTCCATCTCAGATGACCAGTTTTGGATTGTGTCTTTGAATTTTAGGGGTATGATTTTTTAAAATTCTTTATAAGTTCTAGACAGAAGTCCTTTGTCTGAGGGACAGTTCAATAAGATTTTATCCCAGTTTGTAGGTTTTCTTTTCACTCTGCTGGAGATTTCTTTGGATGGGCAGAAACTCTTTAATAAGACATAATCCCAGTTATTGAATCTGGGAAGTATTTCCTGTGCAGCTTGGTTCTAGATCTTGAATTCTCTACCTACCCCTATGTCTTCAAGTTTTTTACCCACTTTGCCTTGCAACAGATTTAGTGTTTCTGTTTTAATATTTAGATCTTTGATCCATTTGGATTTTAGTTTAGAACATGGTGATAGGCATGGGTCTAATTGTAATTTTTGGCCTATGAATAGCCAATTTTTCTAGCACCATTTATTAAAGAGACTGTCGTTCTTCAAGTGAACATGCTTGGCTCCTTTATCACAGATAAGGTAGTTGAGAGTGTTTTTAGATGTATCTTCTAATCTATTCTATTGATCTTCATGTCTGTTTTTATCCCAATACCATGTTGATTTTATTACACTAGATTTGTAGTATAGCTTCAAGTCAGGGATTGTGCTGCCTCCTGCCTTGGCTTTGCTGCTTAGAATTGCCTTTGCTATTCTAGGTCTCTTCTGGCTCCAGATGAATTTTAGGAGTGATTTCTCTAGATCTATCAGCTATACTAGTGGCATTTTCATTGGGATTGCATTGAATGTGTATAACAATTTTGGGAGAATGGCCATTTTTACAATGTTTATTCTTCCTATCCATGAACAAGGGATGTCTCTCCATTTTCTTAGGTTCTCTTTGATTTCTTTATTCAGGGTATTATAATTTTCCCTGTACAATGCTTTTACATCTTTCATTAGATTAATTCCTAAATATTTCATTTTTTGGATGCTAGTGTGAAGGGTGTGGCTTCTCTTATTTCTCTCAGTGATTTTATTGTTAGTGTATAAGAATGCTATTGATGTTTGAGTATTGACTTTGTATTCAGCTACATTGATGAAATTATTTATTATATCTAGGAGACTTTCAATGGAGTTTTGGGGGTCTTCTATGTAGAATATCACGTCATCTGCAAATAATGATGATTTAACTTCTTCTTTTCCTATCTTTACTTCTTTTATTTCCCTCTCTTGTCTAATTACTCTGGCTAGTATTTCCAGTACTATATTGAACATGAGCAATGATAATCGACACCCTTGTCTTGTGCCTGATTTTAAGGTAAAGGCTCCAGTTTTTGGCCATTTAATATGACACTGGCTGTTGGCTTGTCATAGATGGTCTTTATCATATTGAGGTAAAGACCATCTGTTCCAATTCTCTATGTGGTTTTTATCATTAATCAGTGTCGGATCTTATCGAGAACTTTTTCTGCATCTATAGAAATGATCATGTGATTCTTGCTTTTGGCTCTATTGATATGGTGGATTACATTTATTGATTTACCTATGTTGAACTATACCTGCATGCCTGGGATGAATCCCACTTGGTCATGGTGTATAATCTTCTTGATGATTTGCTGCATCCTGTTTGCCAATATTTTATTGAGAAATTTTGCATCTATGTTCATTAGGGAGATTGGCCTGTAGTTTTCTTTTTTAGTTGGGCCTTTCTCAGGTTTTGGTACTAGAGTGATATTTGCTTCTAGGAATGACTTAGGGAGAATTGCTTCCCTTTCAATTTCATTGAAGAGTTTGAGAATTGTTGGCATTAAGTCTTCTTTGTATTTCTTGTAGAATTCCACAGTGAATCTGCCTGGGCCTGGGCTCTTCTTTTTTGGTAGAGACTTGATTATATTTTCAATTTCATTCATATAAATTGGGTCATTCAGCAGTTTTACATCTTCTTGATCCAACTTTAGTGGTTCCTATGTTTCTAGGAATCTGTCCATTTCTTCTTTGTTATTGAACCTATGAGAGTGGATGTTTTTGAAATAGTTGTTGATGATCTTCTGTATTTCCACAGGGTCGGTAGTGATTTCTCCTTTTTCATTCTGTATTGCATGAACTTGAGTCTTTTCTTTCCTTTTTTAAATTAGGTTGGCTAGGGGCTTGTCAATTTTATTTGTTCTTTCAAGGAACCAACTCTTTGATTCATTGATTTTTTGAATTGTTTTCTTAGTCTCTATTGCATTAATTTCGGCTCTGATCTTTATAATTTCCTCCCTTCTTTTGGCTTTGGGCTTGGCTTGCTCTTCTTTTTCTAGATGTTGCAGGTGTAATATCAGGTTGCTTATTTGTGTTCATTCTGTTTCCCTAATGTGGGAACTCAGTGCAAAAAATTTTCCCCTGAGGACCGCTTTCATTGCATCCCACAGATTCCAGTAAGTTTTATTTGTATTTTCGTTTGCTTGTAGATATTGTTTAATTTGTTCTTTAATTTCCTCTGTGACCCACTGATTGGTCAAAGTGTATTATTTAATTTCCATATGTTTGTGTGGTTTTTGCTGTTACTTTTATCATTTATTTCCAGTTTCATAGCACTATGATCTGATAACCTGTATGGGATAATTTCAATACTTTTGTATTTACTTAAATATATTCTGTAGGTTAGTCTATGGTCTACTTTAGAGAATGTCCCATGTTCTGGTGAGAAGAATGTATATCCTGATACTGTTGGATGGAACACTCTGTATACGTCTATCAAATCCATTTGTTTACAGGTGTCATTCAATTCTGTTATTTCTTTGCTGATTTTCTGTCTAGTTGATCTATCCCTTTGTGTTAATGCTGTGTTAAAGTCCCCTGTTACAATTGTGTTACTACCTATTTGATTTTTCATTTCTGTTAATACTTGCTTTGTGTAGTTAGGTGTGCTGGAATTTGGTGCATATATATTTAAGATTGCTATCTCTTCCTTTGCAGTTTTCCCCTAACTAGTATATAGTGACCTTCTTTATCTCTTTGGACCATTCTCGGTTTGAAGTTCCCATGGCCTGCAAACAGAATAGCTACCCCTGCTTTTTTTTTCTTAGTTCCTGTTGCATAGTGTATTGTTATCCATCCTTTGACTTTCAGTCTATGAATTTCCTTTTGGGTTAGATGGGTTTCTTGTAGACAGCATATGGTTGGATGCTGTTTCTTGAGGCATTCTGCCAGTCTGTTTCTTTTAATTGGTGAATTGAATCCATTTATATTAATGGTTATAATTGTCATATATTGGTTTATTGTTGACATGTTATCTTTCTGATGTTGTATCTTAGCTTTCCATTCTGTTTAATTGTCTGTCTTGCTTAGTGGTTTTTTCATATATGTATCTAGAATATCTTTCAGTATTCTTTGTAGGTTTGGTTTGGGGATCATGAAGTTTTTCAGCTGTTCTTTGTCATAGAAATATCTTATTTCTCCATCCATTTTGAAGGACAGTTTTGCAGGGTACATCAGTCTCGGTTGGAATTTGTTTTCTTTAAGGATCTGTAAAACTTCACTCCATGCTCTTTTTTACTTCATTGTTTTTGTTGAGAAATCTGCCGTGATTCTGATAGGCTTTCCTTTATAGGTGACCTGTCTCTTCTTTCTAACAGCTTTTAAATTCTGTTCTTATGTTGGATTTCTGGGATTGTGATAATTACATGTCTGGGTGTAGTTTTGTTTTGGTTATGACTATTTGGAGTTCTATATGCCTCACTAATCTGTATGGCAGTTTCCATATTAATGTTTGGGAAGTTTTCAGCTATTGCTTCTGTAATAGCCTCTTGATATCTTTTGTGTTTTCCCCTTCTTTTTCTTTTATCCCTGTTAGTCTTATACTGTTTTTCTTTGCATCATCTTGCAACTGTTGAATTGTTATTTCTTGTTATTGTTAGAAGATCTTTCCTTTCCTGTTCACTAGCTGCAATCTTATCTTCGAGGTCTGAGATTCCATCTTCACTTCTGTTGAGTCAGTTTTTGCAACTTTCATTAGAGTTTTTGATTTCCTGTATATCTCATTGAATCTGCTTAATGCATTCTGTTTGTCTCTTAAGCTGTTCATTCAGGGAATCTATCATTTTGCTTTGTTCCTCTAATTGTTTAGTTCTGTCTTTTTTGGATGCAGTCAGTATTTCTTTCACTACTTTTATCATTTCTTATTTTACCTGGGTGAATATTTCTGATTTGAGTTCCCTCATAGCTTCCTGTACTTGCTTCTTTATTTCAGTTGATATCATTTCATACATTTCAGGTGTTTGTGTAGTATTTTCTTCTGTGTACATGGCTTCTATTTCTTAGGATGGGTTGGGGGTTTGAGATTGCATTTTCGTCTTTTGTTTTGTCATTTTCCTGTATTTATGTGTTTCCAGCAATTTTCCAAAGCTTTCCCTTGTGGCAACTGCACCAGCTTGGCTCCCCCTTCCATGGGCCTGGCTCCCCTGATTGAATGAAGGTCACTGGGCACATTCCACTCAAGCCTGTGGAAACTCTGGAGCCTAGTCCAATGACCCAAGGGGGATGGACAGGCACTCAGCCACCGGGATCAATGGTCCCAAACACTTCTGTGCCTGTGTTGTCATTCTGGAACTCACCTTGTGGCCTGCGATGTCAGCTTGGCTCCCCTTCAGTGGGTCTGTGCCCCCTAATTGAATGAATGTCACTAGGTGCAGTCCACTCAAACCCTGGATACCTCTGCAACCCAGTCCAGTTAGCCAAGGGGGCGGGGCTGGCACCCGGCTGCCGGGATCAATGGTCCCAAACCCTTCAGGGTCTCCATTGGTGTTCTGGAACTTACCTCCAGGTGCGTGATGCTGGCCTTGCTCCCCCTTCTGCGGGTGGTTCTTCCTTTCTAGTATCTTTTAGACATGTCATGAAGACACTCATCTATAAAGAATATCAACACATTTGAAGATATGATAGAGAGCTATAGAATATATAGCTTTTCTGTAAAGTAAAGGCAAAAAGATCCATCTAAAGGTTATAGCTAACAAACATAAAATGACACTGTATATTTCTTTCATGAAAATTAATTCTGGGGCTGAGGATGTTGATCCATGGTAGTGTGAGGACAAAAGGTCAGTCCCTAGCCACACACACACACACACACACACACAGAGATACACACAGAACAAGATTAATTTTGAAAATACGACATAGGAATATAATTAAAAGAACACTAACTTCTTAGAAAGTACAAAAATTGAAAGTTATTAGGAAAAGTAATTATAGCATATTTATTCCAACATTTGTTTTAAATAAAGAGAACTTTTATTCCAAAATAAATAGATTATGTCTATTTGAAACAGTGTTGAAAGACAGTGTCATAAATGTTCAATAATATACAGCTCAGGATCCTCATATAAATACTGAGAACAAACTCCAAAACTGTACAACAAAAATTAATTTTGAGCAAGACTCTTTAATCTTATGCTTTGATTCTCAATGTTGTTAATTATATCTCCAAAAAATCAATTCAGCTTGATGTTAAGCTGTATTTTTTGTCTGCCCCTCCCTTCCAGCAGAAAACTGTGGTTAGAATTATAAAATGATATTTTATCAGGAACTGAAGAACTTCTGATTTTTCATTTATTGTTTTTCATGATTATCCTTACTTTTGCTTATTCTCTGCATTTTCCATAGAGGCATCATATTACACCTTACCCAAAAGTCAATTCTCTCATTTTACCTGTTCATAGAGCTTCAACTTTATTCAGAGAGCAAATTTACTCAAGGGATGAATCCTGCTAAATCTGATGCAGAATTTAGCAAATATTATGCAAAGGCCCAAGTAGAAAATATTTTAGGCTCTGTGATTTCTGTTACAATTTTGTCATTTAGGTCACCCAAGATCTATATGGTCTATGTTACAGTCATTCATCTCATTTATCACACTGTGAAAGCAGCTGTAGATAATATATTAATGGGTAAATTTGTGTTCTAATAAAATTTTATTTATAAAAATACATATGAGAAATAGTTTTCCAAACCATGATCTAAGCCAGTCATGACTGTCACATTGATTTTAGCTAGTGATAGAGATGATAATGGATAGGATACTGAATTCTGATCAAAGAAAGAAAAGGAAAATCTTGCATTGGACTTTTCAAATGAACTTCTTTAATGCAACAGCAATAAGGGACAAGTCAGTTCTTGTATTTTCTCTCTCTCTTCCTTCTTCAGATGCTGTTATGTGAAACTTATTTTAAGAAAATATCTTAAAATATGAGATTTTAAAAGAAAAACTGAAAACAATTAATTTTATCAAGTTTCCTTGGTAACAAAAAAAACCTGGTTCTAGAATGGAGTAGCATTTCAGAAAGACCTACCCCACCACAAATGCAGTTTATATTTATAGCTGTAGGGGTGGGTCAGGGTAGGATCTGATGTAGAAGTGACCTGATTGGCTGCACGTGGTATTTGCCTTATGTGGTCATATTTTGGTGGCTTTTAGGTTCTACCTCATGTGGCCATGTTTTGGTTGCTTTTAGCATCTGATTGACTAAAGTGGTTAAGAACCCATTGCTAGGTTATAAACTACACTGTTACTTAGGCTAATTGTTTACACATCAAACTATGTTGTGCTTTACTATGTGAATTGTAGAGGCTGTTTGGGATCGAACATTTTTAACTATGAATATGGTTTATCTTTTTGACAAAGAGAACAAGCATAAAAATGAAAATATTATGGAAATGACAGAGTTAAAAATGGAATATAATTTGATGACATTACAGGGCTATTGAATCAACCTCAAAAACCAAAATTCAGATTTATACTTGAGTATAAAATAAATATTTTTATTATCAAAATATATGACTATAATGGACCTACCATTAAATGCTTTCTAACAAATAGTTGTTTGGTAGTTAGCTCTATTTTGTGTACTTAATTGCTAGCTGTATTGCATACTTTTTGCAACTACATAATTTTTGCTCTTAAATCTTCATTTTGTACATTTATATATCTTGCCATTTTTTAGTCCCTTAGTCCCTTAATCTCCCTAGTGGAATTTTCTCAGATTTATCTCATCCTAGTAATCACTATAGCTTCATAGTTTTCTATTTTACTTTTTTAAGGCAGAAATCTTATTGATCTTATTCCTCTCTGTCAGTATGTGTGTATCACTTATAAACATATGAACAGGACATGTGAGGATCATGTTCAAATCCTTAGTCTAGTCAACACTGGAATATGCAAAGGTAACTGGTAAAATTTGAACATATCTCTGTGCAGTTCTTTGAGTAAGGCAGCTTATCATTAAAGGGGGAACAAGTACAAAAATTGTAAAATGTAACTAATGTAACAATTTATAATTGTATGTAAATGTATAACATTATATCTGCAGGTTGATGATAGTCTTCAATCTCTATCCTAAGGTCATTTATGTATTTACTTACACTGTGAAAGGGAGACCTTTACTAATGCCTAGGATTTCTCCCCCTGAGAGGAATTTTCAATGTTTTTAATTTCTTGTATCCTATCCTTTTTAAATTTTTAAATTTTTTTTAAATTTTTAATTTTTAAAATTTTATTTTAAAGAGAAAAACAATTTAAAATAAAATAATTGTGAGATGACAATGGTATGTACAATGCACATTGTTATCTTCAAATCAGTTACTCAGACTACAAAAAAACATGCATTTAATGATCAAAAAAATGGTAGTGCAAACCTTTCTCTTCAATGACCTCAGAGAAATCAGGGGTATAAATATCTTAACTATCTTTTATGTATATAGTTTCTTTCAGACTCTCACACTAGTGAGGCAATACAGTGTTTCCACATGCATATTCCTTGCTTTTGGCTAGGAAGAACCAACATTGTGAAAATGGCCATAATTCCAATACTGATATACAGATTTAATCCAATCCCAATCAAAATACCAATAATGCCTCTTAAAGATCTAGAGAAAACACTCCTCAAATTCATTTGGAAACAGAAGAAACCTAGAATAGCAAAGACAATTTCTGCACAACAATGGCAAGGCAGGAGGCATCTCAATTCCTGACATGAAATTATACTTCAAAGCTATAGTGAAAAACTCATCATGTTACAGGCAAAGAAATAGACCTGAGGATCAGTGGAACAGATTAGAAGATGCGAGCACAACTACAAAGACACTCAGCTACCTAATATTTGACAAAGGGGCTAAACATGTTCACTGGAAGGATAGTCTCTTTCATAAATAGCATTGGAAAAATTGGCTTTCCACATGCCAAAGACTGAAACTAGGCCCATGTCTATCACCATGCACTAAGTTAATGTCAAAATGGATTAAAGATCTAAATATCAAAACAGAAACACTAAATCTACTGGAAGACAAGGTAGTTAGAAGTCTTGGAGACATGGGTAGGCAGAAAATTTAAGAACAAAATGCAAATTGCACTGGCAACACTTTAAAGAATCAACAACTGGGATCTCATATTATTGAAACGTTTTTGCACTTCAAAAGATATCACCCACAGATTGAAGGGAAAACCCACAGAATAGGAAAGAATTTTAACTAGCAGTCCCTCAGACAAAGGACTTATACCCAGAACAAATAAAGAATTGAAAAACTTCAAGCCCCCAAATTCAAAGACACTTTGCAAAAATGGGCATCTGAGATGAACACACATTTCTCAGAAGAAAATATACAAATGTCAAATAAATACATGAAGAAATGTTCACCATCACTGGTCATTCGAGAAATGAAAATTAAAGCAGCACTGATATATCATCTCATCCTGGAATGAATGGCTGAAATAAAAAAATCAACTGATGACAAATGTTGATGAAGCAGCAGGGTAAATGAACACAGCTCCTGTGTTGGTGGTGCAGCCATTATGCAAAACAGAGTGGAGATTTCTCAGAAGACTAGGATTGGAAGTTCCATTCAATCGAGCTATTGGCCTCCTGGGTATTTTCCCAGAAAAACTGAAAATTTCATGTCACAGTGACATTAGTGCACCCATGTTTATAGCAGCACAATTTGTAATAGCTAAAGCTGGAAACAACCAAAATGCCCATTAACCACAGAATGGATGAAAAAGATGTGGTTTTTTATACAATGGAATATTACTCAGTTGTAAAAAAGATGACCTTGAGGCCTTTACTGGTAAATGCATGCAATTTGAGACTATTGTCATATTTGCAATAAATAAGAATCATATTTATAAATATCATATTGTCTCTAGTGAAAATATAATAAGAATTGTAGGAGTAATAAAGTCCAAAATGTGTAATTGGTATTGTAAAAAAGAGAAGGAAAGAAATAACTGTTAAGGATATAACTGCATATATGTTTAAGTGTGTAAGATAGATAAACATATCACTAAGTTTTTGTTAGATTGTTGGACTGAACTCTTTGCACTCTCACTATTTGAATGTTCACTTTTTATGTTTTAATTTTGTAACTTGAACAACTACTTCTAAGATGACAATATCTAATTTATCAACTAGTGATTTCTTAGTGTTTAGTTTTTTAAATTCTGTATTATTTGTACCCTTTTTTATATTTTGCTTTTTTTCTCTTTAAATAAAATAATTTAAAACATTGCCTCCATTTACCTATAAAATCTCGAGTTTATTCTTGTTTATGACTGAGTAGTACTCCATTGTATAAAAATACTACACCTTTTTTTATCCATTCTTCAGTTGATGAGCATTTAGGTTGTTTCCAAGATGCAGCTATTACAAATTGAGCTGCTATAAACATGAGTGCACATATATCACTATGGTATGACATTTTTCATTCTTCTGGGAAGATATCCAGAAGGGGAATAGCTGGGTCAAGTGTATTCTTCAATCTTAATTTATTCAGGAATCTTTATACTGATTTCTAGAGAGATTGCACCATTGTACACTCCCCTACAGACCCTCCAGAATTTGCTATTGGTTGAATTCTTAATAACAGCCATTCTTCCTTGGGTGAGGTGCAATCTCAGTGTTGTTTTAATTTGCATCTTTTCATTAATTTTTTTTTCATATATTTATTTGCTGATTGAATTTCTTTATCTAAGAATTGTGTATTCATCTCAGCTGCTTACTTTTGGAATGGGTCATTAAATTTGAGAGGACCAAATTTTTTGAATTCTTTATATATTCTTGATAGTAATATTTTTTTTTCCTGAGGAACAGCTAGGAAACATTTCTCTCACATTGTGTGTTGTGTCTTCACTCTGTTGGTGATTTCTCTTGCTATGTGAAATCTTTTTAATATGTTGTATTATCATCATTTATCTGTGAAAACTGTCTTATTTCTTCTTTAATTTCATCTGTGACTCATTGGTTGTTTAGTATGGTGCTATTTAATTTCCATGTGTTTTTGAAGTTCTTGCAGTTTCTTTCACTATAAATTTCAAATTTCAGTCCACTGCAGTCTGATAGTATGCATGCTATAATTTTAACCCCTTTGTATTTACTTATGCATGTTCTATGAGCCAGTATGTGGTCTATTTTGGAGACTGTCCCATGTGTAGCTGAGAAGAATGTGTATTTTGATGTTGGTGGGGCCCTTTATAGATATCTACCAAGTCCATTTTTTTAAAAAAAAGTTTGGTTCAGTTCTAATATGTAACTATTGATTTTGTGTCTAGTTAATCTGTCTTTTTGTGATAGTGAGATATTGAGGGATATTGAGGTCTCTCCATACAATTGTCTTAGGTTTTTTTTTTTTAGATTTTCATGTCTGCTAGTATTTTTATATATATTTGGGTGCACTGTTATTTGTTGCATATATATTTATGATTATCTCTTCCTCTTAGATTGTTCTCTTTTCAAGTATATAGTGACCTTCTTTACCTATCTTAATCAGACTTGACTTGAAATGCACTTTGTCTGAAAATAGACTAGCTGCTCCTCCTTCTTTTCTGGGTTCCTGTTGCATCATGTATTATTTTCTATTCTTTGACTTTAGGACTGTGAATTTCATTTTGAATTAAATGTGCTTCTTGTATATAGCATATTGTTGGATCTTGCTTCTTGATCTATTCTGCCAGTCTGTATCTTTTGGTTGGTAAATTGAGATCATAAACATTGATGATTATATAATTGAGAAGTTTGACTTGTCATTGTCATGATTTTTTCTGTTGCTGGCTCCCCCCCTTTTCCCCTTTCTTCTAATTTCTGGCCTTACCTAGTGGATTCCTTTTTAGGGGGGTTATGGAGCTATAGTGTTTATTATCTCTTTCTAGAATGTCCTTCAGAACACTTTGGAGAGCTAATATTTTTTATTATAAATTTCCTCAGCTGTTTGTTGTCATGGAAGTACCTTATTTCTCCGTCAGATTTGAATGATAGTTTTGCAGGGTACATCAATCTGGGTTAAAAGTTGTTTTCCTTTAGTGCTTGGAATACTTCACTCCAAGTTCTCCTTGACTTGGGAGTTTGTGCCAATGGGATTTCCTTTATAGATGTTTTGTTTCTTTTCGCTAGCAGCTTTTAAGATTCTATTCTTATGCTGAATTTCTGGAATCTTGACTGTAGTATGCCTGGTTTTAGACATTTTTTAGTCATGGATAATTGGTCTGTATGTTTCATTTATCTATATGTTAAATTGTTTTTCTCTGCTTTAAAAGATTTCTGTCATGATGTTTGTGAGCCTTTTCTTGATGTTGTTTTGGTATGTCCTGCTTTTTCATTGACTATAATCAATCTTAAATTATTCTTCATTATCTCATCTAGCAGCTACTAGATTGATTTCTCATGGTCTTTTGCTATGTTTGAAAAATATTTCTTTTCCTGGTCATTAACTGCAAACCTGTCTTCGATATTTGAGATCTTATCCTCACATTGGCCTAATCTCCTTTGAATACTTTCAATGGAATTTTTATTCTCCTGTATGTCTGCTTGAATCTGCTTTATGGATTCCATTTCTTTTCTATGCTGATCTTCCATAGTTTCTGTAATCTCATCTATTTTTTTTTCCTGAGTATGCTATAGTGTCACTAAGCATGGTTTTTATTTTGGATATCATCTCTGTAGTTATCTAAGAGGCTATTTCTGATTTCTTTTTTTGCCAGAGCCTCATTTAATTGCTTTGTTGTACTGCTTTATAGAGGCCTGTTGGAAGGCTTTCTGATTGTATCACTGCATTGCCATCTGAATTTGCCTTTGGCAAACTCGATGTCTGGGGCTGCATTTTGTTTATGTGTTTTGTCATTTTTTTTCTTTCTTTCGCTTTTTAAGTTTAATTCCTGGAGACTAAATTGCCTATGGCAAGTTGCTTTATTGCTAGTATTTAGGACCCTTAGGTGGTGACTTCTTCTCTGAGGTACCTTCTAGGTGTAGATGATTTTTGGGTTTTCAATCTGTTGGAAGATCTTACATTTTCAGTTTGTTGTAGATGGGAAGTTCTTTGATTGGCACTGTGACATAATATTTTCTCTGGCCCTTAGTCAATCTTAGTCATGAGATAACAGGACCAACAGGTATTTAGAACAATTATGTCAGTTTGGACTGTAGTGGACCAATAGCATCAAGCATAGCCTAGAAAATGACATACTAAACTGGCCCTTCATTTTCCACCTTTAGTCATGCAAACTACATTTGTGATTATATGACAAAATTTAAAACAAAGCATAAAATTATATGTTGTGTACAGTAATATGTCAATTGATATGTCAATTTTGCCACCAGGGCTTAAAATTTAATATATTTTAAGGAGAAAATAGAGAATTGGAAAAAGAGGAAGAGATTAGAAGTAAGGTTGGACAACCAAGGGGACTCATGCTAACTTCCAGAAATCAGTGTAGAAGACTGGAGGGAAAGAGTGAAGGGAGAGATGAAAAGAACAGAAGAGATCTATAAGTTGGCTAGAAACCACATTTACACTTAAAAAAATAAGATCAAGCAATAAAGGAGAAAGAAAGAAAAGAAAAAAATAGAAAACAAAATCTAAAAATCAAAGACAAATATCAGAGAGAATAGAAAGAAGATAGAAAAAAAGTCTAATTCAGTGTTATTGAAGTTTGTCTCTACTTTCACTGGCAGACAACCTACTGTGACAGAGTCCTGATTCATGTCAAGTAATCCCAACATTGCAGTAGCAGCTTTTCGGCAGGGTAGTGGGTACTCTCAGTAAGCCTGCAATTTCTGGTGGAGACCACTCACATTTGGCTCACCTTCTTCCAAACACCTTCCATGGATCTGAATCAAATTGGTATCCACTAAAGAGAGCTAGACTCAGTTCTGAGTTCTGAACTCAGGCTCCCCATCTCCAAAGTGGTTTCTGGCCAATTGTTTTCACTTATGGTAAGAGTGGGACACCCCCCCTTACACTCACTGCCAGCCAGTGTAGTTCTTTGAATCTGCTGCTCCCCTCCATTGCTGTGTCTCTCCTCAGTCTTCTTGGTTCACCAGCTGTCACCATCACAGGTTCAAACTGGTCCTCTTTTGCAGTAATTCCCAGTTCAGAGAGAAGGCACCACTGGTTACCTCCTTCTTTGTTGAAGTTTCTCTCCTAATTCTCTCTTGGGGCTTCATTCCTTGATTGAGTTTCTTCCTGCATTTTGGGCACCCACTTGCCTTCTTCTTGTCTTTCTCACATTGCTGTATTCCAGCATCTGGATGGTAACTCTGAGAAGCTGTTGCCTCTGCTGCTTACTGCTCCAGCATATTCCCAGACTCCGTTAAGTCATATGCTTGAGAAACTTTCTCTGTCTTGTAATGTAGTAGGTGTACTTCTTACTTGTATCCTTAGAAGGATGTTATGGATTGAAAACTGGTGGTCAACTTAATGCCAGCTGGATTACATCAGCATGGCACTGGGCATAGATGTTTCACCTGAGGAAAGTTGCCAGTATAAATGGAGACATGGAGAAGGAGAAGTTATTCACATTAGTTGCATTAAGATTTTGAGGTGCTGTGGGTTCTCGCACAAGTTGCTGTTTGAGCCGTTGGTTCTCCTGAAGAAGCTCTGGACTTTATGTCGAGCATTGCTTCCTGGTTTCAGAGTGGAAGATATGTACTGCTTGGTCTCCAGGATGAACTCATCATGCTGGCTTCCTGGCATGTACTCAACTATGCTTGCTGTCAGAGGAAATCTGGGCCTCTGTGTCATTGAGGATGGCTGTGGTGCTTTTCAGGACAGCCCTGGTGTTTGTTGTGAGTGTGACTTCTCGGCTCCAGCATAGAACCCTCCACCTATGAGCACAGCACCTTCACCCTGCTGGCATAGACTTTCTGGCTTTCACCACTGACCTTTGGGCCTTCCCAGCTTGGATCCATAAAAGAGATTGGCATGAGTCCTTCTTGTGGGTTGTAGACTTCCAGTTGGGCTTGTGAGAGGCATTGCCGTGAGCACTGGGTCTTATCTCAACTCATGTGGGACATTGCTGTGGGATTCAGGCCTTTGGCTAATATTCTATGTTTTTAGTGGTATGGATAGATTTCCTGCATTTTCTTGGGTGAGCATCATCAACATAATATTATAACTTCCATTTCCTTATTGTAATTGTGCTCTGTATAACCCATGACTACAACAAAGGATAACATTTATGTTTCTCTTTCAAATAGAATTCTATGGGTTTTTGACAAGGATATAAACAGAGATGTGTGACATGAATGTTGTCTATTTTTAAAGAATAAATTTTCTCACAAAGGTACATTACAGGGTAGTTAATCATGGAACTATCATTATCAATATAACAGTATAAAATTTTTATAATTAATTTATCTAAAAATTCTTTATCCGTTTTTCTATAGTTAAATATATATATACATATATATATATTCCTTTATTCATAAGTAAATGGAGTTGATTACAATTTGCCTTAATATTGGTTAATGCTTAAAAATATCCAGCATTCTCCAAAGTCTATTATACATTCCATCTTTTCTCTCACTTTGCTAATGTCCACAGTGAGAGGTTGTCTTTATATCTCTATGCATTTGATTTTTGGTTTTTCTTTTATGCAAGGGAAGACACCAAGTAAATATATTTAAATGTAATGTGTTGGTTAAAGTTCAATACAATATTGGAGAAAGTCAATGAATTATAATTCCATGTTTGAAAGTACAAAATCTGTGAAATGACAATTTTATGATCTTGAACATATGTCTCCTTTGTTTTGGAGATATATTCTTACTGTTTGAGTTCCTTTAAGACAAACTCACAGGATTTTCCCTTAATAACTCATAGTATTAAGAGTATTTATTTATAAGAATTCTAACTGCTGCAGGTGATTCTTTTGTTCATTAAATACTTGTATGGTCCTACATGAGCTTGATGTTGTTTAGGAATGAGACCTATTTCTGACCCTTTGGGATCTCAAATTCATGAAAAGAAGTACATTAAGATAAAACTAGCTATAGTACATTGATAAAAGTGAAAAAGATAATGTAAAATCAAGGTAGTTTTAAATCCCAGGAAAGGAGTGACATTAGAATTAGACCTTGAGAGATAGGTACAGTTTGTCACAGTGAAGAAAATTGAACAAACATAATGGTATTTTAAGAATAAATATAATTTTTTAAACCAAGGAACTTGAGACATATATAAAGCAATAACTATGCATCTATATGGGCTACAGAAGTAGCAAATGATTTACCATCAATTTTTATCTCTATCTCTTTTTAGGTATCTGAGGCATTAAGAGGTGGGCAAATAATACATTAAAAGATTTGTAAAGCTAGTAAAGCAATACAAGTAATTCATAAGGTAGAGAACTCTCTTTCAAAAAGAGTAAGATTTTTTTTTTCTTTTTGACAGAGAAAACATTTTTTGGAGAGGGGAAGAAGATGTACCAAGTATTCCAAAAATATTGATTCTGGGAATCTTTTGAGAAACAGAAGTCAATTCACAGGATCAGTACAGTGACATTCACAAAGACACCTTAGTCTCACTCAGAAGATGATTTTTTTCTCTAATAAAGGGTCTTACAAATTTTAGAATGGAGATACCTGGATAAAACAGGTATTTGATTACACTATTTCTTTAACTTGGTGTCACCAATATTTGATTTTAAAATTATTTTTGTTCATGCATTTATATTCTCTCTCACTATACATATTATTAAAATGTTTTGGAGTTCTATATCTTGAAATGGGGTAGATAATTAATTCTAAAAATATTTCTCCATCTTTTAAATCTATATACATATATATATAGTTATATATGAACATGGATATGAATAATTATATATGTATAGATACATAAATATGTTTGTAACATAATATACTGCATAAGAAAATGACTCCCATACATTTCTGTTTTTTCTTTTCAATTTTTTTGGTACATTTTACATATAAATAATAACACTCCTCATAGAGAATTTATAGCTGTATATGATATATCTGACATCTTTCTCGGCTATTCCCCTCCCCTCCCTTTCTAAAAAATTTTATTTAAAGATAAAAAGAGCAAAACAGAAAAAAAAGGGTGTAAACAATATAGAAGTTCAGAGGGAAAAAAACAGTAAGAAATCACTAGTTGATAAATTACATATTGTCTTCTTAGACATAGTTGTTCAAGTTACAAAATTAAAGCATACAAAGTGGATATTCAAACAGTGCAGATGCAAACAGTTCTGTTCAATGATCCAATAAAAACTTAGAAACATGGTTTTCAATCCTACACACTTAAAGATACATGCAGTTATATCCTTTAGAGCACTTTCTTTTCCTTCTTTTGCTTTTTAAGTCCATTATCTGTTTAGTTATATCATATTTCAGCTTGTTCATTACCTTACTGATGTTTTGTTGTTTTTATTTACTTTTTAATCACCTTATATTATTCTGTTGTTTGTTTTTGAGTTTCTCCTCATCTATTCCCCATGGGTCAGATTTGGTGGAGTTGGGAGTTTTTTGAAAGTATTTTGTTACTTTGTTCTCCATTTTTCTGAAGGTAGCAAAATACAGCAGAACAAGACAGATCAGAGCCATCCAAGACAGTGCAGTGAAATTGGCACAGAAACTCACAGAAGGTTACCAGGACAACAGCAATAGGCACAATAGTACATCCAATTCTGTTCACTTTAGCTGTTCATTCAATCAGGTAGAGCAAAATGGAAGGAAATGCCAAACGTTTAAAAAGAGAATATTGAACAGAGCAGTACCATTAATCAGAACTGAGCAAAACAGTGATAAAAATATATACCTTCAAAGAGATGTTAGAAGGAAATCCCCCTTATCTGCCACACTGCATACATTAATCCTCACAAGATATACTCAGACCCCTGGCTCCCACTTGCTAATGGGGGGGTGGATCAATGTTTGATTCTTAGCCCATGCACTGGCAGCCCACAGCTGCTTACCAGGGAGGCAAGCTGGCTGCCTGTTCTCCCAGAGCCCCATGATCCAGCATGGTGCAGAGTTCAGGCAACACTGATAGTTCTCACCCTGGAGTGGCAGATGCTTGTGAGGTCCACAGCTGCTTACCAGGGTGGTGAGCTGGCTGCCCTCTCCCCTCTATTAAAGCTTCATTTCCTCCATAATTACAAATCTTTGTTTCCATTTTTTCCTTCTATTCTCAGTTTTCTAGTCCCTTTCTTCCTTTGCTTCTTACCCTGCCATTGGCACCCTTCCCATTTAAACATTTTCTTCCAATTTGCCTATATCTGTTATATATTTTGGCTCTTACTTACACTTTGTTTCTCATGCCAATGTATCAACATTGTATTTAAACACATGTGCCTGATAAATTTCACATAAGAATATGGTGTCAAGTTCAATCCATTTTGATACACATGTCTCAAGTTTATCCTTATTTATAGTATAATAGTTCTCCATTGTACAAAACTCATATCTATATCTGATCATCAATTGATGGACATTTGGGCTGTATCCAAGATTTAGCTATTGCAATGTGTGCCAATATAAATTTAGGTGTGCATATTTTGCTGTGACATGATGCCTTTTTTAATTTTTTGGGAAGATAACAAATAGAATAGCTGGATCAAATGGAACATCTAGTCCAGGTTATTTGAGGATTCTCCACACTGATTGATACAGTGGCTTCACCAGTCTATACTCCCACTGAGAGTGGAGAAGGGTTCCTTTTTACTGACAGCCCTACAAATATTTGTTACTGATTGATTTCATTTAAAATTTATTTTAAAGAGAATAAAATGAAACAGAATAATCCAATCCAAATAGAACAATGAAAATGATACAAGACTTTAAAATAAGATAAAAGGAAATCAACTATGTCTAACATAATGCATCTTATTTTCAAATTAGCATCTTATACCATGATGGAATCTGAAACAAGAAAGAAGAATAAAACCAAAGCAAACCAAACAAAACAATAAAAATGATACTGGATAGCCAGTCCACACTCTACACCCCTCTATTACATCCTGGAGTGTGAGATGGCTGGAGGAGACTGAGTCTGTGTTCTATGCCCTCCATTACATCCTGGAGGGCAGGTCAGCTAGAGAACAATGGTTGATTTCTCGATGGTAATCAATCTTTCTGTGGTGAATTGGATGTTCAGTATTGTTCCAATTTGAATTTATTAAATAAACAGTGATATTAAACATTTTTCATATATTTGTCATTTGTACTTCTTTATCTGAGAAGTATGTATTCATTACAGATGCTAATTTTTGTATTGGTTCTTTAAATTTGGGGGGCCTATGCCTATCACCATACACTAAACTAAAGTAAGAATGGATCAAGGATCTAAATATTAAAACAGAAACACTAAATCTACTGGAGGGCAAGGTAGGTAAAAATCTTGGAGATAAAGGGGTAGGGTGAGAATTCATGAATAAGATGCAAACCAAAAGGGGCATACTTCAAAGAATCAACAATTGGGAACTCATATTATTGGAGTTTTTGCACTTCAAAAGAAATCACTGACAGGGTGAAAAGAAAACCCACAGAATGGGAAAGAATTTTAGCCAACAATCCCTCAGACAAAGGAATTATATCCAGAACATATAGAGAACTGAAAAACACCAGAACCACTGAATTCAAAGACCCTCTCCAAAAATGGGCAACTTAGATGAACATACAGTTCTCAGATGAAGATATACAAATGGCAAATAAATATATGAAAAAATGATGACCATCACTGGTCATTCGAGAAATGCAAATTAAAACAACGTTGAGATTTCATTTCACCCTGGAAAGAATGGTTGCCATCAAGAAAACAACTGATAACAAATGTGGGTGAGGATGCAGGGAAAAAAGAACACTTCGCTGCTGTTGGTGGGAATGCAGACTGGTGCAGCACTGTGGAAATCAGTATGGAGATCCTCAAAAAATAGGATTGGAAGTTCCATTCAATCCAGCTATTCTTCTCCTGGGTATTTTCCCAGAAAAATTGAAAATGTCATGTCACAGTGATATATGTGCACCCATGTTCCTAGCAGCACAGTTTGTGATGGCTAAGTCTTGGAAACAACCAAAATGCCCATCAACCACATCCTAGATGAAAAAAATGTGGTATTTTTATACAATGGAGTACTATTCAGCTAAAAAAGGGATGATCATGAGGCCTTTATAGGTAATTTGAGGCAACTTGAGAATATCCTCATTAGTGAAATAAACAAGACTCACATTAGTAAATATCACATTGTCTCTCTAGTGTAACAAATATTAAGAACTGACAGAATAATGGTATCCAAAAGTATAATAGATATTGTAAAAGTGAAAGAGATGGAAAGTGCTCTAAAGGACAAATAGTATGTGTATTGTATAAGATAGATAATCATATTACTAAAGTTCTGTTAATTCATTGAACAGAAGGGTTTGCACTCTCAAAGTTTTAGCCACTTTTTATGCTTTGATTTTGTAATGTTAACTATTGTTAAGATGATAATATCTAATGTATCAGCTAGCAATTTTATAATTTTAATTTTTTAAATTCTTTATTCTAATTTTTTCTTTTTATATATTTTTAATTTATTTTTTATTCTTTCAATAAAAAAATCAAAAGCAAAAAAGAAAATAAATTTAGGGAATCTGATTTTTTTGAGTTCTTTATATATTCTATGTATTAGTCTATTATCTGAGGAACAGCTGGAATATTTTTCCCAAAATAATGAGCTGTCTCTTTCCTTTGGTAGTATTTTTTTCTGTGCAAAACCTTTTTAATAAGATGAGATCTTAGTTGTTGATTCTTTCTGATATTCCCTGTGCAAATGGATTATTGTTCATGAAGTCTTTCACCACACCTATGTCTTCAAGAGTCCTACCTATTATATCTTCCAGTAGATTTGGTGTTTTTGTTTTAATATTTAGATCTTTGATTCATTTTGATTTCAGTTTAATTCATGATGAATAGTATTGGTCTAGTTTTATGCTTTGGTTTGTGGAAAGCCAGATGTTATAGCACAATTAATTAAAGAGGCTATCCTTCTTCCAGTGAAGGTCTTTGACACCATTGTCAAAAATAAGGTGACTGAATGTGTTTGGAGTTCTTTCTGCATCTTGTAATTTATTTCATTAATCCTTAGTTCTTTTCTTTTGACAGCACCATGCTGTTTTTATCACTGTGGCATTATACTATAATTTCAAGTTGGGGATTTTGATGCCCTCTGTTTTGCCTTTGTTGCCCAGAATTGCTTTTGGTATTCTAAGTCTCCTCAGTTTCCAAATGACTTTGAATTCTATGAGATATGCTATGATAATTTGTTAGAGATCAGATTAAATTTATATATATATTTTGAAAATATAGCAATTTTCAGTATATTATTTCTTCCTACTCATGAAAAAGTATATCTTTTCATTTTCTGACATCCTTTAAAAATTTTTTGTAAAGGCATTTTACATCCTTTGTTGATTCCTAGCTATCTTGAAAAGTGTTCCTTCCCAAATTTCTCACTCACTAAGGTTATGTGTGTGTACAGGAATGTGGTTGATTTTACATTGTTGAATTTTTATGCAGCTACATTGATGAATTTTGTTTATTAAATCTAAAAGCCTTTTGATGGAGTTTTTGGAATCTTCTATGTGGATTATCACATCAACTGCATATACTGATAATTTAATTTCTCCCTTTCCTATCTTTATTCCTTTTATTTCCTTCTCTTGTCTAATTGCTTTGGCCAATGCTTCCAGAACTAAACTGTATCAGATTGATGATAGTGGAATTCTTTTCTTGTTCCTGATTTTAGATTGAAAGATTTCAGTTCCTGACTACATATTATGATGTGGACTGTCATTTTGTCATAGACAGTTTCTATTAGATCAAGATAAAGTCACTATTCCAATTTTATGTAGGGTTTTTTTTAAATCACAAATGACTGTCAGACTTTGTCAAATGTTTTTCTGAATCTCTTGTGTTGATGATGAGAGTTTTCTCCTTCACTCTGTTAATATAATGTATTACATTTATTGATTTACATATATTGAACCATTCCTGCAACTGGGGGATGAATCCCAATTGATCATGATGTATAATCCTTTTGATGATTTGCTGCAATCTTTTTGCCAGTATCTTATTAAGGATGTTTGTGTGTATGTTCTTTAGGGAGTTTGGCATTTCATTTTTTTTTCATTGGATTTTTCTCAGGATTTGTTATCAGGACAGTGGATAAGGTTGGGAATATTGTTCTCCTATCAAATTAATCAAGTTATTTAATTAACAGTGGCAATAATTCTTCTCTAAATTTCTTTCTGAATTCAGCAGTGAATGCAGCAAGATGTGGGCTTTTCTTTTTCTTATTTTGAAAGAAACTAAATCCATTTAGTAGTTTTTAATGATCCTTATTGCAACATTTTAGGTATATATAATAATAACATTCATCACAGAGTATTTGTACCTGTACATGATATAATGTGATTGTTTTTCCCCCATTCCCCTATCCTCCCTTCAACTGCTCCTCTGTTCCCCATTGACAAAAAATGTTTCAATGTTTTCCTTCTTTTGTCATTATCTTTGCTTCTCCCATGCTTCCTTTCCCCCTCTCTCTCCCTTGCTCTCATTCATGTTTGAAAATTATCTTCCTATTTTAAAATACTTATTATAAAATTTGTTTTTTATTTACATTTTTTATTTCTCACACCAGATCAACAATATTGTATTTATGCATTTGTGTTTGATTTATTTTGTTTTATGTAGAGAAAAACAGCAAAACAGAAAAAGGGTATAAATAATATAGAATTGAAAAAAAACAGTAAGAAACCACTAGTTGATAAATTGCATATTATTATCTTAGAATTAGCTGTTCAAGTCACAAAATCAAAGCATAAAAAGTGGACAAACTATACAGCACAAACCATTTTGTTTGATAAATCAGCAAAAACTTAGTATGGTTATCTATCTTGTACATTTAAACATACATACAATTATATCCTTTAGAGCACTTTCTTTCCTTTTCATTATCATAATATTTATTATACATTTTGGATCTTATTACTCTTTCAGTTTTTTACTATTATTTTTATACTACAGACACAATATGATATTAACAAATGTGAGTCTGATTTATTTTCCTTATGAGGACAGTCTCAAATTGCCTCCATTTACATATAAAAGCCCCAAGGTCATCCTTTTTATTGCTGAGTAACATTCCATTGTATAAAAATACCACATCTTTTCATTCATTTTGCAGTTGATGGGCATTTTGGTTTTTTTCTAAGATTTAGCTATTAGCTATTACAAATTGTGCTGCTATAAACATGGGTGCACATATATGGCTGAAACATGACTTTTTCAGTTTTTCTGGGAAAATACACAGGAGGGGAATAGCTGGGCTGAATAGAACTTCCAATCCTAGTTTTTTTTATGAATTGTCATAATGATTTTGACAGTGGTTGCAATAGTCTACACTCCCACTAACATTGGAAAAGTGTTCCTTTTTCTCCATAGACTCGCCACCATTTGTTATCAGTTGATTTCTTGATGGTGGCCATTCTTTCCAGCGTGAGATGAAATATCAGTGCTGTTTTAATTTGCATTTCTCGAATGACTAGACATGGTGAGCATTTCTTAATGTACTTATTTTCCATTTGTATATATTTTTCTGAAAAATGTTTGTCCAACTCAGATGCCCAGTTTTGGAAAGGGTCTTTTAATTCGGGGGCCTTGTTGTTTTTCAATTCTTTATATATTCTGGATATAAGTCCTTTGAGGGACTGCTGGCTAAAATTTTTCCCCATTCAGTGGGTTTTCTTTTCACATTGCTGGTGATTTCTTTTGAAGTGCAAAATTTTTTTAATAATATGAGATCTCTGTTGCTGATAATTTGAAGTATTTCCTGTGAGGTTTGCATTTTGTTAATGAATTCTCTGCCTACCCCTATGTCTCCAAAATTTCTACCAATCTTATCTTCCAATAGATTTATTGTTTCTGTTTTAATATTTAGATCTTTGTCCTATTTTGATACTAGTTTAGTGTATGGTGACAGGCATGGGTCTAGTTTCAGTCTTGGGCATGTGGAGAGCCAGTTTTTCCAAAACCATTTATTAAAGAGACTATCCATTTTCCAGTGGACATGTTTATTCCCTTTGTCAAATATCAGGTGGCTGAGTGTCTTTGTAGTTGTATTTGAGTCTTCTAATCTTTTCCGTTGATCCTCACATCTATTTCTTTGCCAGTACCATGCAGATTTTATCACTGTGGCTTTGTAGTATAATTTCAAGTCAGGAATTGTGATGTCTCCTGACTTGCCCTTGTTGCTCAGAGTTGCCTTTGCTATTCAAGGTTTCTTCTGTTTCCACATGTATTTAGGAATACTTTTTCTATATCTGTAAGGTATGTTAATGGTATTTTGATTGGGATTGCACTAAATCTGTATAATAGTTTTGATAGTATGGCCATTTTCCCAACGTTGATTTTTCCTAACCAAGAGTAAGGAATATCCTTCCATTTTCTAATGTCTTCCTCAGTCACCATTTTTAGACTGGCATAATTTTCAGCATATAGGATTTTAACATTCTTGGTTAAGGTAATTCCTAAGTATTTCATTTTTTCAGATGCTAGTATGAAAGATGATATTTGTGTAATTTCTTTCTCAGTGAAATTTTTGTGTGTACAGGAATTCTATTTATTTTTGAGTGTTGACTTTGTATCTAGCTACACAGCTGAATGGTTTTACTAACTCTAGTAGTCTTTTAATGGAGCTTTTGGGCTGTGCTATATAATATATCATGTCATCTGCAAATAGTGATAATTTAACTTCTTTCTTTCCTATATTTATTCCTTTTATTTTTTTCTGATTGCTCTGATATTTCCAGAAGTAAAATGAATAGGAATAGTGATTAGTGGACATCCTTTCCTTGTTCCTGAATTTAGAGTGAAAGTTTTCAGTTTTTGTCCTGTTAGTATAATGTTGGGTGTTAATTTGTCATGGGTGGCCTTTATCAGATTGAGGTAGTTATCATCTTTTCTGAGTTTCTTTAGTTTTTATCACTAAAAAGTGTAGCTCTTTATCAAAAGATTTTTCTGCATCTAATGAGATGATCATGTGATTTTTGTTTTTGACTCTTTTGATGTTGTGTATTACATTTATTATTTTGTGTATGTTTAGCCATCCCTGAATTCCTGTTATAAATCCCACTTGATTCTGATGAGTGATCTTCTTTATGATTTGCTGCATTTTATTCACCAGTATTTTATTGAGAATCTTTTCATCAATGTTCATTAGTGAGATTGGCCTATAATTCTCCTTTTTGTTGGGTCTTTCTATGGTTTTGGTATCAGAGTGATACTTGCCTCCAGGAATGAGTTAAGGACGATTGCTTCCCATTCAATTTCTTTGAAAACTCTGAGGAGTATTAGCATTAAATCTTCTCTAAATTTCTTGTAGAATTCAGCCATGAATCCACCAGAAGCTGGGCTTTTTTGTTGGTTAGTTTTAATCATGTTTTCAACTTCAATAGCTGATATTGTGTTATTCAAAATTGTTATACCTTTGTGACTGAGGTTTGGTAGTTCATATGTTTCTAGAAATCTGTCCATTTCCTCTGGATTTTCCACCCTATGTGAGTACAGATATTCAAAGTAGGAATTCATGATCTTTTAATGTCCATGAGATCTGTAGTAATTTCTCTCAGTTCAGTCCTTTTTGTGTGAATTTGAATTTTTCTTTCTTTTTCATTATAAGGTTGGCTAGAGGTTTATAAATTTTTTTATTCTCTCAAAAAACAAGCTCTTTGATTATCAATTCTTTGTATTTTTTTAGTCTCAATTGCATTAATTTCTGCTCTGATATTTACCTCTCCTCTATAATCTCTGAGGTTTACTTGCTCTTCTTTTTCTAGAAGCCTGAGATGTAGCATTATGTTGTTTAGTTCTTCTCATTCTGTTTTCTTGATATGACACTTTATTGCTATAGATTTCCCTCTTAGGACCACTTTTATTTTGTCCCACATGTTTCAGTATGTTTTATCTGCATTTTGATTGAATTATATGTGTTGCTTAATTTCTTCTTTAATTTCACCTGTAATGCATTGATTGTTCAGGAGGTTGCTATTTAATTTCCATGTATTTATGCAGGTTTTGCAATTTCTTTTGCCAATAATTTCCAATTTAACTTCACTGTGGTCTAATAATATGCAAGAGATAATTTCAATCCATTTACATTACTTAAGAATGTTTTATGGACTAATATATGACCTATTTTGGAAAATGTCCCATGTGCAGCTGAGAAGAATGTGTATTGTGATATTGTTGGATGGAATATTCTGTAAACATCTACTAAGTCCATTTGATCACAGGTATGATTCAGTTTAGTTATTTTTTGCTCACTTTTTGTCTAGTTGATCTATCTCTTTGTGACAATGGGGTATTAAGGTCCCCTATTACAATTTTTGTTCCTTATTTGATTTTCCATATTTATTAATATTTGTCTTACATATATGTGTGCTCCTGTATTTGGTGCATATATGTTTATGAGTGTTAGCTCTTCTTCTTGAATTATTCCCTTGGTGGACTTCTTTATCTCTTTTCATCATTTTTGTTTTGAAGTTCACATTGTCTGCAAATAAAACAGGTACTCCTGCTTTTTTGTCAGTTCCAGTGGCATTGAATATTTTTTTCCAGTCTTTGACCTTTAGTCTATAAGTTTCCTTTGGAGTCAAATGTGTTTCTTGTATACAGCATATTGTGGGATCATGTTTCTTGATTCATTCTGTTGATCTATTTCTTTTAATAGGTGAACTGAGGCCATTTACATTAATGGATATAACTGATATATACTAGCTCAATTTTATAATGTTATTTTCCTGCTGTTGTTTTTCTGCTTTCCCCCCTTATTTTTTTACCTGCCCTGTCTAATGGCTTCTTTCTGTTGTTGCTCTGAAAATTGTAGTGATTTTTATCTCTATCTAATATATTTCAGAAATTTTCTAAGGTTGCTTTGCTGGACATGAATTTATTAACTTGTTCTCTGTCGTGAAAGTATCTCATTGATCCATTAAGCTTCAAAGAAAGTTTTGTGGGATACATCATTCTGGGTTGAAAGTTGTTTTACTTCAGGGCTTGAAATACCCAACCCATGCTCATCTTAACTGGAGGGTTTGTGCTGAAAAGTGAGCCACTATTCTAATGGTCTTTCCTTGAGAGGTGAGTTGTGTCTTTACTCTAACAGCTTTTATTTTTTAATTTTTTTATTTTAAAGAGAATGAAACAAAAGATATCAGAACAAATCAAATCAGAACAGAACAATTCAAGCAATACATCACTACTTCACAAAAAGACAACAGGACATCAACAGTAGCTACCATGATGTCTCTTTTCCTTGAAAAAGTTAAGCAAACATAACAAACATAACAAAATAGCATAAAACCATTCAAGAGAATGAAAGCATTACAGGACCTCAAAAACCAAATAATAGGAAATGAACAATAGCTATTATAATATCTCATTTTCCACAAAATGTTTGTTTATACCATCACACATAATAAAATCAAATAAAACACAACAGAAGAGAACTAATCAAAACAAAAGAACAAAAGCATGGTAGGACTTCAAAACAAGATTATAGTAAATCAGCAATGACTGCCATAATGTCTTGTTTTCTTCAAAGTAGCTGTTCACACCATCACACACAATAAAATCAAACAAAACAGAAAAAACAAAACAATGAAAGAAAGCAATATAATAGGAAACCATGATTCCCATAAAATATCCCATTATATTCAAAATAGTTGCTTCTATCATCTGACAGCATAAAATCTAACAAAATGAGGCAAATAAAAGTGAAATCTAACAAAATTGTGTAAACAATGCAAGAGTTCAAGATAAGATTAAGAAGTTGACAGTAGTTTCCACCTTCCCTCCCAGGTGTTTCCTCCTCTTTGCTCTTACATTAACTATTTTGCTTTAGGATCCCATTAAGTCCTTCTGTTTCTTGTGCTAGGGTTCACATGTACAAGTTTGAACTGTTTCACCCATGACCATGATCTTCAGTTGGGTCCATTTACCTACAGGAGCATTGAGATTATTCTACTTTATAGCTGGATAGCTTTCCACTGCATGAAAATACCATATCTTTGTTATCCATTCTGCAGCTGATGGGCCAGTTACTGTTGTGTTGTGTTTTTTTTTTTTTTTGTCTCCTGTCACATGGAACAATTATTTTCTCTCCTGTTATTTTCAATCTAGAAATTTCCTTTCCAGTTAGTATATGTTTCTTTTACACATTATATAGATGGATCTTGTTCCTTGATCTACTCTCCCTGTGTTCTTTTTACTGCTGGACTGAAGCCATCTACAATAATTGTTGCAACTATCATGCATTAGTTTGCATGTTTTTTCTATCTTCCTGTTTTTTTTTCTGCACCTGGGATGGAACTCACAACCTCATGTTTACCAGGGTAGGCCGTTAGCCACCTAAGCTAAACTCCAAGCTATCTTCCAGTTTTTGGCACTCCAATTTTTCCCTTTCTTCAATTGCCTGTCTTGTTTGGTGATCCTCCTCTGCTGCTTTTCCTGGAACCATGGTTATATTTGTCCCTCTCTAGAATATTCTTTAGCATTCTCTATAGGTTTGGTTTGGTTGTCATTAATTCCTTCAGTTGTTCTTTATCAAGGAATTATCTTATTTTTCCATCAATTTTGAAATATAGGTAGATCAATCTGGGTTGGAAGTTGTTTTCTTTTAGGGTTTGAAACACTTTACTTCAAACGCTTCTTGACTTCATGTTTTGTGTTGACAAGTCCTCTGTGGTTCTGACTGGTTTTCCTTTATAGGTGATCTGTCTCCTTTCTCTAACAGCTTTTAATATTCTATTCTTTTTATGATTTTATGGGATCTTGATTATTATATGTCTTGGTCTAGATTTACTTTAGTTATGGCTAATTGGAGTCCTATATGCATCACTTATTTGCATGCCAGATCCATTTCTCATTTTGGGAAGTTTTCTTCTATTCCTTCTCTAAATATCCTTTTAATTTCATATGTGTTGACCCCTGCTTCTTCACCAGCAGCTATCACTCTTAAATTATGTTTCTTTGCACCATCTTGCAGCCATTAACTTGTTATTTCCTGATTCCATGTTGTTTGTAAGAGATCTTTCTTTTGACGATCACTGGCTGAAATCCTGTCTTCAGGGTTTTAAAGACTATCTTCAGTCTCTTTCAAGAAGTTTTGCCAGCTTTCAATTGAATTTTTAATTTCTTTAATCTCTCTTTCAATTTGTTTCATGCATTGCAATTCCTTTCTACATTCATTCAAGGTTTCCCTCATTTTTCTATGCTCCTCTTTATTGTCTATGTCTTCCTTGGAACTGCTGAACAATTCTTTCAGTATGTTTGTGATTTCTTATTTTACCTGAGACATTATTTCTGATTTGATTGCTTTTACAATATCATGAAGTTATTTCCTTACTTAAGTTGCTATCCTCTCAGAGATTTCAGATGTGACTTCTGTTTTCTTTCATGTCCATATCTCCAAGACTTATTATGTGTTGGCTAGAGTTTTGAGTGTACCTTTTGCTCCTTTGTCTTGATGTTCTCCTGGATTTCTCCCAACAAGCTGGTTTTGAGGTCCCAGGCACTTCCCACATTGACTGCCCTTAGGCAGTTCAGGGGGATAGAGCAGGCACCTGGGTTCATCTATTTCCAGATTTACAAGGAAGTAGCAGGGTGTGGAGCAGGCCTTTCCAGAGCTATACAGCTACATTGGGGTTTCACTGATGATCAGTGGTATATGTAGTTGGGGCTGCTTCTCCCAGTGTGTGTGTCTACACTGCGACTCCCACAATGGTGGCAGACACACAGGGGTTTGTCTGACTCTGCTAGTGGATGATGGATGTCTGAGGGAACCAAAGGTCTCAAATGGTGGCCCAAGGATGCACAGGGCTTACCTGGCTATGTGTCCCTGCTCCTCCTGGCTGCCTTCAGGAAGGAGACTTCCAGTGGCATCTCCCTGAAAGTGAACATTCTTGCCAAGCTTGCCTAGATCCTTCAGCTTGAGGGAACCTCACTACTGCTCCTGTTGATGCACTGAAGACCTCTATTTTAGGGGCAAACTCACCATACTGATGGAAGCCTGAGGGGGCCCTCTGGATGAGGCATTACTGGGTCACCTATCAACTCAAGGAGGTTAATCCATTGCAGTGCAATGCTTTGGGAGGAGGAGGCACAGCCAAAGATCAACAGCAATACTAGGTCCAGGAGTTCCGGTGTCTGAAGGTTGGGAGGGCAGGTGCAGAAGTTGCCTGCCTTCCAAGGTGGAGATTCAGGGTATGTTTGATTTATTTCACTTAAAAATAGGATTATAAGGTGCATACTTCTACCTATATATGTCTCCAGTTTGTCCTTCTTTATGGCAGAATAGTACTCCATTTATATTAAAAAAACACTCCAGGTCTTCTTTATCCATTCCACAGTTGATGGGCATTTGGGCTGCTTCCAAGATTTAGTTATTACAAACTGTGCTGCTATGAACATGAGTGTGCATATATCTCTTTGGTATGATGTGTTTAATTTTTTAAGAAGATTCCAGCAATGGAAATAACTGGGTTGAGTGGAACCACTACTCATAGATTTTTGAGGAATCTCTGCACTGATTTCCACAGTGGTAGCACCATTGTACACTCATTCCAACAGTGGGGAATTGTTCCTTTTCCCCAAAAGCCTTGCTACTATTTGTTTTGGGTTGATTTCTTGATAAGAGCCATTTTTCTGGGATGAAATTGAATCTTTTTGTTTAATTTTCATTTCTTGAATGACTAATGATGTTGAACATATTTTCATGTATTTATTGCCATTTGTTCTTCTTCATCCAAGTGGTTTCTGTTCATTTTGAGTACCCATTTTTGGATTGGGTATTTCAATTTGGGGAGTCCAAATTTTTTGTTCTTTATATATTCTAGACATTAGTTCTTTGTCTGAGAGATGGCTTGCCAAACTTTTTTCCAGCAATGTTCATTGTCCCTTCACTCCATTGCTGTTTTCTCTTGCTGCACAAAAGCTTTTCACCATGAAGAGTTCCTAGTTGTTGACTCTTTGTGATTTTTTTCTTCATGATTCATGTTTCATTCATAAAGTCTTTGCCTATACCAGTGTCTTTAAGAGTTGTACCTATTCTCTCTTCCAACAGACTTAGGGTTTCCTTTCTAATACTTAGATCCTTGATCAATTTTTATTTCAGTTTAGTCCAAGGCTGAAGATATAAGTCTAATTTTAAACTTTGGTGTGAGGAGAGCCAGTTTTCCCAGTGTCATTTATTAAAGAGGCTATTTTTCTTCCAGTTAATATGTTTTGCATCTTTGCCAAAGATAGGATGGCTAGCTATGTCTGAAATTGTGTCTTCTTCTGACCTGTTACAATAATCTTTAGTTCTTTTTTGTCAGTAACATGCTGTTTTATCACAGTAGCTTTATAATATAATTTTGAGTCAAGGATTATGAATCTTCTGCCTAGCCTTTGTTGCACAAAATTACCTTTACTGTTTTAGGACTTTTCTGGTTCCAATTGAATTTTGGGTTTGTCTTCTCTAATTTTGTGAGATATTCTATTGGAATTTTGATTGAAATTGCTTTATATCTATATAACAATTTTGTATGTATGGTCATTTTCATGATATTGGTTCCTACTACCCAAGAGCAAGGGATAAATTTCCATTTTTGGATATATGCTTCCATTGCCTTTTTGAGAATACTGAAGTTTTCATTGTAGAGGTTATTACTTCCTTTGTTAGATTGATTACTATGTATTTCACTCTTTTGGATGCTATTGTGAAAGCTGTTTCCACAGTTTCTCTGTCATTGAAGTTTTTAATTCCATCTTCAATATAATTGATTTTGTTTAATTTAGAATATTTGTATCTTCTTGATTCAGATTAAGTAGTTAATATGTATCTAGAAATTTATGCATTTCTTCAATCTTATTAGAATACAAATTCTTTAAGTAGGTATATGTGATCATCTGGATTTTTGCAGCATCCATTATGATTTCTCCATTTTCATCCTAAATACATGAATTTCTGTCTTTTCTTTCCTTTTTTGACAAGGTTGCTTTAGAATTCATTGAATTTATTTAATATTTTAAGAAATAACACTTCAGTTCATTGCTTCATTTTATGGTTTTTTAGTCTCCAGTGTATTAATCTGTTTTCTGATCTTTATAATTTCCTCTCTTGTATGAGCTTTGGGCTTGACCTTCTCTTTTTTTTCTAGAATCTAGAGGTTCATCATTAACTTGTTTGTTCAAGCTCATTCTATTTTCCTGATATTGGTACATGCTGTTATATATTTCCCCCGTATGACTGCTTTCATTGTGTCCCATAAGTTCTGGTAAGTTGGGTTTGGATTGTCATTTAATAGTAGAAACTATCTAGTGTGTTTTTTAATTTCATCTGTGACCCATTGGTTGTTGAAGAGGTTGTTATTTAGTTTCAATGTGTTTACAAAGTTCTTCTGATATCTTTTGCAATTGATTCCCAATTTCATTGCATCTGATAATATACATGGAATAATTTCAATTTCTTTGTATTTACTTAAGCATTTCTATGAGTTAATATTGGGTCTACTTTGGAAAATTTTCGATGTGCAGCTCAGAAGAATGTGTATTCTGATATTGTGGGGTGGAACACTTTGTAGACATGTACTAAATCCATTTGTTCAAAACTTTGGTTCAGTTCTATACTTCCTTTAAATTTTTTTGGCTAGTTGATCTATACATATCAATGGTGTATTGAGTTCCCCCATTACAATTGTATTAGTGCTTATTTGATTTCATGTTTGTTAATATTTGTTTTATATAGTTAGGCTGCTGATATAATGGGGCATATATATTTATGATTGCTACTTATCCTATTTTATTATTGCCTTTAAAAGGTTGCAGTGATCTTCCTTGTTTCTCTTAAATATTGTTGGCTTGAAATCCTTTTGTCTGCAAGTAGCATAGCTACTCCTACTTTTTTCCAGGTTCCTGTCACATGGAGTGTAGCTTTCCATCTTTTGACTCTCAGTCTATGAATTTCCTTTTGAATTAAATATATTTCTTGTTTGCAACATGTTGCTGGATCTTGTTTCTTGTTCCACTATATCAGTCTATTTATTTTCATTGGTAAATTTAGACTGTTTACATTAATGGTTATATGCATTGACTTATCCCTGTCATGTCATTTTACTGTTGTTAGTTTCTTTACTCCACCCTATTTGTTTTCCTTGCCTGAAGAACTGATTGTGTTGTAGTTCATGGAGTTGTTATTTTCTTTTTCTAGAATATCCTTCAGAATATTTTGGAGTATGTTTGCTGCTTATGAATTTTGTAAGGTATTCATTTTCTCATGGAAGTATCTTATTTATCCATCTGTTTTCAAAGATTTTTTTGTGGAGTACATCAATTTTGGCTAGAGTTCATCTTTAAAGTCTTAAAGTACTTCACTCTAAGCTCTCCTCAATTTGAGGGTTTGTGGTGAGAAGTCTGCTGTGATTCTGATGGGCTTTACTTTATAGATGATTTGTTTCTTTTCTCTAACAGATTTTAATATTCTTTTATTGAATAACAGGAATCTTGATTATTTTAGACCTTGATGTAGATTGTCTGATCATGCCCAATTGAAGTTCTGCATACCTCACTTGTGTAATAAATTCTTTTCCCATACTTGAGTAATTTTTTGTCATTATTCCAGTGAGCAGGGTTGTTATGTTGTTCATGCTACCTCATTTTCATTGATTTTAATCAATTTTATGCTATTAATTTTCCATTATCTGGAAGTCATTGGATTGATTTTATTATCTTTCCATATTTTTAAGAAATCTCATTTTTATGACTTCAAAACTTTCATTGGTTCATTATACTGTGTAAATTCAATAGAATTTTAAATCTCCAGGATATTTCTTTGAAAGTATTTCATGGATTCCCTTTCTTTCCTGAGTTAAACATTCATGGTTTCAGTTATTTTCCTAAAGTTTTCTATAGTTTTTTAAAATCTATATCTTCTCTAAATACACTAAGCACACCCTTTGTTATGGTCACCAATTCTCAAGATATCTAAGAAATTATTTCTGATTTCATTTTTTAATTTTTTTTATTTTAAAGAGAATAACACAAAAGAGGACAGATCTAAGCAGATCAGAACATAACAAATAAGCAACACAGCACTTCACAACAAGACAATTGGCTATTAACAGTAGCCATCATAATGTCTCTTTCCCTGAAATAGTTGAGTTTAGCTTTACACAATAATGTCAAACATAACAAAATAGATTAAAACAGCTCAAGAGAATGAAAGTATTGCAAGGCATTCTGAACCAAATAACCAAAGATGAACAATGGCTGCTATATTGTCTCATTTTCCATAAAAAATTTTTTAGACTATCATGCATATTAAAATCTAATAAGACACAACATGATAGAACCAATGGTAATAGAATAACAAAAGGATGGTTGGACTTCAGAGCAAGATGATATTAAATCAACAATGGCTGCCATATTGTCTTTTCTTCAAAGTAACTATTCATACCATCATATATATTAAGATCAAACAAAACAGAATAAAACCATTCCAACAAATGAATGAAAACATAAGATTTCAAAGCAATATAATGGTGAACCATGATTACCATAAAATCTTCTTTACTCTTACCATTTCTTGCACTAGGGAGACTATACTGTATTTATACATGTGAGTTTGATTTATTTCACTTATAAGTATGGATTCAAGTTGCATCTATTTATTTATAAATATCTCAATGTGATCATTCTTTATAGCTGAGTAGTACTCCATTGTATAAAAGTACCACAATTTTTTTATTCATTCCTCGGTTGATGGGCACTTAGGTTGTTTCCAAGATCTGGCTATTACAAATTATGCCACTATAAACATGGGTGCATATATATCACTGTGGTAAGATATTTTTAGTTCTTTTGGGAATATGCCTAAGAGTGGAATATCTGGGTCAAATGGGACTTCCAACTCCAAATTTTTGAGGAATCTCCAGATTGACCTCCACAATGGTTGCACCAGTCTACACTCCCACCAGCAATGCAGAAGAGTTCCTTTTTCCCCACAGCCTCTCCTGCATTTGTTGTTGGTAGTTTTGTTGATCCTAGCCATTCTTCTGGAGTGAGGTGGGATCTCAGTGTGGTTTTAATTTGCATTTATCTAATGACCAATAATGATGAACATTTTTTCATGTATTTATTTGCCATTCGTATTTCTAGATTTGAGAACTGTATGTTCATCTTTGATGCCCATTTTTGGCTTGGGTCTTTGAATTTCTGGGGTCTGATTTTTTTAAAATTCTTTATAAGTTCTAGACAAAAGTCCTTTGTCTGAGGGACAGTTCACTAAGATTTTTGTTTGTTTTCTTTTCACTCTGCTGGATATTTCTTCGGACATGTAGAAACTCTTTAATAACACATTATCCCAGTTATTGATTCTGTGAAGTATTTCCCATGGAGTTTGGTTCTCGTTCATGAATTCTCTACCAACCCCTATGTCTTCAAGATATTTATCTACTTTGTCTTCAAACAGATTTAGCATTTTTGCTTTAATATTTAGATCTTTGATCCATTTGGATTTTAGTTTAGTACATGGTGACAGGCATGGGTCTAGTTTTAGTTTTTGGCATATGGCTAGCCAGTTTTTCTAGCACCACTTATTAAAGAGACTATCATTCTTCCAGTGAACATGATTGGCCCCTTTATCAAAGATAAGGTGGCTGGGTGTGTTCATAGTTGTATCTTCTAGTCTATTCCACTGGTCTTCATGTCTGTTTTTATTCCAATACCATGTTGATATTATTACAGTAGCTTTTTAGTATAACTTCAAGTCAGGGATTGTGCTGCCTCCTGCCTTGGCTTTGCTGCTTAGAATTGCCTTTGCTATTCTAGGTCTCTTCTGGTTACAGATGAACTTTAGGAGTGATTTCTCTAGATCTATGTGGTATGTTAGTGGTGTTTTCATTGGGATTACATTGAATGTGTATAACAATTTTAGGATAATGGCCATTTTCACAGTATTTATTCTTCCTATCCATGAACAAGGGATGTCTATCCATTTTTCTGAGGTCCTGTTTAATTTCTTTTTTCATGGTATTATAATTTTCCCTGTACAACTGTTTCACATTTTTTGTTAGATTAATTCCTAAGTATTTCATTTTTTTGGATGCTAGTGTGAAGGGTGTGGCTTCTCTTATTTCTGTCTTGTGATTTTGTTGGTAGTGTATAAGAGTGCTATTGATTGTTGAGTATTGACTTTGTATACAGCTACATTGCTGAATTTATTATATCTAGGTGTCTTTCAGTGGAGGTTTGTGGATCTTCTACGTAGAGTATCATGTCATCTGCAAATAATGATAATTTAACCTCTTCTTTTCCTATCTTTACTCCTTTTATTCCTGTCTCTCTTGTCTAATTGCTCTGGTTAGTATTTCTAGTACTTTGTTGAACAGGAGTGGTTGTAAAAGATATCCTTGTCTTTTGCCTGATTTTAAGGTAAAGACTTTCATTTTTTGCCATTTAATATGACACTGGCTGTTGGTTTATTGTAGGCAGCCTTTATTATATTAAGGTAAAGACCATCTATTCCAATTCTCTGTAAGGTTCTTAGCATGAATGGGTGTTGGATCTTATCAAAATATTTTTCTCCATCTATAGAAATGATCATGTGACTCTTCCTTTTGCTTCTATTGATATGGTGGACTACATTTATTGATTTACATATGTTGAACCATCCCTGCATGCCTGGTATGAATCCCACTTGATTATGGTGTATAATCTTCTTGATGATTTGCTGCATTCTGTTTGCCAAAATTTTATTGAGAATTTTTGCATCTATGTTCATCAGGGATATAGGCCTATAGTTCTCTTTTATAGTTGGGTCTTTCTCAGGTTGGTACTAGTGTGATATTTGCTTCCAGGAATGACTCAGGGAGAATTTCTCCCCTTTCAATTTCATTGAAGAGTTTGAGGAGTGTCAGCATTAAGTCTTTTTTGTATTTCTTGTATAATTCTGCAGTGAATCCATCTGGGCCTGAGCTCTTCTTTGTTGGTAGGGACTTGATTATATTTTCAATATCATTAATAGAAATTGGGTTATTCAGCAGTTTTTCATCTTCTTAATCCGACTTTGGTTGTCCATATGTTTCTAGGAATCTGTCCATTTCTTCTGTGTTATTGAACCTATGAGAGTTGAGGTTTTTGAAATAGTTGTTGATGATCTTCTTTATTTCCACAGGGTTTGTATTGATTTCACCTTTTTCTTTCAGTACTGCGTGAATTTGAGTCCTTTCTTTCCTTTTGTAATTAGGTTGGCTAGGGGCCTTTCAATTTTATTTATTCCTTCAAAGAACCAACTCTTTGATTCATTGATTCTTTGTATTGCTTTCTTAGTCTCTATTGCATTAATTTCGGCTCTGATCTTTATAATTTTCTCCCTTCTTTTGGCTTCAGGCTTGGCTTGCTCTTCTTTTTCTAGATGTTTGAGGTGTAATATCAGGTTGCTTATTTGTGTTTGGTCTGTTTTCCTAATGTGGGAACTCAGTGCAATAAATTTTCTTCTGAGGACCACTTTCATTGCATCCCACAGGTTCTGGTAAGTTGTATTTGTATTGTCGTTTGCTTGTAGATACTGCTTAATTTCCACTTTAATTTCCTCTGTGACCCACTGGTTGCTTAAGAGTGTATTATTCAATTTCCATTTGTTTGTGGGTTTTTTGTAGTTACTTTTATCATTAATTTCTATTTTCATGGTGCTATGATCTGATAACATGCATGGGATAATTTCAATTCCTTTGCATTTACTTAAGTATTATCTGTAGGTTAGTATATGGTCTATTTTAGAGAATGTCCCATATACTACTGAGAAGAATGTATATTCTGATGTTGTTGGATGGAACACTCTGTATACATCTATCAAATCCATTTGTTCACAGTTGTGATTCAGTTCTGTTATTTCTTTGCTGATTATTTGTCTAGTTGACCTATGCCTTTGTGTCAATATTGTGTTAAGGTCTCCTGTTACAATGATGTAATTGCCTATTTGGTTTTTTTCATATCTGTTAATACTTGCTTTGTGTAGTTGGATGATCTGTTATTCAGTGCATCTATAATTAAGATTGTTATCTCTTCATCTTGTAGTTTTCCCCTAACTAGTATGTAGTGACCTTCTTTATCTCTTCACACCATTCTGGGTTTGAAATTCATATGATCTGCAAACAGAATAGCTACCCTTGCTTTCTTTTTAGTTCCTGTTGCATGGAGTATTGTTTTCCATCCTTTGACTTTCAGTCTATGAGTTTCCTTTTGGGTTTGATGAATTTCTTGTAGACAGCATATGGTTGGATGTTGTTTTTTGATCCATTCTGCCAGTCTGTTTTTTTAAATTGGTGAGTTGAGCCCATTTACATTAATGGTTATAACTGTCATATATTGGTTTCTTGTTGACATGTTATCTTTCTGATATTGTGTCTTAGCTTTCTGTGCTTTTTAATTGTCTGTCTTGCTTAGTGGTTTTTTTCCTTTGTGTATCTAGAATGTCTTTCAGTATTCTTTGTTGCATTAGTTTGGTTATCATGAAGTTCTTCACCTGTTCTTTTTCACGGAAATATCTTATTTCTCCATTCATTTTGAAGGACAATTTTGCAGGGTACATCAGTCTGTGTTGGAAGTTGTTTTTCTTTAGTATCTGAAACATTTCACTCCATGCTTTTTTTTACTTCATTGTTTGTGTTGAGAAGTCTGCTGTGCTTCTGATAGGTTTTCCTTTATAGGTGATCTGTCTTTTCTCTCTAACTGCTTTTAATATTCTGTTCTTATTTTGGATTTCTGGGATGGGGAGTTCTGTATGCTTCACTAATCTGTATGTCAGTTTCCATTCTCATGTTTGGGAAATTTTAAGCTATTATTTCTGTAAATAGCCTCTTGATATCATTAGTGTTGTCCCCTTCTTTTTCATTTATCCCTATTAATCTTATGTTGTTTTTCTTTGCATTATCATGCAGCTGTTGAATTGTTATTTCCTGATGTCTTATTTTTAGAAGATCTTTCCTTTCCTGTTCACTAGCTACAATCTTAACTTCTAGAATTAAGATTCTATCTTCACTTTTGTTGAGGTGTTTTTGCAACTTTCAATAGAGTTTTTGATTTCCTGTTTATGTCTTTGAATCTGCTTTATGTATTCTGTTTGTTTCTTAAACTGTTCATTCAGGGATTCTATTATTTTGCTTTGTTCCTCTAATTTTTTATTGTGTCTTCGTTGGATGCATTCAGTATTTCTTTCACTACTTTTGTCATTTCTTTTTTTACCTGGGAGATTATTTCTGATTTGAATTCCCTCATCGCTTCCCATACTTGCTTCTTTATTTCAGTTGATGTTATTTCAAGCATTTCATGTATGTGGTTAGTATTTTCTTCTATGTCCATGCCTCCTTGGTTTTCTTGGAATGTTCTGGAGGTTTGAGATTGCATTTTGGTCTTTCAGTTTGTGGTTTTCCTATATTTCCATGTTTCCAGCAATTTTTCAAATCTTTTTCTGGATGTGTTGCAAATCACCTCCTGCACCCTCTGCTGCTGGGACTCCTGGGGCTTTGGCCTCCTCGTGAGGTGGGCCTGGTTCCCCTGATTGAAAGAAGGTCACTGGGCATGATCTACTCAAGCCCATGGAACCTCTTCAGCATAGTCCAGTGTCCTAAGCAGGCTGGGAGGGCACCCAGCCACCAGGATTCATGGTCCCAAACTTTTCCCTGGGCTGCGCTGGTGAGCTGCAATTCACCTCCTGACAGCTGCACAGGCCTGGCTCCCTGACTTAACTTTATATCTTCAATTTTTGCCAATTGAGATAGTCCTTGTGGGTGATTTTCAAATGACTCCCTCACTGTCCCCTGGATTTGCCTTTGACACACTGAAGATCTGCCACTGCATCTTGTTCAATACATTCTTATTTCCTATTTTTGTAGTGTAATTCCTAGTGTGATGCTTATAAATTGCTTATGGCAGGTAGTTTTATTGCTAGTACTGACAATCCTCAAGAAATAATTACTTTTCTGAGATGTCTTTCAGATGTAGCTGCTTTAAGTGTTCTGGGTCTGTTGCAAGATGCTACCTTTCAATTTATTAGGTATGAGAAGTTGCTGCCTATTTGGCCTAGTCTTTTTTGCTTTGCTTTGGCTTAGGGTATTGTGTATAACCCTCAGGCAATTTCATTCTTAGTATATCAGGAAGAACAGTTGATTAGAACAATTATGTTATCTTGGCTAACTGAGTATAATCAGTATTACTAATAACATCAAGCACCATTTAGAAAATTGCAAACTGTGGTAAGTATTAATTTGCCACCTTTAACTCTATAAACTAGTTTTGTGGTTATATAATCAATTAATCAATTCTAAAGCAAACCAGAAATTTGTATACAGTAAATATCCCCTCAGTATGGAAATTTTATCCTCAGGGGAGGAAACTTATAAGAAGTTATGGGGAAAATATAAAAACAGGATAAGAGAATGAGTTTAGCAACAAGGCTATAGGCCAATGGGGAATATACAAACTTTGGGAAATTTATAAGGAAGACAAGAGGAGAAGAGAGAAAAAAGAAAACAAAAGAACAGAGCAAAAGAGCAAGAAAAACTGCAAAGAATGTTTACACTCATTTAGAAATAAGGACAACTTATCAAGAAAAAGAGAGAAAAAGAAAAGAAAATGTACATTCTAGTATGTGTCTCTTGTGTCACCAGTAGACAGAGTGCAGACAAAGCCCAAATTTGTTTTGATTAATCTCAGCATGCCAACTTTAGATTTATGGAATTGTAATGGATAATCTGAGAAAGCTTGATCATTTTATTCCACTGAAGTTCAGACTGTTTTTTGACTGTGATACTGGAATCTGATTTGTTTAGCCTGAAACACTATGTGCCTTCTCCCAGCATGAACTCAGTTCCATGCTCACTTGTACTCAGTTCCTTGAACTCCTGATGACTGGAACTCTGTAAAAACTTACTCTGACACCAAGAGTCATTAGATGGAGCCAACTGGCATCTTCCCTGATTTTTTTTCCATTTTTTTATTTAAAGAAAAAAAACAGGAAAAAGGTAGAAATATTACAGAATTTCAAGAAAAGAAGGTAAATAGTAAGAAATCACTACTTGATACATTACACATTGTTCTTTTAGAAATAGTTATTCAAATTACAGGATTAAAACACATAAAGTAGGCACTAAAGCAGTGAGAGTGCAAACAGATCTGTTCAACAATCCAACAAGAACCTAGAAACATGGTCATCAATCCCACACATCTAAACATACATGCAGCTATATTTTTTATAACGCTTCCTATTTCCTCTTTTTTTACAATAACAATTATACATTTTTAAAATTTTATTTAAAGAGAAGAAAAAAAGAAAAAAAAGGGTATCAATAATACAGAATTCTAAAAGAAAGAAAGAAAAAGGAGAATGAGAAAAAGCCCCACTAAGAAATCAGTAATTTGTAAATTACGTATTGGCATCTTGGATGTAGTTGTTCAAGTTACAAATTTAAAGGGTACATAGTAAAAATTCAAACAGTCAGACTACGAACAGTTTTGCTCAAAGATCCAACAAAGATTCATCAATATGGTCATCTATTTTACACACTCAAACTTACATGCAGTTATATCCCTTAGAGCACTTTCTTTTCCTCTCTTTTTTACAATAGCAATTACACATTTTGGTTTTATTACACTTGTAGTTCTTATTTACTTTTTACACTAGAGACACAATATGATATTTGTAAATATGATTCTTATTTATTTCACTAATGAGGATAGTCTTAAGTTGTCTCCATTTGCCTATGAAGGCCTCAAGATCATCCTTTTTATAGCTGAGTAATATTCCATTGTATAAAAATGCCACATCTTTTTCATCCACTCTGCAGTTGATGGGCATCATGGTTGTTTCCAGGATTTAGCTATCACAAATTGTGCAGCTATGAACATGGGTGCACATATATCACTGTGATATGAACTTTTCAGTTCTTTGGGGAAAATGCCCAGGAGGGGGATACCTGGATTGAATGGGGCTTCTAATCCTAGTCTTCTGAGAATTCTCCATATGGATTTCCATAATAGTTGCACCAGTGTACATTCCCACCAACAGTGAAGCAGTGTTCCTTTTCCCCAGCAGCATCGCCAACATTTGTTATCAGTTGATTTCTTGATGGCAGCTATTCTTTACAGAGTAAGGTGGAATCTCAATGCTGTTTTAATTTGCATTTCTCCAATGACCAGTGATGGAGAACATTTCTTCATGTATTTATGTGCCATTTGTATATCTTTCTCTGAGAACTGTGTGTTCATCTCAGATGCCCAATTTTGGAGAGGGTCTTTGAATTTGGGGGGCTTGATGTTTTTCAATTCTTTATGTATTCTGGACACAAGTCCTTTGTCTGAGGGGTTGCTAGTTAAAATTTTTTCCCACTCTGTTGGTTTTCCTTTCACTCTGTTGGTGATTTCCTTTGAAGTGCAGAAACTATTCAATAATGTGAGATCCCATTTGTTGATTCTTTGATGTGTTTCCCGTGCAGTTTGAGTTTGGTTCATGAATTCTCTGCCTACCCCTACATCTCCAAGACTTCTACCTACCTTGTCTTCCAGTAGATTTAGTGTTTCTGTTTTAATATTGAAGTCTTTGATCCATTTAAACTTTAGTTTTGTGCATGGTGATATGCATGGATCTAGTTTCAGTCTTCGGCATGTAGAAAGCCAATTTTTCCAACACCATTTATTAAAGAGACTATCCTTCTTCCAGTGGACACAATTAACCCCTTTGTCAAATATCAGGTGGTTGAGTGTCTTTGTAGTTGTGCTTGTATCTTCTAATCTGTTCCATTGATCCTCAGGTCTATTTCTTTGCCAGTACCAAGCTGATTTTATCACTGTGGCTTTATATTACTCTTTCAAGTCCGAAATTGAGATGCCTCCTGCCTTGCTTTTGTTGCCTAGAATTGTCTTTGCTATTCTAGGTTTCTTCTGTTTCTAGATGAATTTTAGTAGTGTTTTCTCTAGATCTGTGAGGTATGTCAATGGTATATTGATTGGGATTGCATTGAATCTGTATAACAGTTTTGGGAGTATGGCCATTTTCCCAATGTTGGTTCTTCCTAACCAAGAGCAAGGAATGTCCTTCCATTTTCTAATATCCTACTAAATCTCCTTTTTCAGCATAGTATAGTTTTCAGCATATAGGTCTTTTACATTTTTAGTTAGGTTGATTCCTAAGTATTTCATTTTTTAAGATGTTATTGTAAAGGGCAATATTTGCATGATTTCTCTCTCAGTGAGATTTTTGTTTGTGTGCAGGAATGCTATTGATATCTGAGCATTGACTTTGTATCCAGCTACACTAGTGAACTTATTTATTACCTCTAGCAGTCTTTTAATGGAGTCTTTTGGGTCTTCTAAATAGAGTATCATGTCATCTGCAAATAGTGATAATTTAACTCCTTCCTTTCCTATCTTTACTCCTTTTATTTCTCTCTCTTGTCTGATTGCCCTGGCTAGTGTTTCCAGAACTATGTTGAAAAGGAGTGGTGAGAGTGGTGATCCTTGTCTTGTTCCTGATTTTTAAGTGAAAGCTTTCATTTTTTGTTCATTTAGTAGAATGTTGGCTGTTGGTTTGTTATAGATGGCCTTTATAAGGTTGAGGTAGACACCGTGTATGCCGAGTTTCTGAAGGGTTTTTATCATAAACCTGTGTTGGACTTTGTCAAAAGCTTTTTCTGCATCTATTGAATAATCATGTGGTTTTTGTTTTTGGCTCTGTTGAAGTGTTTTATTACATTTATTGATTTGCATATGTTAAACCATCCCTGCATTCCTGGAATGAACCCCACTTGGTCATGATATATAATCTTCTTGATGATTTGTTGGATTCCATTTGCCAGTATTTTGTTGAGAATCTTTGCATCAATGTTCATTAGTGAGATTGGCCTATATTTCTCTTTTTTGGTTGCATCTTTCTCTGGTTTTGCTATCAGAGTTAAACTTGCCTCCAGAAATGATTTGGGAGGATTGCTTTTTTCTCAATTTCACTGAAGAGTTTAAGGAGTACTGGCATCAAATCTTCTCTAAATTTCTTGTAGAATTCAACTGTGAATCCATCAGGACCTGGAATTTTCTTGGTTGGTAAGTTTTTAATTACATTTTCAATTTCAATAGTTGATATTGGGTTGTTCAAAATTGCTATATCTTCTTGGTTGAGTTGTGGTAGTTCATATGCTGCTAGAAATTTGTCCATTTCCTCTGTGTTTTCCACTCTGTGTGAGTAGAGGTTTTCAAAGCAGGTATTCATGATCTTTTGAATTTCCATGGAATCTGTAGTAATTTCTCCCTTTTCAGTTCTTATTGCACGAATTTGGGTTTTTTCTTTCTTTCTCTTGATAAGATTAGCTAGGGGTTTGTCAATTTTTTTTATTCTCTCAAAAAACCAGCTTTTTGATTCATTAATTCTTTGGATTTTTTTTTGTTTCAATTGCATTGATTTGTGCTCTAATCTTTACAATTTCCTCTCTTCTATGTGCTTTTGGTTTAGCTTGCTCTTGTTTTTCTAGATGCTTGAGATAGAGCATTAGGTTGTTTATTTGTGCTCATTCTGTTTTCTTGATATGACAGTTTATTGCTATATATTTCCTTCTTAAGACTGCTTTCATTGAATCCCACAGATTAGAGTATGTTGTTTCTATATTTTCATTTAATTGTAGGTATTGTTTTATTTCTTCTTTTAATTTCATCTGTAGCCCACTGGTTGTTCAAAAGGCTGTTATTTAATTTCCATGTATTTATGTAGGTTTTAAAATTTCTTTTGCCATTAATTTCCAATTTCTGTGTACTATGGTCAGATACTATGCATGGTGTGATTTCAATACCTTTGCATTTACTTAAGAATGTTTTATGGGATAATATATGGTCTGTTTTGGAGAATGTCCCATGTGCAGCTGAGAGGAATGTGTGTTTTGATGTTTTTGGGTGGAACACTTTGTAAACATATACTAAGTCTAATTGCTCACAAGTATGATTCAGTTCTGTTGTTTCTTTGCTGACTTTTTGTGTAGTTTATCTATCTCTTTGTGACAATGGGCTGTTAAGATCTCCTGTTATAATTGTATTCTTGTGTATTTGGTTTTTCATGTCCATTAGTATCTGTCTTATATATTTGGGTGCTCCTGTGTTTGGCACATATATATATATTTATAATTGTTAGTTCTTCCTCTTGAATTTTACCACTAATAAGTATGTAGTGACCTTCTCTATCTCTTTTAATCGTTTTAGGTTTGAAGTTCACATTGTCTGCAAATATAATAGCTACCCCTGCTTTTTTTTCTTGGTTCCTGTTGCATGGAGTACTGTTTTCCATCCTTTGAATTTCAATCTATGAGTTTCCTTTTGGGTCAGATGTGTTTCTTGTACACAGCGTATTATGGGGTCTTGTTTCTTGATCCATTCTGTCAATCTATTTCTTTGTATATGTGAATTGAGGCCATTTATTTTTATGGATATCACTGATATTGCTCGACTTTGCCATGTTATGTTCTGGTTGTTTCTTTTTGCTTTTACTCTTATTTAATTGCTTATCCTACCTGGTGGCTTCTTTCTGTTGTTGTTTTGGGGATTGTGGTCATTTTTATCTCTGTCTAGTATGTCCTTCAGTACTCTTTCTAGGGTTGGTTTAATGGACATGAATTTCTTCAGTTGTTCTTTGTCATGGAACTATCTTGTTTCTCCATTAAATTTGAATGAAAGTTTTTCTGGGTACATCAGTCTGGGTTGAAGATTGTTTTCTTTCAGGGCTTCAAATACCTCACTCCTAGATCTTCTTGACTTGAGGGTCTGTGCTGAAAAGTCTGCCATGATTCTAATGGGCTTTCCCTAATAGATGAGTTGTGTCCTTTGTCTGACATCTTTTAATATTCTGTTTTTATGCTGTATGTCTGAGATCTTAATTATTATGTGTCTGGGTGTAGATTTCTGTTGATTGTGACTGTTTGGTGTTCTATATGCCTCACTTATCTGCATATCAGATTTCTTACCCCTTTTTGGGAAATTTTCTGCTATTGTTTCTGTAAATACTTTATGTATGTCATTTGTCTGCCCTCCTGTATCTTTGCTAATGCCCATTATTCTTATATTGTTGCTCTTGGCATCATCATGAAGCTTCTGGATTGTCATTTCATGCTGCTTTGTTATTTTTAAAAGTTCTATCCTTTCCTGATCACTAACTGTGATCCTTTCCTCAAGGTCCGAAATCCTATCCTCAGCTTCCTTTAGGTGATTTTGCACGCTTTCAATAGAAGTTTTTGTTTCTTGGATGTCTCTTTGAGTTTGTTTCATGAATTCTGCTTGTTTTCTATATTGTTCATTCAAAGTTTCAATCAGTTTCCCATGCTCATGTATTTTTTTCTCTAGTTCTTCTTTAGCTGCATTCAACAACTCCTTTACTAATGTTATTTCTATCTTTACATGGCAGACTACTTCTAATTTGATATCCTCTATAGCCTGATGCAGTTGTTTTTTTTATTTCACTGGCTATCTTTTCAAAGATTCCCAGTGTGTTACTTTTGGGGTCCTCTATTTCAATGTCTCCTATACTTGCTTCTGGTGAACTATATGTTTGAGACTGCATTTTGCTTTTTTGTTTTTTCATTTTCACTCTGCCTGGTGTTTTCTATGTGTAGGAGCGGATCACACATACTCTTTTCAGATACACCAAAGTCTTACAGTTAGTTGTAGGGGGTTTTTACTACTGGCCCTATTGATCCACTGTACACCTCTATTTTAGGGGTATACTCATCACAATAATACATTCAATCCCATGTAGTCCAAATTTCACCACCTGGGAGAAAAGTTCCAAATTTTCTCACACTAACTGGATCCTGCTGAGATCTTCTGATGTTCCAGGTGGGAGGGCAGGCCCATCTGTAGCAGTCCAGGGCAGTTTTCAGTCTTGGGTGGGCTTACTTGATGTTCCAGATGGCAGGGCAGACCCATAGGGAGGTTCCTACCCCTGAGGTGGGCTTGCACTGAGTTTCATGTGGCAGGGCAGGCCCTTGGTGAAGCTTCTTGGCAGCCTACCCCTGATGCAGGCTTCTGCTAAGTTCCCGGAGGCAGGTTGGGCCCACGGTGGAGATTCTGGGCAGCTTATCCCTTATGCAGGCTTCCACTCTCTTCTCTGATTTTTAAGTTCCACTGGCCTCTCTTCATGATGGTGACTGGCCAGTAACACTTCTTTTAGGGGGACTGTCAAGATCTTGGATAAATTATCAGCCACTGCAGCCCACTGAATCCACTCCTCTGTTTCACCAATGTCTTTCTTTGTGGAGTCCTGTGGGATCATTAGTAGTCACCATACATTTGCATATTTGAGCTGTCATTTGCACAAGGTAAATCAGGGCTCAGAGAAAGTATTTCTTTCTATCTCATTTTGTGTTGAAATATCTCTCTTCACCCTTCCTGTGGGCTTCAATTCTCACTTCACATCTTTGCTGCATCCTGGGGACCTATTTACCTCCTTCTCTTCTTCACATTACTATATTCCTGAATCTGGACATCAAATCCTTCAAAGACTGTTTCTCTGCTGTTCACTGCTGCACAATATTCCTAGTAGCCCCCAGAAAATTTAGGGACAACCATACATTTTTAACTCGGACTCCAAAAGCAATAAATATGAAAACATCTTTAAATTATAATAGATAACATGAAGAATATAAAGAAACAGGTCCGGGAGTTTAGCTCAGTGGCACAAGCACCTGCCTGGCAAGCATGAGATCGTGAGTTCAATCACAGGTGTCAAAAAAAATATACAAAAGCAGAAGTTTAGAAAAAGTATTTTGTCAAGATATAATGGCACTAAAATTAGCATTGAAATATTAAACACAAATTATTTGTGCATAAAACTAACAAAGTACATGATATGTAAAAGGAGAACTGAAAAAGACATCAAAGAACTAAATGGGGATTTATTGTGTATTCATGGATAAGAAGATTCAACTGTGTTGTAGAGATGTCAGGTTTGTCCAGTGAAATACAGATTCAATGAGATTCCAAAATGATTTCAGCAAGTTACTGTTAGATATTAATAAAGTTATTATAAAATTTGAAAGAAGAAGGAATACAACCAAAGTAGTCAACATAATATTGAAAGGGAAGAACAAAGTCAGATAGCTGATACTACCTAACAAAAAACTTATTATAAAACTAAAACATCGAGAAAGTGTGATCAATAACAAAAAATGGACACATTTTATTTGTGAAAGAGGAGACAAGTAGATCAATGTAAAACAATAGAAGCCTCAGCCTACATATGCATAGAAGCTGACTTGACAAAAAAGTAAAGGCAATACAATTGAGATTTAACTTTTCAAAAATAACATTAGAACAACTAGATAGTCATAAGTAAAATAATGAGAATAGACATAAACATAGTGTCCAAAATAGTTTACTTAAGATGGATCATCAATTGAGTCATAAAATGGAAAACTATAAAACCTTTGAAGAAATTGTATGAGAAAATTTAGACAATTTGAAGTATGTTAATGGCTTTTTTAGATATAACATGGGAGGTACAATCCATGAAAGAAAGAATTAAGTCTGACTTATGAATTCTTTATCTCATGGATATATATATGTATATATATATATATATATATATATATATATATATATATTTAATATATATGAGGAAAACACAAAACAAAAGAAACCAAAACAGAATAAACCAAATTGAAACAGAACAATGCAAGCAATTCAGAACTCTAAACCAACAGGAAATCAACAATGGCTAACATAATGTCTCCTTTTTTTCAAAATAACTGTACAAATTATCCCCAACACAAAAAATCAAACAAAACAGAAAAGAACACAATCAATCAAAATAAAAGAATGAAAGCATTACAGGACTTTAAGGCAGGATAATGACAAATCAATAATATCTACCACAATGTTTCTGTTTTCTTCAAAATAGCTGTCCATACCTTCACACATAATTAAAACAAACAATACAAAACAAACTAAAACCAATCAAAACAAAAGAGTTAAAGCATTGTGGAACTTCAAAACAAGATAATTGGAAATGAATACTTATTATAATGTCTCTTGATTTCATCAAACTAGCTGTCCATACTATCACACATAATACAATGAAATAAAACAAAACAGAATAAAACTAAGTAAAAGAATGAAAGCAGTATAAGACTTCAAAATAAGGTGATAGGAAGTCAACAGTAGTTACCATAATACATCGAATTACCTTCAAAATAGCTGCACATACAATCAATCATGATAAAATCAAATAAAACATAATAGAATAAAAGAAAACCTAACAAAATTATGAAAATGATAGAATTCAAAACAGGACAGTAGAAAATTAACCATGGTTACCACTTTCCCTTTTCAGGCGTTTCTTCCCCTATCACTTTCATAATATCTATTGTGCTTTTTGGATCCCACTAACTCCTTCAGTTTTTTTATGCAAGAGAGATAACTCAGTGTTCATGTACATGAGTCCAAAACATTTCACCCATGAGCGCGATCTCCAGTTGCATCCATTTACCTACAAGGGCCTTGAGAGTATCCTACTTTATATCTGGGTCACTTTCTATTATATGAAAATATCTTTCTTATCTGTTCTGTCACTGATGGACAAGTTGCTCTTGCTTTTTTCTGGTCTCCTGTCACATGGAGTAGTTGTTTTCTCTCTTTTGATTTTCAGTCAATGAATTTATTTTCAATTAAATGTGGTTTTTGTACACAGTACATTGATGGATCTTGTTTCTTGATCCACTCTCTCTTTTTATTGGTGAATTGAGGCCATTTACATTAATTGTTACATACATTGTTTTGTCTCTGCCATGCTAATCTCCTGCTGTTGGTTCTCCATTTTCGCCCTTTGTTCAACTGCCTATCCTGTTTGGTGATTCAACTCTGTTGCTGTTCCTGGAACCATGGTCATCTTTATCTTTGTCTGGAATACCCTTCAGCACTCTTTGTAGTGTTGGTTTGGTGGTCATGAATTCCTTCAGTTATTCTTCATCATGGAAGTATCTTATTTTTCTAACAATTTTGAAAGATAGTTTTGCAGGGTACATCAATCTGGATTGGAAGCTGTTTTCTTTCAGAATCTGAAGCACTTCACTCTAAACTCTTCTTGATTAGATGGTTTGTGTTGACAAGTCTGCTGTGATTCTGATAGGTTTTATTTTATAGGTGATCTGATTCTTTTTCTAACAGCTTTTGTTATTCTGTTCTTGTGCTGAATTTTTGGGATCTTGATTATTAGATGTTGGGTGTAGATTTACTTTGGTTATGACTAGTTGGATTTCTATATGCCTCTTTTTCCCAGATTCTTTTCCCATGTTTGAGATGTTTTCTACTATTACTTCTGTAAATACTCTTTTTATGTCATTTGTTTTGACTCCTGCTTCTTCACTGATACGTATCACTCTTAAATTATTTTTCTTTATGTAGTCTTGGAGCCATAGAATTGTTATGTCCTGGTTTATTGTCATTTTTAAGAGATTTTGCCTTTCATGATTTCTAGCTACAATCCTGTCTTTAAGGTCTGAAAGTCTGTTTTCAGTCTCTTTCAAGCAGTTTTGCCAGCTTTCAATCTACTTTTTAATTTTCAGAATATCATTTTCAATCTGTTTCATGCACTGTAATTCCTTCTTCCATTGTTCCTTCCATTATTTTCCTATGCTCTTCTTTTTTATCTATGTCTTCTTTAAATATGCTCAGTAATTCTTTCATTATATTTGTGATTTCTTCTTTTACCTGAGACATTATTTCAGATCTAATTACTTTTACAATCTCATGAAGTTGTTTCCTTACTTCAGTTACCATCGACTTGGAGATTTCAAGTATGTCACTTCCATTTTATTCCATGACTTTATCTCTCAGACTTGTTCTGTGTGGGCTGGAGGTCTGAGATTGCCTTTTGCTCTTTCATCTTGATATTTTCCTGGGTTCCTCCCAACAAGCCAGTTGTGGGGTCCCAAGCATTTCCCTCATTGTCTGACCCTTCACAGTGTAGGGCAATGGCACAGGGCCTGGGTTTCTCTAAACACAGGTTCCCAGGGAGCTAGCAGGATATGGCAAGATCTTCTCCAGACCCGTTCAGCTCCATCAAGGTTTCCATGATGGCCAGGGTTGTGTGGTGGCAGAAATGCTTTTTCTCTCAGCCTGTGTAGCTACAGAGGTCCCCCAATGGCAGCAGACACATAGGAGAACATTTGTATGATTCTCCCAGTGGGTTGTCAGTGCCCAAAGGAAGCATGGATCTCTAATGGTGGTCTGTGGGTGAACAGGGCTTATCCAGCTACATTTTTCTGCCCAGGCTGGATGCCCACAGGAAGCAAGCCTTCTTATGGTAGCAGTGAGCATGTAGGTTGGCATCTGGCTGTGTGTCCCTGCCCACATTGGTTGCCCATAGGAATCAAGCCTTCCAATTGGTGGGAGTAGACATTCAGGGGCATATCCGGCATGCCCTTACCTGCACTGACCACCCATAGAAAGCAAGGTTTCCTATTTTGGCAGCAGGCATGCATGAATGTATCTCTAGACTTAATTATAATTAAAAACTACTATGGGAAGGACACCATCAAAAGAATTGAAAGTTAATCACAGACTAGGATTAAGGTACTTTCAACCAGACATATCTAATTATGGACCATTTTCTATAAAACATAAGCACTTAATCTTTACAGCAAGAAAACAACAACCTGATCAAAACATGAGCCAAATATCTTAAACACCTCACAAAAGAAGTACATATTGAAAATAAGCATACTAAAAGATGCTCTATATCATATATATTTAAAGAAATGCAAAGTATAACAAAAATTAAGTATAAGTTCATATGTATAAGAGTGTCCAATGTCCATCCTGGTGAGGATGTGGAACAAATTGAATTATTATTGTTTGCTGAAGGAGATAAAATGTGGCACCACTGCTTTGGAAGACATGCTGTAGCTCATGTCTAGATATCCTCTCTAAAGCTTCATGTGGTCATAGGTTTGGCTTTTCAAAGGTGGCTGAATATAGAGGGTGTGAAACTGGGATTGATTCAAGATTCAATGGTAGGATCAAGGACACTAGGATTAAGGTTGTGAATGCTACCTGCTATAAGTAATCTGGGTAAAATATAAGGTTTAGAAAAAATTTTGGTCATCCTTGTTGCTCTGCGACCTTCTTCTGACATAAAATGTTCATCTTCCATGATGCTGCCCTATGTTAGAGCTAATCAGTTATGGGCTGAAACCTCTACAAATTGTGAATTACATAAACCTTTGCTCCTTTAAGTTTGGGTATTGGGTAATTTGTCTCAGCAATGGGAAAAGTAACTAATACAAGTCAGTTTATTGGTTTCACACAAAATTAACATAATCTTATTTAATCCAGCAGTTGAGTTTCTTAATATTTACCAAAAGTAGTTGAAAACCTAGGAAAAATAAAAAATTCACATGGGTTTTTATAGTAAGATTTCCATAATCACCAATATCTGGAAGCAACTAAAATGTTCTTCAGTAATTGAATGAACTAATAGAAAATGGTATAGCCACAGAATGAGTAAAATGAGCTATAAAGCCATGAGAAGACATGGAGGAAACTTAAATGCATAAAACTAGGTGAAAGAAGCTGATGTATAAAAGCTACATATAGTACAGCATGATAAAACACTCTGGAAAAGGTAAAGCTAGATAGTATAAAGATTAGTGTTTTCTACATTTTAGAGAAGGAAGTACTGAATATAAAGAGTGCAGATAATTTTTTAGGACAATGAGCATACTGTAAAATATTACACTGGTATATAGATAAAATTATACGTTTATCTAAACTGATAGACTATACAAGAACAATAGTAAACCCTAATGTAAATTAAAGACTCTGAATAATAACTGTTTATCAACATAGTTTCATAAGGTGTAATGAATATATTTCTTTGATGGGGAGCATTCATAATGGAGGAGACTATGCACGTGTAGGAACAGGAAGTGTGTTACAAATATCTCTGTACCTTCCAGTCAAAACCCAAACTGCTATATAAAATAAAGTTGCTTTTATCTGATGCATTATGGAGCCTTTCAGAGTCCTTGGATTCTGAAGGAGATTACATAATAAAAAAGAATGGTTGAATGTTAGAGAAGGAACACTGTAATGGCTACTATCAGAGTTAAAACATTTTCTTGTGTATTTCCTTTATGCATAAATAAAGCCATATTGCTGTCACTTCAATTGAAATCTTTTTTGAAAAAAAATCAAATTACATCATAGTTGCAAAATTATTCTCTTCTGTGTAAAAAAATTCCAATTCTTGGTAATTTTCCTTCAAAGTTGCAGCTATTAAGCCATGTGTCATTTGTGTCTGCTGATAGAGTGGTTCATACCAAAAGTTAGGTTGTTTGGAAATGAATGTTAGACACTGAGCTGGAATTTAGTCAGACTAACAAAGTTTTTCCAATTTTATGGAAAGTCTGTACATATTTTATGGAAAGTCTGTACATATTTTATGGAAAGTAGGTACATTAATGCCAAAGAATAAAGTTGAACTTTTACCTTATATCATAAATGAAAATTAGCTAAAAATGGATCAGAGACCTAAACATAGAAGCCAAAAACTATAAAACTATAAATCAATGTACAAAATATGCCTCATGACACTTGATGTAGTGGTTTCGTGTACATGACAACAAAAGCATGAGCAGTTAAAAAAAAGATTGGTCTATATAAAATTAAATACTGCTATGTATCAAACATAAGTACAGAAAGGATAAAAAATGATCCCCAAATAGTAGTAATCATACCTTATCAGAGGTTAATATCTAAAATAAATTCAATACTTAAACAACAAAAAACAAAAATAACAACCAAACTTAAAAGTAAGCAAAAGATTTGAAGAGACTCCCCCTAAAATATGCGAATAGATAAAAAATGAAAAGTACCTCAAAATGAGTAATCATTATGCAAATGCAAATCAAAACATTAATGAGACACTGCTTCATACTTATTAGAATGGCTATTATTAATTTTAAAAGTGCAAGCAGGCATATATATAACAATTTGTACCCCTCATTTGCTGGTGGAAATATAAAACGTAGCCATGGAAAATGATATAATTGTTCTTCAAAAACTTAAAAATAAAGAAGTGAAAGCAGAGACTTAAACAGATATGGTTTCTGCTATTTGTAAGGAAAATATGAACAGATTTGTAAATTCACATCTTCATAACAAAGGTGAAAGCCATCAGGTATCCAAAGATGGAAGAAGAGCTAAACAAAATTGGATACACACACACACACACACACACACACACACACATATATATATATATATATATATATATATATATATATATTTAAAACTTAAAAAAGAAGGAAATTATAATATATACCACGACAGGATGAACTTTGTGAAACTGCTAAGTGAAATAAGCCAGTTAAAAAAATATTGTATAAATTGACTTATTTTATGTACTTACAGTAGCCAGATTCATAGAGGCAAAACAGACTAGTATTTGCCAGGGAAAGGAAGCTAGTGTTTACTGAGTGCATAGTTTCCATTTTACAAGATGAAAACATTCTGGAAATTGGTTGTAGTGAGAGTTACATGACAATGTGAGTATTTTATTGCCACTGAACTGTATACTTGAAAATGTCTAGAATGACAAATATTGTATCTATTTCACCACAATAAAATATCAGCACACATGCTATAATTATACACAATCAATGTTGTCTCATCAATTATTGGATGTAGCCATGCAAGTATAAAACTAGTAGTAAGGGAACCTGACATAGGAGAGAAAATTATATGGAAACTGTTCTTTCTGGTGACTTTTTCTGTAAACCAGACACTGCTCTAAAATTCAAGTATATTACTATTTTTTTAAGTGTCTTTACATACTAAACTCTTTATTTGCTTAGCAAGCATTACCTTTTCCTTAATTGGGTTTCTCCAGTCATACTAATAAACAGTTAGCTTATCCCCAGCCCTCAGCTAGACAACTTGGCAGCCATACAGTGATACAGTGATAGATGAATGAGCTAGATCAAGGATAGAAAGCATGGTGTGTGAGGGTTTGCTTAATTAATTATTTTGGGGGAGTTTGGGACATCACTCCCTGTGATGGGGTGCCCACCCAGCCCCCTAGGATACTGGACCAGTCTGCAGAGGTTTTGCAGGCTTGAATGGGCCTTTATTCAACCAGGGGAACAAGCCAGCTCCGAGGGGAGGTAGGCCTGCCTTGCTGTAAGCAGAGGTCCAGCTTGCACTGCCATGGCAAGGGCAAGGGAAGTTCCAGCTCCCTGGCCTTGGATCCTGGGAGTTTGGGACATCACTCCCAGTGTTGGGGTTCCTGCCCTGCCACCTAGGACACTGGACTAGACTGCAGAGATTTCACGGGCTTGATTGGACCACACCCTGGGACCTTTATTTAAAAGGGAACAGCAGGCTCTCAGAGGGGAGATAGGCTCAGGAGGCAGTGAGTGGAGTTCTAGCTCTCTGGCTCTGGCCCGAGAGAGATTGGGACATTGCACTGGGTACTTGGGTGCCTGGCCAACCCACTGGGACACTGGACTAGCTTTGAAAGATTTTAGGAGCATCAGTGGACCATGCCCAGTGACCTTCATTCAACCAGGGGAGCTGAGGCCCATGAGTCCCAGGAGCCAAGTGTGCAGGAGGTGATTTTGAACACTCTCAGGGAAAGTTTTGGAACATCCCTTGAAACACAGAAATATAGGAAAATGACAAAATGAAAGACCAAAATGCAATCTCAAACCTCCAGCCCATCCCAAGAAAGCCTGGGAGCCACACACATAGAAGAAAATACCAGTCATACACCTGAAATAACTGAAATGATATCAACTGAAATAAAGAAGCAAGTACAGGAAGCTATAAAGGAACTCAAATTAGAAATAATCTCCCAGGTAAAAGAAGAAATGATAAAAGTAGTAAAAGAAATAGTAAATGCATCTAAAGAAAACACAGCTAAAATATTAGAGGAACAAAGCAAACAGATAGAATCCCTGAATGAACAGTATAAGAAACAAACAAAATACATGAAGCAGATCCAAAGAGATATAAAGGAAATCAAAAATTCTATTGTAAGTTGCCAAAACCAGCTCAACAAAAGTGAAGATAGAATTTCAGACCTCGGAGATAAAATTGCAGCTAGTGAATAGGAAAGAAAATATCTCTTAAAAACAACAAGGGATCTGAAAATAACAATTCAACAGTTGCAAGATGATGCAAAGAAAAGCAATATAAGATTAATAGGGATAAATGAAAAAGAAGGGAACAGCACTAATGATATCGAGTCTATTTACAGAAGTAATAGCTGAAAATTTCCCAAACATGAGAATGGAAACTGACAAACAGATCAGTGAAGGATATAGAACTCCAAATAGCCATAACCAAGACAAAACTACACCCAGACATATAATAATCACCATCCCAGAAATCCAACATTAAGAACAGAATATTAAAAGCTGTTGGAGAGAAAAGACAGATCACCTATAAAAGAAAACCTATCAGAAGCACAGCAGACTTCTCAACACAAACAATGAAGTCAAGAAGAGCATGGAATGAAATATTTCAGATACTAAAGGAAAACGACTTCCAACCCAGACTGCTGTACCCTGCAAAAATATCCTTTAAAATAGATGAAAGAAATAATATACTTCCATGATAATTGATTATTTTCATTCCTCTACTTCCTTCCTCTACTATATTTTTCTGTAGAATTATGGGTGAGTTTGTTTCTGCCTGTCCCTGTTGCCACAGCCATTTGCTATGGCTATGATATTTAATTGGGAGCTGTGCAATTCTGCTAACTAACTAATATGTACATTGAAGATTACTTTTTGGAATACTCTCTCATTGGTTTAAAGAAACACTGGCATATTTCTTTCTCATAAGTGTATTTTTCCATTTTAAGAAATATTCATTTAGAACCTTCTTTATATCAGAAGATTTAGAAAGTTCTGAGAATGCATTTAAAATATTGTTCTAGGCATTGTAGCATGTGCCTGTGGTCCTAGCTATTCAGGAGGCTCTAATGCTATAATACTTATTCCCAGGAATTCAAGATCAACCTGGCAACATAGTGAGAGCCCAACCTCAAGAAAATGCAAATAAATGTTTTCTTTGTTAATAAATGCTACCTTCTAATAAGGGAGAAAGACATTAAACAAATGAACATGCAATTATATTATAAATGCATTGTAAGAATGAAAGAACTAATTGCAATGAGACAGTTCAGCTTTGTGATCTACTTTATGTTAAATGGTCAGAAAAAGTCTTTATGGGAAGTAACTTCTAAGATTCAACCAGAAAGAAGAGAAGGGGGAAAGGAGATGAAATTTCTCCCTTGATTCATTGTTTCTTCAATGTATGACTATCCATTTAATGTGTCCTTGTTATCTATAGCACTCTATGCTTCCTAATTTACAAAAGCATATATGAATATATGTGTGCATGTATGTATATATATATGCACAGGCATCATGGCTGAGAAATGCTTCACTGGAAATTTAGTGCATTAGAAAAATAACAATTGTTTTTAAAATTTGAGCATAACTTCCTCCAAAGATGAGTATTTAAAATCACTAGAGTCAGTATCTATTGCTGGATTTGGGTAGGGTCAAGCTATATAGTGTAAACAGATGGAGGCTTCTCTACTAAATCACAACTATTTTCACAAGCTAAAATATTCCCTGAATGTGTCTTATTTATATAATGATACTGAAGGGTTACAGTATATTTGGAGAAATAATATGTGTGAAATTTAACTGGTTTATCCATCTGCTTATTGGATTCACATTTCATGAGTTTCTACAAATCAGTTACTCTGTCTAATGGCAAATTAATTTATCTTCACTTAGTTATTCAGGCCACCCCATTGTTTATTACTAAATATCAACTTTTTAAAATGACATCAATTTTCATCTAGGACACAATCTAAGACTCTTAATGCTTACTTTATACTTTTTCTGTTCATGAGAATTCTTAAGCTAAGTCAAGTTCATAAAACCACCAGAAATTTAAGATATCATATGTTTGACACATTCACTATATACCTAGACCAACTTTCCTTATCATACCTGCAAGTGTTATACAGCCATTTAAAACTTAATCAATTATTTATTCATTTAATAATGGAATCTTACTTACTGAGAGTGGTTATGAACATAATAGAAAGCCCTGAGATATTTAACTAAATTATGTTAAATTAAATTTTTATTTAAAGAAAAAACAAAACAGGAAAAAGGGTAGAAATAATTCAGAATTTCAAAAAAATTATTAACAATCAGAAATTTCTAGTTATTAAGTAATATACTGTCCTCTTAGAAATAGTTGTTCAAGTTGCAAAATCAAAGCATAAAAAATGGACAAACACTCAACAATTAACAGTGAAAACCATTCTATTCAATAATCTAAGGAAAGCTTAGTAATGTGGTCATCTATCTTGCACATTTAAACATACATACAGTTATATCCTTTAGAAGAGTTTCCTTCCCTTTCATTTTTGAAATAACTATTATATATTTTGGATCTTATTACTCTTTCAAATTTTATTATTTTGTTACACTAGAGAGACAATGTGATATTTACAATTGTGAGTATTATGTATTTCAGTTATGAAGATAGTCTCAAGTTGCTTGTATTTACCTGTAAAGGCCTCAAGACCATCATTTTTTATAGCTGAGTAATATTCCATTGTATAAAAGTACCACATCTTTTGCATCCACTCTATGGTTGATGGGCATTTTGGTTGTTTCCAACATTTAGCTATTACAAATTGTGCTGCGATACACATGGGGGCACATACATTATTGTGGCATGAACTTTTCAGTTTTGGGGGGAAAATACCAAGGAGGGGAATAGCTGGTTTGAGTGGAACTTCTAATCCTAGTGTGTTGAGGCTGCACCAGTCTACACTCCCACAAACAGTGGAAAATCATTCCTTTTCCAACACTACCTCACTAACATTTATTATAAGTTGATTCCTTCATGGCAACCATTCTTTCTGGAGTGAGAGGAAATATCAGTGCTGTTTTAATTTGAATTTCTAGAATTACACGTAATGGTGAACATTTCCTAATGTATTTATTTGCCATTTGCATATTTTCATCTGAGAAATGTGTGTTCATCTCAGATGCCCATTTTTGGAAAGGGTCTTTGATTTTTGGGTGCTTGATGTTTTTCTATTCTTTATATATTCTGCATATAAGTTCTTAAACTCAGGGACTGCTGGCTAAAATTCTTTCCAATTCGGTGGGTTTTCTTTTCACATTGTTGGTGATTTCTCTTGAAGTGCAACAATTTTTTAATAATATGAGGTCCCAGTTGTTGATATTTTGAATTATTTCCCATGAGGTCTTCATTTTGTTAATGACATGAATTCTCTGCCTACCCCTGTGTCTCCAAGATTTCTAACTATCTTGTCTTTCAATAGATTTAGTGTTTCTGTTTTAATATTTAGATTTTGTCCAATTTTGATGCTAGTTTAGTATATGATGACAGGCATGAGTCTACATTTGGTCTTGGGCCTGTGGAGAGCTAATTTTTCCAAAACCATTTATTAAAGAGTCTATCCATTTTCCAGTGAATGTGTTTAGTGCCTTTATCAAATATAAGGTGGCTGAGTGTCTTTGTAGTTGTGTTTGCATCTTCTATTCTGTTCCATTGATCCTCATATCTATTTCTTTGCCCGTACCATGCTGATTTTATCACTTTGGCTTTGTAGTATAATTTCAAGTCAGGAATTGTGATACCTCCTGTTTTGCCTTTGTTATCCAGAATTTCCTTTGCCATTATAGGTTTCTTCTGTTTCCAAATGAATTTTAGGAGTATTTTCTCTAGATCTGTAAGGTGTGGATTACACTAAATCTGTATAACAGTTTTGGTAGTATGGACATTTTCACAATGTTCTTCCTAACCAAGATCAAGGGTTATCCTTCCATTGTCTAATATCCTTTTCAGTATACTTTTTTAGAGTTCCATAATTTTCAGTATATAGTTCTTTTACGTTCTTGATTAGGTTGACTCCTAGATATTTCATTTTTTAAATGCTATTGTGAAAGGCGATATTTCCATAATTTCTCTCTCAGTGAGTTTTTTGTACAAGTAAAGAAATGCTATTGATTTTTGAGTTTGTATCCAGCTATACTGATGAATTTATTACCTCTAGTAGTCGTTTTTTAGATTTTAATTTTATTTTACAGAGAATAAAACAAAAGAGGATAGAATAAAGCAGATCAGAACAGAAAAATGCAAGCAACACAGCACTTCACAACAAGGCAATTGGATATCAACAGTAGCTACCATAATGTCACTTTTTTGAAATAATGAGCATAGCTTCACACACAATAATATCAAACATAACAAAATAAAATAAAACCATTCAAGAGAATGAAAGTGTAACAAGGCATTTTGAAACAAAAAAGATAAAATTAACAATGGCTACTATAGTATCTAATTTGCCATAAAGAATTTGTTTATACTATCACACATATTAAAATCCAATAAGGCACAACATGATAGAATCAATGGCAATAGAAGAACAAAAGCATGTTAGGACTTCAAAGCAAGATGATATTAAATCAGCAATGGCTGCCACAATGTCTTGTTTTCTTCAAAGTAGCCATTCGTACAATCACACACAATAAGATAAAAAATAGAATAAAACCATTCCAAACAATGAATGAAAACATTATAAAACTTATTTTAGTGGAGATTTTTGATTCTTCTATATAAAGTATCATGGCATCAGCAAATAATGATAATTTAGCTTCTTCTTTTTCTATCTTTATTGCTTTTATTTGTCTCTTTTCTGATTGCTCTGGCTAATATTTCTACAACTATATTGAATAGGAATGGTGATAGTGGGCATCCTTGTCTTGTTCCTGATTTTCGAGTTAAGGCTTTCAGTTTTTCCATTTAGTATAATGTGGGCTGTTGGTTTGTCGTAGATGGCCTTTGTCTGATTGAGGTAGATACCATCTATACAGAGTTTTCATAGGGTTTTTATTATGAACTAGTGTTGGACTTTATCAAAAGCTTTTTCTCCATGTATTGAGATGATCTTATGATTTTTTTGGCTCTGTTGATGAGGTGTATTACTCTTAGTGATTCACACATGTTAATCAATCCCTAGACTCTTGGAATAAATCACACTGGGTCATGATGTATAATCTTCTTGATGATTTGCTGCCTTTTATTTGCCAGAATTTTATTGAGAATCTTTATACCAATGTTCATTAGTGAGATTGGCCTATAATCCTCCTTTTAAGTTGGGTCTTTCTCTGGTTTTGATATCAGAGTGATACTTTCCTACTGGAATGAGTTAGTGAGGATTGCTTCTCTTTAAATTTCATTGAAGAGTTTAACAAGCATTGGCATCAAATTTTCTCTAAATTTCTTGTAGAGTTCAGCTGTGAATCCATCAGCACCTGGGAATTTCTTTGTTAGTAAATTTTAATCATATTTTCAACTTTAGTAGCTGTTATTGGGTTTTTCTAAATTGTTACATCTTCTTTATGAGCTTTGGTAGTTCAAATATTTCTAGAATTCTGCCCATTTTCTCTGTGTTTTCCACTATATGTGGATAAGACTAGCTAGAGGTTTATTAAATTACTTGCATGAAAGTATCATAAACTCAAGCAAGATAGCAAATGAAGGAGAAGAAGAGAATGACTAGTATAAAACAAAAATAAATGTTTGAGCTAAGGATTTAGTTCAGTGGCATAAGCACCTGCCTTGCAAGTGTGTGATAGTGAGTTCAATCCCTGGTACCAAAAAAAAGAAGAAGGAAAAAAAAAAAGAAATGTTTGAGACCACCTGTTCACTCATATTGCTAATGTTGTATGGAATCTTTTCATCTTTGCAATTCTGCTTGTCCATCATATGCTCCTTACCCAGGGTCTCAAAGTGTCACTGGCATTCCTTCTAGTCTCTGGGCCCTGAGTACTGTCAGTGGAGGGTGGGAGGTGAAGATCTCAGACTTCTTTCACCAACTGTGTGGTCCTGGGTCAATGAAAGAAGTGGGGAGCCAAACTCACACTCCCTCTGCCAGCCATGAAATATATAAAAATATTTTAAAAAGCAGCATAAAACTCTTGAATGTGTTTTACTTTATGAGACTACACTGCTGAATGAATCAAATGATTGTATTTTTGCTACCAAAAGCAATGTAGTATTTTTATATCCTGTACAAGCATATTTACACATATTGAAGTTGTCATTTTAATGTAATTTTCTGTTTAAGATTAAATTCTAGTTGTAGAATTGTTTAATCAATGAGCATATATAAGCTTTTAAAATTTTAGTTTAAAGAAATCCCAAGCAAAACATAACAGAATAAAGCCAATCAAAACAAGACAGTGTAAGTGACACAGGATTTCAAAAGAAGATAATAGGAAATCAACAATGGTTACCATAGTGCCTCTTGTCTTCAAAATAGTTGCCCATACCTTCAGACATAGCAAAATCAAACAAAATAGAACAGAATATAACCAATAAAAACAAAACTATGAATACAATACAGGACTTCAAAGCAAGATAATAGTAAATCCAAAATGACTACCATAATATATCTTTGAAATGACTGCCCATGCTATCAGATATAATAAAACCAAATGAGATAAAACAGAATAAAAACCAACCAAACATCAATGAGAATGATACAGGGTTTCAAAACAAGATCACAGGGAATTAACAATAGCTACCACCTTTAGAAGGAGATTCCCCATATATGTTATCCTCTGAATAGATGATCAAATTACCAGCTTTAGGCCTGCAAATTCAGTGATACACTGAACACTGCAAGCATTAAGATGTATTTTACCTCATTAGCTATCATCACACCTGTGTTTCTCCAGATCAGCCATTGGAGAGAAGAACAGGAAGTCAACAAGAAGCTAAGACCTCGTGTGAGTCAGCATGATGTGTGGGCTGACTAGGGGAGAACCAGACATGAGCCCCTTCAGGCACACTGGCAGGGAGACAAGAAGAGCCAATGCCTCCCTAGTAAACACATACAATTTTTTATGCATATTGTGAAGTTCTTCTATAATAAGGTCATAATAGTGAACATTTCAAATAGCAGTGTATGAGATTACTTGCTTCCCCATCTTCCTACCTATATGCTACAATGGGTAAAAGTAAATACACATTCTGATTTAATGTATATTTACTTATAAAATCAAACAATTTATCTTATTTTTTCCTTTATCATTTCATCAAATTGTCTATACATTTTGAACACTTTCTCATAGAGTAGTTTTATAGTGTTTGTAATGGTGTGAGTTTTAGATATGCAATATAACTGCTTTCTCATGTGCAAATATTTCTCAGTCAATTGTGTTTGAATCCTGGCTGCTTTCCTTTTTGGAAATACACCATACAACTACCTAGAATGTTTGTATAACACAAACTATTTGTATTTTCCTTAATGAATTCCACATTTAAAGTCATAATTAGATTGCCCTTCCCTTAATATATAGATGTTGACCAATATTTTCTAGTTCTTTACAACAGACTTATATTAGGGAGTGTGTGTGTGTGTGTGTGTGTGTGTTTAACATGAATGAAGGAGACTTTTTTGGACAATTTTGTGTCATTATTTTGGTACACAGGAAACATTTTGATTTTTTAGCTAAATTTATACCAGTTATGACAGTAAATTATGTATGTGTTTTATTTTTTCTTTTTTTCATAGCATGCAGTCATGTTATCCGCAAGTAGTGATGATTTATGGTTAGAATTCTTATTCATTTATTGAACCTTATTTTTTGATAATCACCTCCTATATACACTTGTGTGTAGTATTAAAATTGCTATTTTATACCATTATCTTTTTCTTCCTTTGACTTAATGGTACTGGATATAGTTCTGAGATTATGTACTCCATATCTAGAATATATATTTGTATCTTTTCAAGAATGATTCTTTCTATTCCTTTTTTCTTTTTTATTACTACATATTTGTAGTACATAATATTTACATTCTTGTTAGGGAGTAAGTTCATGCATTTAATGTATCTTAATCCTTTCTCTTTCTACACTTTTAAAAATTGAACTGTTTTCCAATAAATACAGGATTGAAATTTTTATTCCTCAGGCTTTTTTGTTTAATATTACTGCATGATTTTCTTCTATGATATATTAATCTGAGTAATAGTATTAAATCAGACTTCCTGGTATTTAACCATTGTTGATATTTTTTGTAAAATTCTTTTAAGGGTTTTGTCATCTGTTAAATGAGCCATAAATTTTAAAGACCACCAAAGCCCTGAATAGCCCTGACTTGAAAATTCATCTTACAATTACAGATGTACATATATGCATCCCATTAGAGTTTATGGAAATGCATAAACCAAATCTTTGTTGCATGGAGTTAACCTGTAAAAGGTCAGAGAAATGTATGACTACATTGCCATTTATTACCTTTTAAAATTATTTTGTTTATATTTTCAGTACATAATGATTAAATGTAGATGAAATTTCTTAATTCTTTAACCCTCCACCCTCCCTTATTCTGCTTTATAGTACATGATGATCACATTGCTCAAATGGACCTGGTGAATGTACAGCATTTCTTTCCTTCCCCTTTTCTAATTTCATTTCTTTTCCCTCCCTTCCTTTTTCCTCTCTGTTCCATTCCTTTATGCCAAAGATCCATCTCCATATTTTCTATTGTCCAGATTTTATTTTTCATCTACTCCTCAGACAAAACAATTGGACTTTTAAAATTTAAAGACCTAATAAAAAATGAGCACCTGAAGTTATTACATGCTTTTCAGATAAAAAAGTAAAAATGACCACTAAAAACATGAAAAAATGTTCAGGATCACTGGTGAACTTTTGTTCCTCTTATCACCATTTATTTACTTATAAAAGGGCTCTTTTGAAGTATTTTTGCTCATTGTATGCTATTTTATAAATGATTGTAGATATTTGTTTGCATATATTGATATCTGGTGGTACTTGCATATTTGCCTGCTATTTGTAAAATACTTTTGATTGCTAAGAAAATAATGTTTTATTATCTAATCTATCAGTTCTGCTATCAAATTGATTCTAGGTACACCTTAAACCTTTTAGGGTTTTCTAGGTTACATGTCTATTTATCTTGTTGAATGTCTATTTCTACATCTGCCCCCTAGTCTTGGAAAACTATAGAATACAAAAACTAATTGAAACTACTGCATTGAATACAAGGAAGCTTTCTCTTGGAACACAAGACTTTGTCCCTCAGCATCATCTGGATTCCTTTTCAAATCTGCCCCACTTTGATTTGTAAATCAGATCTCCAATTCTTACTTCATTTATCTTTTGTAATAAGTGAAATAAAATAAAATGATTACCTGCTTCAGTTAACCTCCTTCATTTCATTAAATCAGCATAGCCATCTAAAATTTTAGTTTTTCAAATAGCAAAATTATTTTAAGAGCTTTAAAAAATATAAAATGCCTAAGAAAAATGACATGCAGCATATTAGTAAATCACACACTGGTTACTTTATTCTCCAACCAGATTTTTTTCTAAATGTTCACTTTCATGATAGTTTGTATGTATCATTTTCAAAGAAAAGGATTGTATTATTAATGTGATAAATCACTACAAAGAGTAAGTTTCAATGTTTTAGCTTTGTGAATATCTATGCATTTTCTTAATTCAGAAATAGTATTTCCTGTTCATATTTTCAAAATGTACTCATTATGAATTTTTAATCAAAGATGCAGCTTAAAGATTAATTCAAGAAGTTTTTAAAATTTATCAAATTTAGGTTTGTATAGCAAAATACAAAACTATTTCTGAATCCAAATTTTAAAATGGTATCAAATTATTGAACAAAGGCAAATCTCTTATGAGTTTTTCAATCTTTACTTGCTATAATACATAATCCAACCAGGTAATTACTTATTCTCCAAGTGAATTTCATACTTCTATTTTCCCTTGATATTTGTTTGTGATCTATTTAGAACTTCAAATGCAATAGAAACAATACATCACTTTGTGTAGGCAGCAATTAATGTTCCATGCTTCTGATGTTTTCCAAGTATATCAAGTGGTGCTGAACTAAGTTAAATTAGTAAAATGTTTAATAACTTCTTTTTGCTACTTAATTTTGCTAATTAAGTAGAAATAATGTATTTTTGTTTGATAAATAGAAATTCAAGTGATTTTGTTGAAATTTAACATCAGTTTGAAAAGTTTCAGAGCTAACTTTAAGTGGATCTATAAAGTATATTATCAGTAGAGAAGATTTTTTTTGTTGTTGTTACCATAATGTCACAGTATAAGAAAACTTGTGATTTAAATTCAGGCTTTTCTATAGTAAATTTGCACTGAGAATGATTACTTCTGAATTTAACTATGTGGCACCAAAATGATCACAGAAATTAATTTTACAATGTCATTATGAATTATATTTTCTTCTTAAATGGTTGCTGGAATCCTAAATGTACATAATTTATAATAACATTTCTAAGATTTTGTTCAATGTATAGACATAGCAAAACCAATATAAATATGCAAAATAATTCTCATTCACTGTATTTGATACCTTATGTCCACCTGCTGCATTATTCAGCTTTAACAAGATTATTCAGCTTTACAAGCATGCAGTAAAATACTTGAGATTATTAACTTATAGATGTGGAAAGTTCTATATAGGCACACAACTTTATAGGGTCTAATCCAGGATTTTAAAGACTTATGACTTTGGGCCTCTAGTGGGGTTGCCAGATGGCATTTGTGTAAAGAAAGGAGTTGCATTGTAGAGAAAACTACTTTCTTCTCAGCAAGGAAGCATAAAAGAGAAAGAAGAATGAGCCAGAGACTCACAGTCCCCTCAAGGCATATCCCCAAAGGCTTAAAGATATCCCACATGGCCCTTCCTGTTAAGGTGTAAAATACCTCACAATAGTGTGCAACACTTCCCAAAAGTGCCACCTGGAAGATCACATATATAATACATGGATCTTGGAGAAGCATTCAACATAAATATTACAGCATACTTAAAGTCTTCAGTTTTGTGTTTGCCATATAATTTGTGCTT